>CM046870.1:32020088-32413266 GCA_025617745.1 Heliocidaris erythrogramma | reverse complement strand
TACTGTTACAGTGTATGGGACCCCCACACTATTTCAGATAGAAGTTGGAAAGGATCCAAAGGGAAGCGGCTGGTTACGTCTTAGCTGATTATAGAAGAACAAGCATTGTAACCAGCATGATCACCAGGCTTAAATGGCATAGCTTGTCCCACTAGACGAAGGCAGTGTCTCCTGACCTGTCATGCCTGTGTAAAAGATTATGTATACAACACAAAAAAGCTTTGGATTATATGCAGGTCACATATGTGCCGGTGCCAAAGTTTTTTCGACAACGTGAAAGAAAGGGTCTTAAAGCTATGCAACGTAATAAATGAATGTAAACCTTAATTTTGAAGATGACTGATTACTAATTAGGCCTAGTGATATTACAAAAAATAAAGGAAAATTACTCATCGGTACATGGTCAATGTACATGTAATCGCATGAGTGTAAAAAAGGGATAGCGCTCATTGACACTATACATGGGCGTTAAGCCCTTCTTACACTGATGCGACGATGTATAGATGAAAGATAATTAAAATGTTTTAGATGATATGCATACATATTCAATATGAACTTGGGTAATGGTAGGTGGGCCTAATACTTTCAGTAAAGGCACAGGCCCTGTTTTAGTTGGGTGACGGGGGACCTATGGCTAAAAGTACTATCAGTGGAATTTGATAACATTGAATGCCTTATTACCGAAGGGCACTAGTGATTGGAATTTGGTACGGCACTCAGGAACTCGGAAATCTTGCTCTTTGGACTTGACCATCGATCGTCCTCAGGTGAACGGACTTGGCACCTTCTGGCTCCGAGTCGATTCACTGCTCTGTCCACTGACCTACAATGTACATGTATAGATGAAAGATAAAATGTTTTAGATGATAATGCATACATATTCAATATGAACTTGGGTAATGATAGGTGGGCCTAATACTTGGAAGTAGTAACAATTTATTGTAGTATAATTTAAACAAATAATGAAGGTCATTCTATATGCATCATTTCATAACTAAATGTACCAAATACTCCATTGACAACATACATGTAAATATGGAACTAGACATGTACATATATGTACTGTAGGATCAGGTACATGTGCACGTATATCAATTTAGCAAATATGTCGGCCACAATTCTGACATCATTGCTTTCTAAGATTTATTTTTTTCTTCCTGTACGTATCCTTTCATGTTCCAAAGCCAACAAGAATCCCTACACAAACAAAAACACATACCGGTAATAAACACACACTTATCAGAATTAAAGGCTAAACAGAGTCGACCTTTGTGCAGAAATGAGCAAACTTTGAGTTTATTTTGTCACTTTTGTGGACATGATCTTGGTCCTATATTAGACATTCCTTCTCTACCTGTACATAAAATTTAAATGGCAGCAATGAAGAATTTCAAAAAGAAATGAAGGTCATTCTATATGCATAATTTACCAAATTCTCCATTGACAATATACATCCGGCTTCACGGAAATCCCTACACAGTACACTGTCACTTCTCAGTGTCACAGACAAGTGAATGAATGGATTGAGTGAAGCCTTATTATACCCGGCCTACATGAATTAGAATAGATCTATTAGTCCTATTTCTTCCACTTACCATTGCCTGCTTTGTATTTAATCAGGTTAGGTTGCAGATCGAGGTTAGACCTCGGCCTTTAGGTCATTATAAATGCAAAAGTTGTAACGTTAAATTAGTTGAATGATCGATCACCTCATTCAGCCGCAGCACATTAACGGTCCAAATCCAGCCGAGCGAGCTCTAGCTAGTAGCTCGACTCGAGCTCGGTATGCAAATAGGGGGCGGAGCTTAATGCTATGATAACAAGGCGGCCAATCAGCGACCTTCTTATATCCCGTACTTGACAGAGAAAGCATTGCGTCCACGAAATGAATTTCGTTACAACGAAAATCCATTTCGTTACAACGAAAGCCATTTCGTATGGTACGAAATATATTTCGTGTACGGAATTGCGTTTCGTACCATACGAAATGGATTTCGTTCAACTAAACCCATTTCGTATGGTACGAAATGTATTTAGTGTACGGAATTGCGTTAGGTACCACGGTTCTAGGACAACTACGGGGGGTAGTTGTCCCTGGGGGTAGTTGTCCGGGGGGTAGTTGTCCGGGGGTAGTTGTCCAGGGGGTAGTTGTCCAGGGGGTAGTTGTCCGGGGGTAGTTGTCCGGGGGTAGTTGTCCAGGGGGTAGTTGTCCTAGAGGGTGGTTGTCCTAGGGGGTAGTTGTCTGGGGGGTAGTTATCCGGGGGTACTTGTCCTAGGGGGGTAGTCGTCCTAGAGGGTGGTTGCCCTAGGGGGTAGTTGTCCTAGGGGGTAGTTGTCCTAGAGGGTGGTTATCCTAGGGGTGTGGTTGTCCAGGGGGTAGGTGTCCGGATACGAGGTACCACACAAAATGGATTTCGTTCAACGAAAGCCATTTCGTATGGTACGAAATGTATTTCGTGTACGGAATTGCGTTAGGTATCACACAAAATGGATTTCGTTCAACGAAAGCCATTTCGTATGTGACGACGAAATGGATTTCGTCAGGTACGAAATTCATTTCGTACCACAGAAAGTGTATTTCGTCACTATGAAATCCATTTCGTTTAGGTCGAAACAAATTTCGTGAACGGAAAATTTTGCATTTTGTACAAAACAAAGCGGATTTCGTACGAAAATGGTGTAAACAAGGACGGACTTTACAAGCGGACACTCGGCGCCCCATAGGTGCTCAGAGAATATATGTGCATACATTTGTGTGCATACATTTGTATACATTACAGAAGCGGTCTATTGCTTCGAGACATTTTCCTTTTTTCTTCCAGATGTAATAGCACGCAGAGGCTTGTCAGACACTGAGCAACAAGTCATTAAGCAAACTGGATTCCAAGTGTTGTAGTTCATTCGTTAATAACAGGTTAATGGAATTACCTCGTTAATAGGTCCCCAAGAAAGAAACATCCATCAATAGACCTGTTTACTAATGTATTTAAATTTATGCATGGTTCTCTCAAAAATCCTTAGTTTCCAACTATTTAGTGCCCGTGCTATGCATAATGACATCTCTGTGGGTGGAATCCACTTTGCAACCATTAGTTGTTGCTATGTCGGGCAAGCCTCTGGCAAGCTTTTGAGTCGTCAAGAGAAACTTTTGTTCCAAAAGTATGCATTAGTAAACAGGTCTATTTGAACAACTTTGTAAACAGGTCGATTGGCTCCTATATTATATTGCTCATGTAGCGATCACATGCATATCACCTGTCTTGAGCGGTTGTATAACTTTGCTTATCACATGATATATTTTATGCAGTGAACACTAAAATATGATCATCACCTTTTTAGACAGAACAGACAGCAATACAGGGAATTTAAACTTTTGATTTGCTTTAAATTAATGTTGCCCTGTGCTTTTCGAATACAGTGAATACAATAAAATGGAAAACAATGGATCACACACACAATAAAAATAAAAAAAATACCCAGAGGCACAAAAATCATTACCCCCACTTTGCGTTGCTGGTATAAAAAAAATACCATTTTGAAATAAGAAAGAAGTCTATGACTAATGAATCCTCAATAACTCTCCCCTCGAATAATTACAAATTTCAAAGTATGAAGTTAAGCTAATTTCGCTTGTAAAAGGAACAATGTATACGAACTGAAATGAAGGAAAATTTAAGACTTTAATTCCACAATCTATTTTTTATTTTCATCTTAAAAGTTCAGAAGCTGTAGTGCTAAAATGACCCTTTTTAATGAGCGAACTTAATGATCAGTGGCGTAGAGGGGGCACTGACCTCATGGGGGCTAGACACTGATCTCTATGTAAAAATCTGGATAGAGCATTGGTCCATACGCACTGTGCAAACATCTGAAGCCACAGTGCGGCCATTTAAACCACTCCCAATACAATGCGCACGCTGCGCATCACTGCACAGCCATTGAACCAGCTTCGACGTGATTGGCCTTTCCAATCTCCAGCTATAGAAATGGGAGTGGTAGCATGGCGGCCTAGCGGCTTCACCTCAACAAGCCAATGCTCTATCCAGATTTTTACATAGAGATCAGTGGGGCTAGAGTACCTTTATATAGAAGAGTAACGACAACCTGTGATTTGAACGCCATTTTGTGCCCACTATTACGTAACATTTCTATTCAATTCCGATGAGCACCTGGGTGTCCTCAATAGAAAGATTTCGAACGCCATTTTGTGTCCAGAAAAAGTCAGACGTCCATGTCGCTACTCTTCTATATAAAGGTACTGTAATGTAGGTAGAAAGGGGTACTTTTATCTTTGTTTTAAATCCCTTTTCCTGTCTTTTTTCCTTTTTACTTTCCCGTTCTTTCATATGAAGGAAGGGGGAAGGGGGACGCTGTCTCCTGCTTTTGATTGTACCATGAAGCTTAATGATTGTACCACCTACCTTTCATGCTCTATTGTCCATGCGTCTTTTACATTTTTATTACCCCTCATCCCTTGATAGATGAAGGTTAAAATAATACAAATAATAAGATGTAATCAGTACTGGATAAAAACATTATTATGTAAACACTGTTAAATTTATCCATCTTTTGAGACGTTTACCTCTAGCTACAGTAAGCTTTATGAGGGGACGAAAGGTGAAGATAAAACCGCCATATTCCACTCATCAAATCAGATGAACCTGATGATAGAATTCACATGTTCGAACATGATATGATCATAATGGTTATAGCGGTGCCTACCCTCCTCCCTGTAGAGAAGGTTACTACTACGATACATGCTATATCAAACTATTGTTTTTACACGTCCAATAATTAGGAATCATGTTCTTTCTCAATGTATAAACGATCCTATTTCTACTAGCGTATTTGAACTTGAAGGAGACAAGGGGGTAGTTTGCCCCCCTTCTGAAAAATTTCTAAACCAAGACAAAATGATAACTGAACTTTTAGTATTAGGTAAGGTCCTCATTCCAATGGGAATAATCATCACCACGCTATTAAAATCTACCAAATTATTGGCATTTTTTGCTTTAAAAATTTGCTCGGCTGCAACGCGGTCTCGAACACTAAGTGATGTTAAGCATACGTGATGAACTCAAACTTCGGTGATGAAAAGAAAGGGGGAAACAAATGCTCCTTGAAAAATGAATACACTGTAATTCAAAAGCAAACATGGCCTTAGGTTTTGCTGACAAAGGACTATGAATTCCTTGAGAATCACTGTAACTATGAAGACTACAATATTTAATAACTCCAAAGAAAATGTGTCTTGTAATTACTGCACCTATGTCACTACACAAAACCTAAAATGAAATAGAACACTTTCCTAATCATTATCCAAGAAATGGAAATTTATGTCATTTTAGAAATGAGCTCGATCGTTTGATCGATTACAACTTCAAAATTCATCATTTCCCCCACACTTTCACTGATCTCTTATTATCTGGATGGAATTCCTCTTTAACAATATTCATGAAAATTTCAAAATCTGTTGAAAAACAGTAGAGAGAGAGAAAGAGACAATTGGTCATATAGATAATAGACACCTATTTTAAGGTCATGCATGTGTTTAATGGTTTCAAATCATTGTATATTTCGATTTCTATACGAGGTAAACACAACGTTTAATGATATAAAGTGGTTTCGTTTGCCTACAGGTTATTGTGTAGGTCATTAATTGGATAACTAAACTATCATTAAGGGCTAGTGACAGAAAAATTTTGTGTTTATACCAAGCGATGTCATTCTTATATTTAGATTATAAGACTAGTTACCCACGCCGATGAAATCGGCAGGTTATGTAAAGGGCTCCGTATGTTTGTTTGTTTGTTTGTTTTTTGTTTGTTTGTTTGTTTGTTTGTTTGTTTGTGTACAAGATAACAAGAGAACGGGTGAACGGATTTGCACCAAATTTTCAGGGAATGTTCAGAAAGTGACAGGAAAGAATCGATTAGATTTTGGTGATGATTGGTTGACCCTGCACATTCTGTGTGACCTTGAACTTTTGACCCTGTAGTAAAGTATAGGAACTTCAGTTCAGAGAGTGACAGGAAAGAAACTAGAAAGATTGATGACCCCAAACTTCGCCTGCAGATGCAGAAATATTTGGGCCAATCAAAACATTCATTACTTCTTCTCACCAAAAGTCTATTTCAGGTTTATGAATTTTAGAAGACTTTTAGACCCATTATTTGCCATTTCACTTCAAATCCGTACGAGCCTGCAATGAATATTCAAAGCAACGTATCCCAGCAACAAGGGATTTTTTGCACTCGAACTGTACTCTCGATGCGAAATCGAAAGCGGCTAGGTATACGGTATTCCTATAGCCTAGCACGTCTAATTTCTCCTCTATTTCTTATCTTCTGTGCATTTCTGTTTATTTTCCCCTTCTTTCCACTTTGTTGTGGAAGTTTTTGTGATTTATTTTATCCTGGTGGACGTGTAGTACGTGATTTTAATTGTTTTCGGTGAAAATCTGGTGAGTTTCTTCGACGTGAGTGTCTATCGCACTCGCGTGTGTTGATCTGAGTGAGTGGTTGATCGCTGTGTACGTATATACACAGCACTGTCGCGAAGTGCCTGGGGTTGACTGTAGTAATGAGTGAATAAGCTCTGTTCCTCGCATGCACGTCATTTTGAAGTCGAGATCCAACTTCTTTTGTCGTCATATTTATTTTATCCAAGCCCGATGAAAACAAAACAACAACCCGAATTGCAATGTAAAGATAGAACATGAATACATTTACTAACACACTGACATGTCACTGAACACTGAATACAAATTGCTAACATTTTTTTTCTCATCACGCCACGCTCTCTGACATGTCTAATCAATTACTTTTAGGGGAGGGATGTTTCAATAATAAAATATCTTTTTCAGAAGAATTTTTTCAAGGGTGGGGACACACAAAGGAGATGTGCCTCTTGTTATCCCCTTTGAATGGCTACTGCTTACAAAAATAATCGCAACAAAACAAAACCTATTGGGTTAAGGCGTGGGTCTGCCGCCTTTGACGGCCTTTCTAGTTGCATTTATTTTAATTCAATTAACAACTAGCTTGGAAAAATAAGCACAGTCATCTTCTTTATTTCAAACTATTACGTTTGACATTAAATATAGAAAATTGCCTTCAAGTACATTTTAAGCTTCTACAAGGGAGAATGGTGCATCATCGGAAAAATATTCCCCTGGATTTTCCTGAATTCTAGCAATGGTGGAATATAAATTCTGTTAGAGTCAAACAAAACCTATGCTGATTGTTTAAGACTACCGATTTAACGACATGGAGGAAAACTCTTCTGATAGCAGAATAGCAAAATGATGAGCAAAAAAGAAAGAATTTTCAAGAAAATTGAGCTGGTCGTCATGACCCATGAGCATAACATGCGGCCTCTATTTAACAATGATAATATTCTGGATTAATATAGCGCCTTATAAATCTACCCTGTGTCTAAGCGCTCTACGCATATGGTATCCAGGCTTGCCCGCACACAATGTATGCACCTTCTCTGCTCGATAGTGATGATAGTAGTGAGTTTTTCGAATGTGTCCACGTGAACGCCGTCTTTGATCATCCCAGCTACAATGGACTGCTTTGTGTTAACTGCATTCCGCGCTTTGGCTCACCCGTCCACTGGCTTCTTGCTCGTCCACTAGTCAGATCGAGAACGCGTCAAACATGGTATTGCCGTCTTCTCTAAAACGTGAACCTCGCTTCACCCATTGATAGCTTCATGCTTCACGTACTTTGTAGGCAGTTAACACATTGTCGCTGGGAGGATCTAGGGCGGCGTTCACGTTGACACATTCGAAAACTCCCTATTGAACAACCCACAACGACTTCCGCTTAATACAGGGTACCCATTCAACATCTGGATGGAGCGAAGCAAAGTAGACCTTCCTATCTCCAGCGTTTAAACCACTCGACAAAGACATCTCAGTGTGTGCATCAGTGCATCTTTGCGAATGAGAGTTGGCCTTCCAACTGAATGGAAGTTTACAGTAGTTTCTTCTTAATATACTGGTTAAAACATACGCAACTTTTGCATGATGAAAAAATAACAATTATTTTAATCTAGTTGTCTTAAAAAATTAACTTTATCTTATGATACTGATGCAAAGCTTACATTTGTGTACTTTTCCAATAAGTGGAAGCTTTGGAAAACTTTGTTTACAACTGGCCACGTGACTGTAATGTACCGAAACTGAAAGACACTGCGTCACATATCTTTATAGACAAGCGTAATTTTGAGAATTTCCATTGCACTGTTTTATTCTTCAGTGGGTCGTTGCTGATAGTTTGTCGTACTTATAAATGAATACTTCTTCGCCACGATGTTTAAATGGGGAATTGCTTGTTCTTACACCCATTGTTATTTGGGATTTGTATTCTTCATTCAGATGTGTGCAGCAGACACATGTAAGTACAATTATGGAACCCCCTTTTTATTATCGTATTTATTCATAGATATAAATCAAGGAAATCTTTCGCACAATAAAAAGAGTTGTAGTAAAACATTAAGCTGAATACACATGTATAAGCAGCATAAATCGTACATTTAATGGGAGTTTTCAAAATGTGCCATATCTTAAATGGGGTCTTCCCATATAGGAGTCTTCCCTATTTGCGTAGATTGTAGTGCAGAAACCATCCATTTTTAATTGTCGTGATTGTGAAGTACATATTTCGTAATGTGCACCATATACTAGATTATTCAAACGGATCGTGCCAACGAGCAGAAATAGGATGATGATGATGAGCTGTTTATATCCGCCTCTCCTTTGCCCTAAAAGCGCTGCTCTAAATTATATGTCTCACATAAAGCCTGAAAATGAATATTGTTCTTCAATATGCGTTTTTGGCCAAATCATAAAGTACTCATAAATGTTTATCGGCACCCACCTATTGCTCCATGTAATTTTGTTTTGTATTCTGCAGTAATTTATGCATATCTTACATGCCTTATGTATCTAATAATGAATAGAGATTTGATTTGATTGACATTCAAGTTATTTTGATCCCCTTTACAGCCTATGTTTGGCTATCCGGCGAGGAGAGTTTAAATTTTTCATCAAATGATATCGACATGACTGTTCCAGAAAAATCATTTTGGATCTTTAATACAACGATCAGCCATAGAATCAAATTCTCTTTTGTAAATTTTGATTTGGAACCTGGTTATGTTTATATGGATATTGGTGATGGGACCAATGTCGACGGAGAAAATGTTCGTTTTACGGGCGCAGCCACTTACACGCGATTAGCAAGCTTCAGTGGATCCGACCTGCCCAGCGTCGTGACATCTGTAGGTAACACAGCATGGTTAAAACTCCGCTGCATCATCCGAAATGATTGGGAAAGGCATTTCAATATGACTATCACATCTACCGATATATCAGGTAATGTTAATAATCAGCCATTTGCGACATTGATCTTTATCAAGATGCTATCCAGACAGAACTTACTTGAATCACACTAAGAATAGACTCGGTATATTTTGATATGCTGAAATTCATATCTTTTCAGGAAAAAACAGGGATGACAGAACTCATCATACATTTCGAGATTAGCTTAATCTATTGGAATGATTAGACAGACTGGCAAATTCGAAGCACTCTTTTTGATCTTTGTAATTTTCTTATAGGAATACTTTTCGCCATGCCTTCGAAATTGCGTTTGTGTTTTCATGACATCGGGGGTTTTTTTACTGAACAAATCATGATATCCAAACATCTTTTAAGGGTAACCTGACGACAATAAACGTTGGATTGTTAATTGCTGTGAGGAGTAAGGCAAAACCTTTTTAAGAGGGTATAATTTATCAGAATTTTAATAAAGTTATACATGTATTGTGTTTGGTAATTATTTCACAGCGGGTACTTTAAATACAAAGATAGTGTCCACTATGACTATAGACGGAGAAGCATAAGAGTAAATATACTGGGTATGGTTTTTCTTAGGGATAACTGTCCTGGGGTCAGTTGTCCTAGGAGTACTTTCGATTTATAATTTCCAAGGGGTGTAGTTGTCTGGGGGTTAATGTCCTAGTTGCAGCTATGGCAGTCCATTTCTAGTTTTCCTAGGATCGCCCGAGAAAGAAATGATAACGTTTATCGAGCATTTCCTTTGTGTTTTAGGTTCATTATGAAGTAATTTTGAATTTATCCTTTTTCGTATAGAAACAACGGAACTGAAAAAGTATGAGATTGCATCGATTCGTTCAATGAATTACCCGTCCAACTATCTGAACAACAACTACTATCTCTGGGACATCCGCGTTCCACAAGGCTTCATTATTTCCGTCATCGCTCGAGCCTTCGACGTCGAAAACGGGGCCGACTACCTGTATTTCGGTGATGGGGTTGATAGATTTTCAAATCAAGGCGGGTTATGGAGAGAATGGTCAGGAACGTGGTCGAGTCCGGTGTTAGCATTACGGGACTTCACATCAACCACCCCTACGATTACGATGATATTTACCACTGATCTCAGCAACTCACGGTCAGGATTCTGGATCCAGTTTCAAGCTGTAGAGGACCCAGGTTAGTCATAATCATAACCAGTAAGCGCCATTTTTTTTTTCATTAGGTTCCAACATTTGGCCAATTTTTTTACCGGATATTTTTTTTTCACAAAAGTGTTTCCTTTTGATACCCGCAATTTATTTTTTATTATATACATGATCTTAATGACACACATTCAAATAAAAGTACTACTTCTTGTTATTGTTGGAATGGCATACAATGGTGAAAGATCCTTATCCCTAAATAAAAAGTCTCATAAATCAGCTCATAATTTTTATGTGCAGGAATTTCGAATGGGTTTGACATCTTTCTTTAAATATTTTCTTTTTTTTATCTTAGCCATTTTGTACTCATTCAGATTTTAGATTCAGACTCAGATTTAATTCATTCATCATATTCATCATATTCATCATATAAACATATATAGACCTACATGTATACTGTAGTGCAACAGAGAAAATAAATGCAGTAACAACAATTAAATCAATCATGGTTGTTGTCATAGATCTGAGTACACAATTATATATCATTAAGTAAATGATGCACAAATTATGACCTAAGGAATAATGAAAAAAATTATGAGGACATGTTTTAAAGCAAAGTTTGTATAGTTTGAGTTCATGACAACTACACAGAATTTAATCTCTTTTTTTATTTACATATAGCGTATTACTACTGTCCTCTGTTGATTTAAATATTATTTTTTTTATACACTCCAACTTTGCAGCACAAACAAATACGGAAACAGCGAGTTCATCTAATGCTCCATTTACCAAAACTATTACACCTACGACGCCTCAACTTGGTATGAATATTTTTGCGGTTGTATAGTAATTTTGTACATTTGTTTAGTTCATGTTACAACCACAAAAAATCAACATTGTATTTTCTAAAGAAGAATAACAACTATAATGTTATATTTTTAATTTGAAAACAAATCTTTCGGCATATTACTCCCAGTGTTAAAGATCGTATGCTCGATCTGTAATGAAAAACACAAGTCAGAAAAAATTGGAACCAGCGGGATTTTTTTTGACTTGTGTTTTTCATTACAGATCGAGCATACGATCTTTAACACTGGGAGTAATATGCCGAAAGATTTGTTTTCAAATTAAAAATTCCTCCCCAGTCAAGCTTCTTCATTTATAATGTTATACTTTGGCAAATTCAACATAAAATGATCAATGCGACTCCAAACCGCTATATAAACTCTTGTGTCACAGCTGATTAAAGGGGAATGAAAGGCAACAAACATTAGCACATTAGCATATAATCATGATCATGTAGATAATTGTCAGCCTATTACAAATATATTGAAATTATTCCGATATTATTTAAGAAGTAGAGCAATGTCTCAAAGAGTTGCAGTTTCCTTGCTTGACATTAGGGAGCGTACGAAACGGGACGGGAAAGCAACAAGACGGGGAGAGTTAAAGTAGAACACTGATGATTTTAAATATTGGCTTAATACTTATTATTGCATAGATGGCATAAATTAAACAAGGTTATCCAAATTTAAAGCTTGGAAACATTTGAATTAATGATTATTATCAATTATAAAACGGTAAAATACAGCCCCCGATATAGCAGCTGAAAAGCTCCTTGAACGCTGCTGAGATGTGTGACGACACAAGAGGGGCGAGTCCTGTCTAAGCAGACGATGTCCCATAACATTATACACATTTTCAGTGCCTGTTTTGTCATCTCCTCTTCACTTATTTCTCTTACTTGACTAGCGTCAGTCTTAATGTTAGTCTGTTGCCTCACTCTTAACTTCGTGTATGGTATTATTTTGATGAAAAATGCAGCGTTAAAAAAATAAAGGAATCAGTCACTTGTAAACAAAATAAGACGCCATTGTATTTTCAGCTGCTTGCACCGCGGCATGTTCGGCGTTTCAAGAGGGAACGAATACCATCCAGCTATTATTCGCAGGGCTTTTCAATTTGAAAATGGGGTTTATTTCATTGATCATTGACCCTTCTCCTGTGTATTTACAATCAAACGGTTTTAGTTATCAGAATCAGTTCACTTTCCCTTTTCGAATGGTGTGAAATAAGGTCATGTTTAAATGTACCAAAATCTTTATAATTTGATAAATAATTGCATTGCAATTACGTTCATTCATTATAGGACGTCGTCTGCTTAAGCAGGATCGATCCCTCGTATGACGACATCAAAACATCGCTATATTTCTGGCGAATCCTCGGATATTCCACATGCTGAGAAGAGCTTTTATTTATGTTGTTTTTATAATCATCATATACGCAGTTGACATAAAACTTATACGATTGCCATCTGTAAGCTTCCCAATTTCTAGTGATACATTAATTGCCATATTTGTGATTTTCTTGAGTGTTCTACTTTAACCACCGTGACGGTCCTCGCACTCTCCTGTCTGTTTTTCTATCAAGTTACGAAAAAGTAGACGGCGACGCATTGCAGTGTTCACGCCCACAATAACGAGCTTACGATTTCAGGACGGGAGCCTTTGAAGACGGGCGAAAAATCGGTGTGCGCCTGCGCCAGTTCGAGTATCTCTCCGTCCTGTTTAATTTCAGGACGGTTCTCTTGCGAAATAACGTCCGGTCTACAGAGGGGACGGGAAGCCGTATTGTTGTTGTATAACTGACGATTAAAGGTTGACTAAATTAGAGAGAAAATGGGTCCTCTTTCCATGTAGTTTTGCCTTCTAATCACGAATCTGCCAATCGATTGTCCAAATTATGTCTCGTTTTGGCGAAAAAGGGGGAAAAGTGGAGGTTTTGGGACCGTTCCTTAAAACTCGTGAGCTGATTGGCTAACCCCCATGTGACGTATGAAAAGTAAGAGGCACAAGATCTGCAGGCTGCAGCATATAATATTGTACACAGAATGCGGTATTTGACCCCTCTGTTTATGGAAAAAGGAAATTAATCAATATAATCTTAGGAGTGAATAATCATTAGCAATATATTTTCTACAAGATCAGAAAAAATTTTACCCAAATATACAGCTCTTGTTTTGTTTTTAGCTTTTCTTTTGAACAATGTTCTCATCCATCTGAGCTTGCCGAACGAAAGTTTTGCATTGGTCATAATCGCGTGCACAGCCGTTTTATGCGTTTGTATATACAATGTCATGCATATCTATAGTACGGCAGTGACTATGTTCCCCTCGTACATAGCGACTGGTGAACGTTTTTGTTTTGTTTATTTCACTCACGGCTTTTTTTTACTTCGCTTTACATACTACGCTAGTAATGGCTAATATTTTGGCTGAATTCGAGTAACTTATATAGAGAGAGGAACAGTGCCCGCGATTCCGAGTTGGAGGACTTTTCTGAGCCATGCAGATACGAACTCTGATTTATCAGATGATTTATCATACCCCGAAGGCAAAGAAGCTCGAGTGGCAAGGGGAAATTCGACCAGTTATATGTTTGAACCCCTCGCAGAATGCGCGGTGAAGGGCCGTGGTTGAAGTAACTCCAGGGAGCTCCAACGCGCTGTCCTCCCTGGAGTTACGGGTGAAGTAGACCGAAAATTCTATCTCTCGTTCGTTAGGTCGTCTTAGCCTATTAGCTAACGAACGAGAGACAGAATTTTCGGTCTACGGGTGAAGCTGCTGCAGCTGCTGTCGTTGAAAAACAGATTGGAAGACTTGACTCCAAGTCTGATCGTTGGAATAGCTGAATCTTTTAGCTAGGTTATCCTTCTCTTCATGCCAAATTCGGAATATAGGCCAGGATCCTCAAAATCATCTTCGCCAAAGTGATCGCTGCAGATTGTACTCCACTCACTTTGCCGGCCCTTGCCACTCTGCCCGCGTGAGCTTTACCTTTGCGACCCACAATTTCCGTAGATTTTCATCTTTAGGAAAATGATGTAGGCTTACACCATCTTTAGGGGTCTATATTGCTACAGCCCGTAACTATACACCGATTAGGCATTATTGATGAAACTGTGTCCCAAAATCAAAGTTATTGTGAGGAATTAAACACACGAAAATACGCAATGCAAATGGACGATGCGGTGAATATCATGCTCGGCACCGGGCTGGGCCTGCCGGGGGCCTCCGGGCCCGCACGGTATAGGTTAGTGGAATATTTTCCCTTACTTTTCATGCGTCACAGGTCACGTGATCATGATGTTGCTTCGATGGGTTTTTTTAGGGGCGGGGCTTATGAGTGTGTAAATCAGCAAAAATGTACTTTTCAAATGATTATAAAATATCACTGAATGCATAAAAAATTGTATGATGGATATTTTTTGGCTCCTGATGACACCTTCCTACGAAAAATGGGCAATTATTTTTTTATTTTAGTGACCCTTTAAGGGCGTGAACACTGTGCAGTGCGTTGCCGTCCACTTTTACGTAATGATTTGAAAACAAGATTCTCCCGTCCTGTTAATCTCCCGTCCCGTTTCGTAAGCTCCCTATTATCCCATAGGGGCCGCCATTTTCTTTACAAAGTAATGTCAGAGCAGTTCTATTTGTGTGATACCCACTGACCTGTAGATTAGCTACAAGACACTCATGATCACCTATGGAATGCATGACCCTGGACATTTTCATAATAAACCATTTTTGTAGTGATGTACATTCAAATGAAGATACTTTTATACTGTCATATAACCTATATGTATCAAGATATTTGGATCAGCTGTTTCTTTTGTTAAGCAGGTTTTGGCATGCACAAGTTGTTGCTTGGTCAATTCTTGTCAATTCTTGTCAATTCTTGTCTTGTTTGTCAATTCTTCAAAGAAGTGTCAAAGACCTACAACTGCTCTTCAGTATCACATGTGCAAGACAATAGGGGTACCAAGATGGCTGCCATTTTTGCATTGGTGGCTTTAGTTGTACAATAGCTATTCATAATGCAAAAGCATACCCATTGTGTACAGGTAAATGACATGTACAACTATGATATTACAGTTTTTCAAAATGGCAGCCCCCATGGGAAAATATCTAGCATGGAATCTGCAAACTTTACAGAGATTGTTCTCCTTACTGAGTAATCAAATAGGAGGTCGAGGACTGAAAATACAATTTTTTAACAAAAAGTGAAAAGTGAAAGATACTTTTTAAAAAGGGTATTTAAGTCCAGTAAAAACTGACAAAAATCTTTACATGTAAAGGTTGTATAGATTATTTAGGTAACCCCTGAATAGTTGTTTCTTCTGCTCGCTTTTATTTAGCTGTATATGATATGCACCTACAGTATGAACAAATGAAAAAATCACCAAATATATGAATACGGAGTCTGGATTTGTATGCATTAAATATAAACTACAACTTAATCTAATTACACAGCACAATCAACAACAGCATCGATGAACCCCTACCATAAATCAACTCCGAAAACGATTTCATATAAACCTTATACTGGTATGTATACTGTGAACTGTGGTATCGTAATGTAATTTTATCCGTGGTTAGCAATAGTATAATTAATATTCTATGTAACCTCTTATTATACCCCCGCCAAACGAAGTTTGAAGTGGGGAGATAGGAATCAGTCGACGGTTGGACGGTCGGTCGGGCGGTCGGGCGGTCGGTCGGTCGGTCGGTCCGTTGCAAATATTGCGGATCGAACTACTTTCTCAGTTTTCAACCAATGCTCATGAAATTTGGTACACACATTGGTCTTGGTGGGAAGATGTGCAAGACATATTTTTCGGATGAGTCGGAATCTGCGTTGCCATGGTAACGGCATATTTATGGCAGAAAATCAAGAAAGCACCTTGTGGATCGAACTACTTCCTCAGTTTTTGACCAAAAGTCATGAAATTTGGTACACACGTTGGTCTTACTGGGAAGATGTGCAAGACATATTTTTTGGATGTGTCGGAATCTGCTTTGCCATGGAAACGGCATAACTATGACAGAAAATCAAGGAAACACCTTGCGGATCAAACTACTTCCTCAGTTTTCGACCAAAAGTCAAGAAATTTGGTACACACATTGGTCTTAGTGGGAAGATGTGCAAGACATATTTTTTGGATGTGTCGGAATCTGCGTTGCCATGGAAACGGCATATCTATGGGAGTAAATCAGGGGAAAATTTTGCGGATAGAACTACTTCCTCAGTTTTCGACCAAAAGTCAAGAAATTTGGTACACACATTGGTCTTGGTGGGAGGATGTGCAAGACATATTTTTTGGATGTGTCGGAAGCTGCGTTGTCATGGAAACGGCATATCTATGGCAGTAAATCAGGGGAAAATTTTGCGGATAGAACTACTTCCTCAGTTTTCGACCAAAAGTCAAGAAATTTGGTACACACATTGGTCTTGGTGGGAAGATGTGCAAGACATATTTTTTGGATGTGTCGGAAGCTGCGTTGTCATGGAAACGGCATATCTATGGCAGTAAATGCATGTTTTCACCAAGTGCCCTAATTTTTGGATAAGGCTGTTGTCACGGGGCAGGGGTATTAATAATCATCTTCAGTGATATTTCTAGTTATTATTATTATTATTATTATTATTATTATTATTATTGTCATTATTATTATTATTATTATTATTGTTATCTTTATCATCATTATTATCAATATTATTATCCCTTGTGTTTTCTGCAGTATACTGCACAACACTGTACTTTGTATCGTAATTCCTGTCCGTGGGTTACTGCGCTCCCAACTACTGCAACAATAACAAAATGCAAAATAAAAATTAAGTAATAAATCAAAACAATTATTGGGGGCAAGGAAATCTCCCAGGTATCATTGCAGTATAATTTGGGTAGCTGTTTTGGTATTGCACAGGGAACCATTGTAAAGCTTTTGGCAGGTTAAAAAGGTTTGTCTGTCCATCGATTTCTTTTCCTAACCTTGATAACTGGCGTATGGGTTAATAGCTTTCACAGGCTCGATTAGCGTCGGTACTAACGCAATCGAAATGACGCCTCGTGTGAGCCGGACTTAACTCTACGGCAATTTTCTGCATTTCCCTGCACTCGGATAGTCGCAGGCAATCGCAGTATTAAACTTAAACGAATGTGTCAACGTGTACTCAAATCAAAATGATTGTAATCGATAAAGATTACGTAAAACTCTTACAAATATGTGGCCATCTGCGATATTACTGCCATTAGATTTAGAATCATCTTCTTTTGGAGGCAGTGACTAGATTACTGGCTTGGGGGGGGGGGGGTGCTTCGACTATATGCAGTGTAAGAAATGACTTAAATGAAGTTGCTTTCTTTTCTTTTGTAGCTGGAGTTACGCCTTTATCGCTATGGGCTGAAAGATCAAGTATGTCTAGCTAATGTCTATTATTTTGAATACATTATTGCAGGGGTGCATCCAGGATTGAGTAAAAGAAGGGGCACAAAAATGAAAGTTTGTCAAAAGGTAGACCCGTATTTTTTTGGTCTCGCCAGCTTCTCGAAAAGTCGCTCAGTAGGGACAAAACAAAATTTTCGCCAAACCTTCAGAAATCGCCCAGTAAGGTGTTATCGGGTCCAGTTTCCCTCCATAATTCCCTGACAAGCCCCCCCCCCCCCCCAAAAAAAAGGGTCTAAACTCTAAAAAAAGGGGGGGGGGGCGGCACAATCGAGAAAATGGAGGATCGTCTATGGTAAAAATTCATACTTCTCTCCCAAAAGGGGAGGGGGGGGCACGGGCCGGCTGTGACCCCCCCCCCCCCGCCCCCCGGATCCGCCACAGCATTATTGTATAATTCTTTACTGAGGAAGACATAATTGATTTGATTGTTTACTACTACTACTACTGCTACTGCTAATAGTACTACTGATATTTGCATGTATATTATGTTTTTTAAAAATGATATTACAGAAAAGAGGATGCTGCTCATTATGCTAGCGAATTCCTAGAATCACTTTGATATGTTGTCTCTCAAATAAATTGTAGCAAATTCGATTCTAAATGTTGCATTTGCTAAATCTGTTATTACTCCGTTATTGGTAATGTTAATGTCGTAAACATAAACAATGTTTTACCTCTCTGACTTGCTCTACAGAAATATTAACTGCTTCCTCATCCGTGGTCATGGTAGTTTTGTTCATCTTGTTGCTTTTCTTTGCCTACAGATGGTGTCATCTTCGTCGGTGAGTGCGATGTGGTCATGGGTGTCGATCCCGGGGGGATTGAGGTGGGGGGGGGGGGGTGGCCTGTATTATTATCCCCCCCCCCCCCAATATTTTGGATAAGAATTATGATACATTAACTTAAAACTAATGATTATCCAAACAATTGCACAATTATTTTCTTTCAGGATCTCGTAATTTCGCACCCCCAGTATCAGTGGCGTATATAGGGGGCAGGGGGCCATGTGCCCCGGGCGGCACTTGGAGGGGGCGCAAAGAACGCAAAAGAAAGTAAAAAGGGGTAAATGAAGGATTATGCCCCCCTCCCCCTCCCCCCAAATCCGAACAGTTTTTGAGGGTTGGAAATGCGAAAATTTTCAAAAGCTTAGTCGCTTTGCTCTCTCGCATAATTATTTGCTTTTTGCTTATTTGCTGTGTATAAAACAGCATTTGCAAAAGTTCAACATTTGAATGGAATCCCAACTTTCAGTCGCCTTGCTGAATTTCTCTACTACTAGTACTTCTCAAGGGTTTTTGTTAATTTTGCTCCCAAATTAAGAAGTGAGTGAATACATGTATAAAGCCGTTTATCAATGTACAAAATTTGAACTTCTCGGTTGCTCAATAGCAGTAGTCAACTGCAAAATTTCCTGCTTAGAATGCACAGGGAAATACGTTTTTTCGCTTTAAGATGGAAAAAATTGCCGCTCGGTCGCCTTGCTCCCTCACTTGTACAATAACTTAAATATGTTTGGGGACTCGGGGGGAGGCGCAACTTCATTGTTTGCCCTGAGCGCCATAATTCCCTAGATACCCCTGTAGAGCCCACAAATGTAAAAATAACCGCAAATGTAAAAACATTGCACCCGCAAATGTCAAAATAACCATAAATGTCATAACATGTCAACCACAAATGTAAAAATAACCACAAATGTAATAAATATCGCCCACAAATGTAAAAATTGGTTTAACCACAAATGTAAAAACATTTCGCCTACAAATGTAAAAATTTCCATTTTTACCACAAATGTCATAACATGTCGACCGCAAATGTAAAAACTCATTGCTTGCCTAATGTACCCATGTAAGCTAAGTTATTATGAGATGTATATGTTTGTGCGCGTGTGTGTGCGTGTGTGAGAGGTTTTCCTGACCATTAAAATTTATTGCCCGCTAATTAACACGCAAAATCCCATTGACTTTGGAAACCGCACAATACACATTTTATCGGCCCGCAATTATGTTAGCTTGGCAAAGCCGGGCAATAAAATGTAAAAATTGCATTGCTCAGATGTCTGATATGGCAATGATATTACTTTTTTGTTCACGCGATTTTTAATGGTGAAATATTTAATGGTTGAGAAATGCCTGAAACCTGCATGTTATCGCTTCAATCTATAGTGATAATCAAATATAACACAAATGTAGAGGGCCTACATTATACGACGCACGCTGTTGTTTTGACTGAAAATAAAGGGTTTATTGCCACTTAGTCTACAGCCAGTTGGTCTAATAGCTAATTGGTCTAACACCATTCGGTCTAATATTAGTTGGTCCAATAACCAATTGGCCTAATCATCATTTCGTCCAATTACCATTTGGTCTAATTGTCATTTCGTCTAATTACCATTTGGTCTATAGTCAATTCGTCTAATGGCCATTTGGTCTATTTGGCAATTTTCAGGCAGGGGGTGGTGGGTGATGGGGCTACAGCCCCTTCACTTTTTGAGTAGACACGTTTCATATAATTTTGTTTAATGATTATGCACAATATATATATATATATATATATATATGTTTAAAAGAGATCACATTTTAAAGATATATATACATTGTAATAATGTTTGGCCGCTCGCTTCGCTCGCTCGCAAAATGTTGAAAAGTGTAGTTGATATAGGCGTCAGTCCCCACTTCCAAAAAACGTTCCATTTCCCTGCATTGTGGTACATGTAGTTATATTGATGATAATACTGAATATAAACAGAATGGCACAATGAGAGAGATGATGGAAGAATGAATATAAAGAGTACTATAAGGAAAGACGGACGTGAATAAAAATCGATGAATAACAATGCAATAGGGAAGATTGCAAGTAATGGGATGGAAGGATAAAGACATAGGTCTAACGTAAAGATAGAGAGAGAGAGAGAGCGAGAGATGGTAGAAGAAGAGATCACATTTTAAAGATATATATACATTGTAATAATGTTTGGCCGCTCGCTTCGCTCGCTCGCAAAATGTTGAAAAGTGTAGTTGATAGGCGTCAGTCCCCGCTTCCAAAAACGTTCCATTTCCCTGCATTGTGGTACATGTAGTTATATTGATGATAATACTGAATATAAACAGAATGGCACAATGAGAGATGATGGAAGAATGAATATAAAGAGTGCTATAAGGAAAGACGGACGTGAATAAAAATCGATGAATAACAATGTAATAGGGAAGATTGCAAGTAATGGGATGGAAGGATAAAGTCATATGTCTAACGTAAAGATAGAGAGAGAGAGAGAGATGGATAGAAGAATTAAAAAAAACAACACTGCGAAAGATGGAAGAGAAGATTGTAAACACGCCCCCCCCCCCCGCTCCCCAAACAAAAACAAGAAAGAAGAAGAAGAAAAATAACATAACAAAATTAGAGATGAAAAGAAAGAACAATGCAAAATAGGCAAAATGATAGAAAGATAAACCAAGGAATAAAGAGAGAAAGAGAAAAATGATAAAGGAAACAATTTAAAGATTAACATATGGAAAGATGGAAGAGGTGATAGAAGGAATTAAAGAATAACACAACTAAAGGAAATATGGACAAATGAAAGGATAAAACCAAGGAATAACATAACGAAATATAGAGAAATGATAGAAGGATAAAGCTTTATATATATATATATATATATATATATATATATATATAAATGGTTATTAGATCAAATGGTTTTAGACTAAATGGCCATTAGACGAATTGACTATAGACCAAATGGTAATTAGACGAAGTGAAAATTAGACCACATGGTAAATGGACGAAAAGATGATTAGACCAGTTGGTTATTAGACCAACTGATATTAGATGGAATGATGTTAGACCAATTGGCTATTAGACCAACTGGCTGTAGACCAAGTGGCAATAAACCTATAAAACTGTGGCAGGCTAAAGTTTTTCTGTAGTATTAGACCAATGGATATTAGACCAAGTGAACATTAGACCAAACTGTTATTAGACGAACTGAGAATTGGACCAACGATGATTAACAAAATGGTAATTAGACGAAGTGATGATTAGACGATGTGGGTGTTAAACCAACTGGGTTTAGACAAAATGGCTATTAGATGAAATGATGATTAGACCATTTGGTTATTAGACCAAAGTTTTTAGCCGAAATAGATTCGACCAAGTGAACATTAGACGAACAGATTATTAGACCAAGTGATGTTTAGACAAAATGGGTTTAGACCACATGGGTATTACACCAAATAGGTTTTAGACGAATTGGTTACAGACGAAATGGTGATTAGACGAAGTGATTAAACTGATTATTAGACCAACTGGCTATTAGACGAAATGTATATTAGACGAATTGGTGATGGACGAATAGATGTTGGATGAATGATGTTGGACCATTTGGTTTTTAGACCAATTGGCATTAGATCAAGTGGCAATATACCATAATAACTTACATCGGTGCATTATTTGCAAGCAATTAGTTTTTACATTTGCGGTCGACGTGTTATGACATTTGTGGTAAAAATGGAAATTCTTACATTTGTAGGCGAAATGTTTTTACATTTGTGGTTAAACAGATTTTTACATTTGTGGACGATTTTTATTACATTTGTGGTTATTTTTACACTTGTGGTTGACCTGTTATGACATTTGTGGTTATTTTGACATTTGCAGGTGCAATGTTTTTACATTTGTGGTAATTTTTACATTTGTGGTTGATTTTTATATATGTGGGCTCTACACCCCACTGCCCATATATAGTTCTTAAATAGTTCTTAAATAAGGGTTCAAAATTTGAACAAATAAAGATGTAAATGCTTTGCTAGCTATATCATTTAAGTTTCATAAGACTCCTGCTAAATAATGCGCCCCCAATATAGGATAAAGTGTATAAAACAGCATTTGCAAAGGTTGAAGTTTTCGACTCTTTCTCAAGCATATAGGCTAGGTTTTTTGTTAGTTTTGCTCCTGATTATAGAAGTAAGTGAATAGAAAACCGTTAATCAGTGCATATAATTTGTATATTTCTCTACCGCTCAATTGGGGTGGTATTGCAAAATTTCCTGGGTAAAATGCACAAGAAATCGCGTTGTTTACGGTCAAAAATTGAAAAATGTGCTGCTCGGTCGCTTTGCTCCCTCGCTTGTACAATAACGCAGGTAAGTTTGGGCACTCGAGGGAGGGGGGGTGGGGGGGGGGAGCGTAACTTCACTGTTTGCCCCGGGCCCCATAATCCCTAGATACGCCACTGACTTCACTTCCCTCGCCGGCCGGTCACCCCCCCCCCCCCCCCCCCAATCATGAACACGGATAGACACCCTGGATGTGGTCATTAAAATTGCTATTGGCGGGAAGGGGAATGCTGATTTTATCTTTTTTATTCTGTTAAAAAAGTTCCAAAGTATACATAACTGTATACTTCCATTATGAAAACATTCTAAATTGTTTTTGCCTTATATTTCTATGGTCTGTGAATGGTTCTGCACAGTATAGTTTGACTATATTTTCACAGCCTTATTCAATGCCACTATTAGCTACTATAGTGTTAAACAATATAATATTAGCTCAATACACATGATTCATGTTTATCTTATGGCACCTGCGCAGGAAAAACAGATTTCTTCGTAGATCTCAACCGAACGTAGCCAACTCTTCTCAGGACTACTTTACACTAGACCCTGACATAGTCGAAGAGGACACAAGTCGACTCCGAGACCTACTACAGCAGAGCATAAGTGATAACGCAAACGGGCTCGGCAATCACATCTACAACTCCATCGGTGATCTACCAGCGCAAGATAACAATTATTCCAGAGGACTTGGCAGCTTTGAAAGATCTCGTCGTGACATTAATTTACCGCCGTTACCTGTAGATTGTGATGGAGTCACTCTTCCAGATGATTGTAGCGGCGCTACTTCACTGACGGCTTGTAGTGGTGACAAGAAGGAGGAATGTTGCGTCGTCCGGAACACACCCGACAATTGGGCAATGAAATACAAATTAGAGGAACTGAAAGAAAAAAGGTATAAGAAGGAGGACGAGACAGATTTCGCTTGCAAAGATTTCTATATGGCAGTAAGGACAGACAACTTTCAGAATGCTGGAGGTGAGTTTCATAACGAACAACATAGTGGATGTTTGGAATCTTCACTCTCAAATAATAAAACAGACACTTTAAAGACAGAGGATGAGAAGAAAAGCAGAAAGAAGGGAACAATCTTTGATGAAAACGAGGACTGTGGAGGGATTATGATCGATAATATTCTCTATGAGCCATATGTCTTCGGTAAACAATCTTAAAGAGAAGCTTGAGTTCGGGAAAGGTAAAATATAATTAGTGCGTTTTCTCATTCTATTTATATTAGTTTGGAAGATTATTATAACAGATATGTCCTCAGAAGAGAAATGCTTTTCAAATGCTCTCCAAATGCTCTCCAAATGCTCTCACATTCAAAATATGACAAGAAACAGCTGAAATGTTCGGGCCGAACATGTGTGTGTTGTCCCATATACATACTTCTGTTTGCAGTGCATGTGACTCTTAGCAGAACTGAGTCAATGTCTTATCATTTTGATGATTCCAAAACCTTACAGCATACACCAATTCTATAACCAATATATAATCAACCTTTCCAAATTACTTTGAGACAGTTTCTTTCGCTATTCAATCTCAACGTGAAAGCTCACATCGCAAAATAAATCAATCAACGAAGTAAAATTGCTTGTATAAATCCAAATTGAGAGCAGCTCATGCGTGGTTTAGAGCCTCTTTGCCGTATGTTATCACTTTTTTTTTCCACGGTCACGTGGTGTTATTTGACTAATCAGGATGGCTACATTCTTGAACACGTTTTATAAACGTTGATAAACATCTCAATGACAAGCAATACAATTAAGAATAAACATCAACTTTAAAGATGATAATGGCGTCTTATCTAGCACAAAATCTGCTGAGATATCGAAAGTGTTCATTGCACATGTAAGCAAATAAATCAGGACCTAGATGTAAAGTAAAAGAATTTGCACAAATTGAAGTGTTCACATTGTTGATGCCATTCATATGTAAGTGTTCTTTTGCATTTTATGAAATACAATAAAGGCAATTTCTGAGAATTGTTAAAGAGAACAAAATTGATATTTCAATGAATGGATACAGGTATTGATGATGAATGAGTAGGTTTCTTTGAACCACTTTCACTATTATAATAGGTAGATCTAAACATGATCCGTGTTCTTTATGTGTAAAGTCCTCGATTGAAATGCATGTACATTAATTTAACATCAATACTTGTCAGTACTTTGAGCCATCACAATATGTAACACGTATAACTTTATATCTATGATATTATCATAGTGATAAATGAGGTATGAATATTTTCCTGTAGCTCAGAGGAAGTAATCTGACACAACCTATATTGGGTTTATGCGTAATATTTCAAATTATGAGTAATATTTCAAAGTTATACTCTAACTGGCTTGAGAAATTCCACAGGAGTGTGTGATAGCTTGCCTACTAAATTTTAAAGGGGAATTGAACTGGTAGAACTTGAACAGCGCCATCTTACAGTCATTGCTAAATTAAGATTATTATTTGGAAATTAATTGCATTTTATTTTGAATTTTGACAAACAACTTGTTTGGATAATAGTTGAATTATATATTGCTATCTATTACTTTTGACTTGGCATTGTGGAAAATTGCTTGCAGGTATTTTCTAAGCTTTACAAAGTAGAATGGGGCGTGATGGGGGGAAATGAGAGGCCCAGACACTTATCAAATCCTGTTGAAAAATGGCGCTATTTAGGAGCTTTAGTTTACTGTCCATTTAAGGTTGGTAATAACGGGCATGAATATCTTAAACTGTGACATTTCTTTACCTATGAGGCATGAGATTCAGCATGAAATTTTGAATTCTTATCTATTTACATAGGTTGTGGTTTATTTTACTGTGTTGCATAAGCACAAGTGAAATCAGGCGTATGAGTGAAAACTCCTACGGGAAAGCAAAAAGATGTAGCTGTAATTCATTGATTCTGTTTATTGACACCAGCTTTCGGCCTGCAACGGCCTTCCTCATGTGTATACATAATTTGCCAATAAACATTGGAACATTATTATTATTATTATTATCATCATTATTATTATTATTGGTGTTATTATAATCATCACCTTTACTATTGTTTGAAAATGTTTGATTCAGTAATGTTTTTATTTAAACAATGCTTTGCCGCCATTGCAAGAATTGCGCATGTTTACAATAATTTTTTACAACACAATATTCACAATTTCCTTCCAAATAACATATTAGTATTATTATAATCATTTTTAAAGAAAGATGGTGTAAATAGGCAACAATATTTAGAAAAGAACATTGAAGAGCTAGAAAGAAAATTGGTCATAAACAATGATAAGACTGCTTTATTAAAGGAAATTAAAGAAATTAGATTAGAACTTGAAAGCTTCCGCTCGAAATGAATGAGATCTCGTATTAAGTGGATGGGCTTTGGGGAAAAATCGTGATATCATTAATGAACAACATGCATTGCTTAATGGTGTTTAATTTTTATTCGAATCTTTATACAGAAAAAGAAGTAAAAGAAATAAATTTGGAAATTTTATTGAATTATTCTGACATTCCCAAATTGTCATAAAAAATGTCTTCATTGCTTGAAGGTCCACTAAGTATCGATGTTATGCAATGTTAAAACATATGAAAAACAATAAATCCCCTAGGCAAGATGGCCTTGCGGTAGAATTCTACCGGTTTTTTGGGGGGAAGTTATAAAACATTTTATAGTAAAGTCTTTGAACCATGCTTATTTTACAGGACATCTATCACAATCGCAAAAATTGGGGATTGTAACTTTGATTCCAAAAGGGAACAAGTCTCGAGATTTGATTTAAAACTGACGCACTATTTCCTTGCTAAACGTTATTTATTAACTGGAATCCGGTTGTATAGCTAAAAGGTGTCTCTTTGTCTTACTTGATACATGAAAATCAAAAGGGGTTTATAAAGGGTCGTTTCATAGGGGAAAATAGACGTTTATTATATGACACATTACTTTACACGGAAATAAATGATATAGCAGACATGATACTGGTTATTGACTTTGAAAAGGCATTCGACTCTGTGTCTCACAAATTCCTCTATACAGTTTTGGATTTCTTTAAATTTGGCCCAACTTTACAGAAATGGAATAAATTGTTTTATGAAAACGCTTCCTCTTGTGTCTTAGTTAACGGACATTGTACATATAGATTTTTAATAGGACGAAGGTGTCGCCAGGGAGATCCTTTGTCTCCTTACCTGTTTTTGTTAGTGAGTGAAATACTTGGTATCCTAATGCGTCACTCAAATTCTTAGTTGGATTGCATATGAATGGGAAAACACTCAAACTGTTGCAATATACAGATGATACCCTTTTGACACTTAATCGTACCATGCAAGATTCACAGTGTGCTCTCGAAATACTTAATGACTTTAAAAAGATGTGCAATCTTAAAATCAACATAATAAAACGCACGTTATATGGATCGGGAAGAACAGGGGAGCGTTTCATCAAGCATTTTGTCAGTGATTTTTACCGACAACTGTTATAAGCTACTGAAATCATTGCATCTGATTGGCTGAGAGCAAATTTGTCAGTAAAAATCACTGACAAAATGTTTGATGAAACGCTCCCCAGGTCTCTTAAAACAGAAATTTTACATGAATACAAACTGAACTGGATATCTAAAGGTTATTTTAGATACCTAGGTATAGACTTTTCAGTATATTTATTACAGATGGTTGAACATAATTATTGTGAAAAAGATTTTTTTTAAATAAATTAAAAATCAAACGAACCCATGGTTGAAAAGATCATTGACCCCCTTAGGACGAGTAACCATAATTAAATCGTTATTTATTCCCAAATTAAACTACTTGTTTCGATCACTTCCAGAACCAAATCCACAAATTATCAAAGAGGTAAATCGATGTTTTTACTCGTTTATATGGGGTAATAAACCTGATAAAATAAGAAGCAAACAAATGTGTCAGTTATATAAGGATGGTGGAATTAAAATGACTGATATTTTTATACATATCAAATCTCTTAAGATATCATAGGTCAGAACATTTATTAGTGACTCATCTGATAGCAACTTTACTTATCATAGTTTCTCTTTTTTCCTCGATCGTATTCTCTCCAATTATATAGGGGGTCCGAACATTACAAACAATTAGCTCCTGTCACGCTTAATCCATTTTGGAAAGAGGTGCTTTTCGCCTTTTCAGATTTGGTTGAACTCACTGTAGATACTATTGTATGTCAATCTCTCTGGAATAATCACAGGATAAAAGTGAATAATAATTCAATATATTTTGAATCTTGGAGTGTGAAAGGAATACGTTTCGTCAATGATATTTTGAAAACATTTCTATCGCATTTTGAACTTCAACATAAAATATACAAATAAATTTCCTTCAATACTATGGGCTGTGCAGTGCTATTCGGCCTGGTTTTAAAAAGAGTGTTATACCAAAGTTGATGGAACCTACATGTATTATACCTGAATCATTACTTCTTATATTGAAAATGAAAAAAGGGTGTTCACATATTTACCAGTCGTTTTTAAAACATAACGTTAAAGAATGTATCAGCCTTACAAAATGGAAACAGGATTTAGAACTCAAAGATAAAGCATGGTATTCATATTGTTGGACTACCTTTCAATCAACTATTGATATAAATATGAGGTGGTTTCAGTTTAAGATTTTAAACAGAATACTTTACATGAAAGATTCATTGTTAAAATTCCAATTAGTTACTGATAAGAAATGTACATTTTGTAACAGCAGTGAAGAGACTATTGCTCATATTTTTTGTTACTGTCCACATTCAAATGTAATATGGTCAAAACTTGGGGAATGGTTGTTCCGTAAGACTGATATCAAGCTCAAACTCACAAACCAGAATAAATTGTTCGGCTTCAATGGATGTCATAACAACGCTTTTAATTGTATTTTAATTATTGTAAGAAAAGAAATTTAATTAGCTAAATGCAAAAACCAGATACCACTGTTTGAAAAAGTTATGTCAGCTGATAAATCTTATTATGATATGGAAAGTTATATAGCAAAAACAAGTCTTAAAGAAAAGAATTTTATGAAAAAATGGTTTCATTTTACCAAATGTTTTTGAATGTTTTTGTTTAAATTTTGTTTAATTCTTTGATTGTGATATAATTAAGATTACAAATTATATTTTCTATGTCCTATCTTATATGTCACAGTGTGACCGAGGTTATTTTGTTATGTTTTTATGTTTGAATATTTGACAAATGTCATGGAATAGTACATGTATCGATTTTTTGTGAAATGAATGTTTATACATGATAAAGGAGCCCTGTGGGTAGATATATATATATATATATATATTGTGAGGAAATAACATATACAACAGCTTTGGCAACTCTCGTGGAAATAAATACAATGCGAAAGGAAATGAGAGAATAATGGTTGCGTAACTTAAATCAAAGTTCCCCAGAGCTGTCCTCCCTTTTTGAAATTTTTGCAAAGGCTGAAAAAATGTCTCCGCCGGGAATCGAACCCGGGACTTTGGCTTAGAACGCCAATGCCTTAACCACTAGACCACGGAGACGGGTTAGTGGTTTCGGCGACACCATATATATATATATTTATTATCATTCTTTTTCATTAATACTAATATCTCTTAAAATCAATGATATAATCATTATGACCGTTCTCTAAGAATAATATTTCAAACGCAATTTAGATCACATACCGATATATTATTCTTTGAAAACAATATTCTCAAAGTAAATGACATATATCTTTTCCAACTCGGCCAATTCATGTACAAATTAAGTAAAGACAATCTCCCCGCAATTTTTTTCTAATATGTTCCGCAAGAATACTTCTATACATTACTACCTAACTAGACAACAAAACTACTATCATCTACCATTAACAAGAACTTTATTTGCAAAGAACTCATTTGTTTACTCTGGATCTGCATACTGGAATTCTCTGTCTCATGATTTTAAAGAATCCCCTAGTATTAATGCTTTTAAACGTATGCTTAAAAAAATGTTAATCTGTCAATACTCACACCAACAGGTCAAGTCAATACATAATTAACTATAAAATATCCATACCTAAATTTTACGTTCGTATAACATTTGATTTTAACTGAAATCATATAAGCATGCCTAACGACCTGATCCATAGACGTACCCCTGCAGTCTGTCTTTTCATAATTACCTGCACCTTCTCTTTCTGCCCCCTATTATTATATTTGTTATCAGTTATACTTTTATAACTTCTTATGTTTTGTATATTATTATGTGTTCATTATACATTTTTTTCATTTTCCCCCTGGATTAAAACGTATTGAAATTAAGTTCAGGGGCTTGCCTATTGTACAAGCTTTGCTTCTTTCTGGCAAGTCCCTCCGTTTTTACAAGCTAAAGTGTTGTTATGTTGCTGATCCTTTCTTCAAGAATTATGATATTTTCAGTATATATGACACATGTTCTAACAACTTTGCTGTATTATGTTTATCATGTCACGTTCTTTATATTTGTTTATGTGAAACGGAAAAAGAATAAATAAATAAAAAAATAAACTTTAATGTGTTTGATGGTCTAGCTTTGTCTTGTGATTGATCATCCGATAGATTAATACTGGATTAATACGTCTGACAGAGTACTAAGAATCGAGGATTTTCAAAAGGGTTTTATTAAAAATGCCTTTTCAATGCTTACATTGGGATCTGGCTGAAATTAAGCGAAGTTCGCAATCTGGACCAATTAATCGTTCAGTTTTTCCAGTCATGGGCGGCAGTGTCGTAATGAGCCAAAACTTTTTTAGGGGCTAAGCCAGAAAGAATACCATGAATACCATGGAAGGCCATTTGCCAACCCAAAGTTCCATATAAATTACTATATTTATGTAACAACATAAATTAGGAAATATATTTTTGGTGTGAAATGAACATCAGAAATCAATTTCATTGAGAAAAGTATTTAGTCAGAGAATATTGGTGATTTGTATAGAATAAAGAGAGTGACACATAGCACTCCATAATTCAGTGGCTTACATCTACGCACTTAGGCGGGATTTAAGCCTGACTTAAAGTCAGGCGACTTTCGAGAATACCATAAAATAACTAAGCTACTACAGTGTGTACTAGGGTTTATTGACAGAAAACCAATTGGTTAATAGCCAGTCATTGCCACTTTATGTTCCTCAAGGCTTTCGAATATAATCTCGAGTACTGCTGATGGCGGATTGGAATACAATTTCTGTAACAAACATAACTTATATACTTATATAAATATTTAAGACTACCGATAAACGGCATCAAAGGCATAAATCATTGGGGCGATGGGGGTAAATACTTTTGAGGGGGGGGGGGGGAGTCGTATGTAATCTTTGAAGTTTGAAGTTTGAAGATTATTTGGTCCACATTCCACATTTACATCAAAACAATTTTTCAGAAGTTATTTTACAAGCATAACTGTCAATTTCAAAAGAACTCAGATCAAGTATAATGTACAGTAAATAGGTAAAAAGTTTTAGAAATGTATAAAAGACTGGCAAAAGAGGAAATATGTAAAATGTGGGGAGCCTAAATAAAAAGCATTGCTTGTAAATGATTAGGCTCCCCTATAGAGTAATTCTGATTGGGATGCGATGAAAAGGGGGGACGGGCTAGAAATATCAGATTTATAAAACGTACAAAGAGAGCAAAGCTTAGAATATGGAGTAAAAAAACGAAAAGACGAAAGAGAAGAAGAAGAAAGAAAAGAAAAAAAAGAAAAGAAGATGAAGAAAAGAAAAAGAGAAAATGAAGAAAAGCAAAAGAAGAAGAAGGAGAAGAAAAAAATTGTAAAGACATGACAGTGATACACAAGCAAAGTCTATGTGACCACCTGTACGATCCAACATGATATGAATATTCATACATACATGTACTTACTTAAAGGGATACTCAACCGCAGATTGTGGACGTTTTAGTGCCGCGAGAGGGCACCGTGATCGTTACCTGATCATGGCGGGGCGCAAACCTCGGATAAACTGGTCGCCGCACAAACATGCACGCTCCGTCTGAGCTCGAGCTCTCGTGCGAGATTCGGTCAGATTCGTGCAGTCGAAATGTAATCCCACTTAGTCCAACGGACGCGTTCGACGCACAAACTCTGTGTACGAGTGAATGGGGCTTACGCAATCCTGACTTTCCCCACGGCCTCCCGGTTGCGTATCCCTTTAAGAGGTAACACCTTAGCTTCCATTTAAAAGAATTGTTGGAGGGGCTTTCAACTAGTTCGTTATTCAGGCTGTTCCAGAATTTGGGTCCAGTAAAGGTGATTGTTTTGTTTGCGAAAACGGTGCAAGTTCGGGGGAGGGGGAAATGGTTTGTTTGCCTAGTTGGATAGGAATGTACAGCATTATTGCGTTGAAAAATAGGGACGAAAGCATCTGATAAATTATCTTTCGAGAGTTCGTACATAAATATTCCAAGATTGTACAAGTACAAGTCAGATATCTTAAGGATATTACAATTATAGAAAAAATCATTTGTATGTGCACGAAATCAAACATTATTTACTATTCTAATAACCCTTTTTCGTACAACTTTAATTTTGTCAATTATGGTTATGGAGCAATTTCCCCATGCAAGTATACAATAGTTAAGATAAGGCAAGATCAGGGCAGAATAGAGTATAAGCATAACATGAGGAGGTACAGAAGGTTTCAACTTGTTCATTACACCTGAATTACGTGATAACAGTTTACATAGGCAATCAATTTGAACATTCCATGTTAGTCTAGAGTCTATAAAAACACCCAGAAAATCTTAGTAGTGACAATTAAAAAGGTTTATAACGTCCTGAAAAAAATCCGATTTATTTTTCTGAACCTCACACCCATTTCATGTACAGTTGTATTTTACGCAAATGAAATCTCTGCGCCTTTTTGCTACAATCACACCCCCCCCCCCCTTCTCGGAATGGATTTACGCCACTGAAGCATGGGCCGAACGGTTTTAGTTTTATAATAGTAGATTAATGCGAAAAAGAAATGGGAAATACAAGAAAATCGAGCTGGTCGTCCCGCCCCGCGGGCATACTAATTTTCCTGATTCATGTCTGTAAGCGCTCAATTATACAGGGAATTTAAACTTTTGATTTCCTTTAAATTAATGTTGCCCTGTGCTTTGCGAATACAGTGAACACAATGAAATGGAAAACAATGGATCACACACACAACAAAAATACCCAGAGGCACAAAAATCATTACCCCCACTTTGCGTTGCTGGTATAAAAAATACCATTTTGAAATGAGAAAGAAGTCTATGACTAATGAATCCTCAAGAACTCTCCCCTCGAATAATTACAAATTCCAAAGTAATTTCGCTTGTAAAATGAGCAATGTATACGAACTGAAATGAAGGAAAATTTAAGACTTTAATTCCACAATCTATTTTTTATTTTCATCTTAACAGTTCAGAAGCTGTAGTGCTAAATTGACCCTTTTTAATGAGCGAACTTAATGATCAGTGGCGTAGAGGGGGCACTGACATCATGGGGGCTAGAGTACCTGTATATAGAAGAGTAACGACAACCTGTGATTTGAACGCCATTTTGTGTCCACTATTACGTAACATTTCTATTCAATTCCGATGAGCACCTGGGTGTTCTCAATAGAAAGAATTCGAACGCCATTTTGTGTCCAGAAAAGTCAGACGTCCATGTCGCTACTCTTCTATATAAAGGTACTCTAATGGGTGCACACGGGTCATCCCGGGTCCATGAAATGAGTAGGTAGAAAGGGGTACTTTTATCTTTGTTTTAAATCCCTTTTCCTGTCTTTTTTCCTTTTTACTTTCCCGTTCTTTCATATGAAGGAAGGGGGAAGGGGGACGCTGTCTCCTGCTTTTGATTGTACCATGAAGCTTAATGATTGTACCACCTACCTTTCATGCTCTATTGTCCATGCGTATTTTAAATACCACATTTTTATTACCCTCATCCCTTGATAGATGAAGGTTAAAATAATACAAATAATAAGATGTAATCAGTACTGGATGAAATAATTATTATGTAAACACTGTTAAATTTATCCATCTTTTGAGACTTTTAACTCTAGCTACAGTAAGCTTTATGAGGGGACGAAAGGTGAAGATAAAACTGCCATATTCCACTTACCAAATTAGATGAACCTGATGATAGAATTCACATGTTCGAAGATGATATGATCATATGGTTATAGCGGTGCCGACCCTCCTCCTTGTAGAGAAGGTTACTACTACAATACATGCTATATCAAACTATTGTTTTTACACGTCCAGCAATTAGGAATCATGTTATTTTCTCAATGTATAAACGATCCTATTCTACTAACGTATTTGAACTTGAAGGAGGCAAGGGGGTAGTTTGCCCCCCCCCCCCCCTTCTCAAAAATTTCCAAACCAAGACAAAATGATAACTGAACTTTCAGTATTAGGTAAGGTCCTCATTCCAATGGGAATAATCATCACCACGCTATTAAAATCTAACAAATTATTGGCATTTTTGGCTTTAAAAATTTGCTCGGCTGCAACACGGTCTCGCACACTAAGTGATGTTAAGCAAACGTGATGAACTCAAAATTCATTAATGAAAAGAAAGGGGGAAACAAAATGCTCCTTTAAAAAAAACACACTGTAATTCAAAAGCAAACATGGCCTTAGGTTTTGCTGACAAAGGACTATGAATTCCTTGAGAATCACTGTAACTATGAAGACTACAATATTTAATAACTCCAAAGAAAATGTGTCTTGTAATTACTGCACCTATATCACTACACAAAACCTAAAATGAAATAGATCACTTTCCTAATCATTATCCAAGAAATGGAAATTTATGTCATTTTAGAAATGAGCTCGAAAGTTATGTCACAGAGTTACTAATTTTGCGTTTGATCGATTACAACTTCAAAATTCATCATTTCCCCCACACTTTCACTGATCTCTTATTATCTGGATGGAATTCCTCTTTAACAATATCCATGAAAACTCCAAAATCTGTTGAAAAACAGTAGAGAGAGAGAGAGAAAGAGACAATTGGTCATATAGATAATAGACACCTATTTTAAGGTCATGCATGTGTTTAATGGTTTCAAATCATTGTATATTTCGATTTCTATACGAGGTAAACACAACGTTTAATGATATAAAGTGGTTTCGTTTGCCTACAGGTTATTGTGTAGGTCATTAATTGGATAACTAAACTATCATTAAGGGCTAGTGACAGAAAACTTGTGTTTATAGCAAGCGATGTCATTCTTATATTTAGATTATAAGACTAGTTGCATTTTATTTTTAATTCAATTAACAACTAGCTTGGAAAAATAAGCACAGTCATCTTCTTTATTTCAAACTATTACGTTTGACATTAAATATAGAAAATTGCCTTCAAGTACATTTTAAGCTTCTACAAGGGAGAATGGTGCATCATCGGAAAAATATTCCCCTGGATTTTCCTGAATTCTAGCAATGGTGGAATATAAATTCTGTTAGAGTCAAACAAAACTTATGCTGATTGTTTAAGACTACCGATTTAACGACATGGGGGGAAAACTCTTCTGATAGCAGAATAGCAAAATGATGAGCAAAAAAGAAAGAATTTTCAAGAAAATTGAGCTGGTCTTCATGACCCATGAGCATAACATGCGGCCTCTATTTAACAATGATAATATTCTGGATTAATATAGCGCCTTATAAATCTACCCTGTGTCTAAGCGCTCTACGCATATGGTATCCAGGCTTGCCCGCACACAATGTATGCACCTTCTCTGCTCGATAGTAGTGAGTTTTTCGAATGTGTCCACGTGAACGCCGTCCTAGATCATCCCAGCTACAATGGACTGCTTTGTGTTAACTGCATTCCGCGCTTTGGCTCAGCCGTCCACTGGCTTCTTGCTCGTCCACTAGTCAGATCGAGAACGCGTCAAACATGGTATTGCCGTCTTCTCTAAAACGTGAACCTCGCTTCACCCATTGATAGCTTCATGCTTCACGTACTTTGTAGGCAGTTAACACATTGTCGCTAGGAGGATCTAGGGCGGCGTTCACGTTGACACATTCGAAAACTCCCTATTGAACAACCCACAACGACTTCCGCTTAATACAGGGTACCCATTGAACATCTGGATGGAGCGAAGCAAAGTAGACCTTCCAATCTCCAGCGATTAAACCACTCGACAAAGACATCTCAGTGTGTGCATCAGTGCATCTTTGCGAATGAGAGTTGGCCTTCCAACTGAATGGAAGTTTACAGTAGTTTCTTCTTAATATACTGGTTAAAACATACGCAACTTTTTCATGATGAAAAATTAACAATTATTTTAATCTAGTTGTCTTAAAAAATTAACTTTATCTTATGATACTGATGCAAAGCTTACACTTGTGTACTTTTCCAATAAGTGGAAGCTTTGGAAAACTTTGTTAACAACTGGCCACGTGACTGTATTGTACCGAAACTGAAAGACACTGCGTCACATATCTTTATAGACAAGCGTAATTTTGAGAATTTCCATTGCACTGTTTTATTCTTCAGTGGGTCGTTGCTGATAGTTTGTCGTACTTATAAATGAATATTTCTTCGCCACGATGTTTAAATGGGGAATTGCTTGTTCTTACACCCATTGTTATTTGGGATTTGTATTCTTCATTCAGATGTGTGCAGCAGACACATGTAAGTACAATTATGGAACCCCCTTTTTATTATCGTATTTATTCATAGATATAAATCAAGGAAATCTTTCGCACAATAAAAAGAGTTTTAGTAAAACATTAAGCTGAATACACATGTATAAGCAGCATAAATCGTACATTTAATAGGAGTTTTCAAAATGTGCCATATCTGGGGTCTTCCCATATAGGAGTCTTTTTGGCCAAATCATAAAGTACTCATAAATGTTTATCGGCACCCACATATTATGTGCTCCATGTAATTTTGTTTTGTATTCTGCAGTAATTTATGCATATCTTACATGCCTTATGTATCTAATAATCAATAGATAGTTATTTTGATCCCCTTTACAGCCTATGTTTGGCTATCCGGCGAGGAGAGTTTAAATTTTTCATCAAATGATATCGACATGACTGTTCCAGAAAAATCATTTTGGATCTTTAATACAACGATCAGCCATAGAATCAAATTCTCTTTTGTAAATTTTGATTTGGAACCTGGTTATGTTTACATGGATATTGGTGATGGGACCAATGTCGACGGAGAAAATGTTCGTTTTACGGGCGCAGCCACTTACACGCGATTAGCAAGCTTCAGTGGATCCGACCTGCCTAGCGTCGTGACATCTGTAGGCAACACAGCATGGTTAAAACTCCGCTTCATCATCCGAAATGATTGGGAAAGGCATTTTAATATGACTATCACATCTACCGATATATCAGGTAATGTTAATAATCAACCATTTGCGACATTGATCTTTATCAAGATGCTATCCAGACAGTACTTACTTGAATCACACTAAGATTAGACTCCGTATATTTTGATATGCTGACATTCATATCTTTTCAGGTAAAAACAGGGATGACAGAACTCAACATACATTTCGAGATTTGCTTAATCTATTGGAATGATTAGACAGACTGGCAAATTCGAAGCACTCTTTTTGATCTTTGTAATTTTCTTATAGGAATACTATTCGCCATGCCCTCGAAATTGCGTTTGTGTTTTCATGACATCGGGTTTTTTTTTTACTGAACAAATGATGATATCCAAACATCTTTTAAGGGTAACCTGACGACAATAAACGTTGGATTGTTAATTGTTGTGAGGAGTAAGGCAAAACTTTTTTTAAGATGGTATAATTTATCAGAATTTTAATAAAGTTATACATGTATTGTGTTTGGTAATTATTTCACAGCGGGTACTTTAAATACAAAGATAGTGTCCACTATGACTATAGACGGAGAAGCATAAGAGTAAATATACTGGGTATGGTTGTTCTTAGGGGTAACTGTCCTGGGGTCAGTTGTCCTAGGAGTACTTTCGATTTATAATTTCCAAGGGGTGTAGTTGTCTGGGGGTTAATGTCCTAGTTGCAGCTATGGCAGTCCATTTCTAGTTTTCCTAGGATCGCCCGAGAAAGAAATGATAACGTTTATCGAGCATCTCCTTTGTGTTTTAGGTTCATTATGAAGTAATTTTGAATTTATCCTTTTGCGTATAGAAACAACGGAACTGAAAAAGTATGAGATTGCATCGATTCGTTCAATGAAATACCCGTCCAACTATCTGAACAACTTCTACTATCTCTGGGACATCCGCGCTCCAAAAGGCTTCATTATTTCCGTCATCGCTCGAGCCTTCGACGTCGAAAACGGGGCCGACTACCTGTATTTCGGTGATGGGGTTGATAGATTTTCAAATCAAGGCGGGTTATGGAGAGAATGGTCAGGAACGTGGTCGAGTCCGGTGTTAGCATTACGGGACTTCACATCAACCACCCCTACGATTACGATGATATTTACCACTGATCTCAGCAACTCACGCTCAGGATTCTGGATCCAGTTACAAGCTGTAGAGGACCCAGGTTAGTCATACTCATAACCAATACGCGCCATTTTTTTTCATTAGGTTCCAACATTTGGCCAATTTTTTACCGGATATTTTTTTTCTTCACAAAAGTGTTTCCTTTTGATACCCTCAGTTTATTTTTTATTATGTACATGATCTTAATGGCACACATTCAAATTAAAGTACTACTACTACTTGTTATTGTTGGAATGACATACAATGGTGTAAGATCCTTATCCCTAAATAAAAAGTGTCATAAATCAGCTTATAATTTTGATGGGTTTAACACCTTTCTTTAAATATTTTCTTTTTTTTTAATCTTAGCCATTTTCTACTCATTCAGATTTAAGATTCAGACTCAGATTTAATTTATTAATCATTTTTAATCCTATTAACATATATAGACCTACATGTATACTGTAGTGCAACAGAGAAAATAAATACAGTAATAACAATTAAATCAATCATGATTGTTGTCATAGATCTGAGTACACAATTATACATCATTAAGTAAAATATATGATGCACAAATTATGACCTAAGGAATAATGAAAAAAATTATGAGGACATGTTTTAAAGCAAAGTTTGTATAGTTTGAGTTCATGACAACTACACAGAAATTAATCTCTTTTTTATTTACATATAGCGTATTAGTACTGTCCTCTGTTGATTTAAATATTATTTTTTTATTCACTCCAACTTTGCAGCACAAACAAATACGGAAACAGCGAGTTCATCTAATGCACCATTTACCAAAACTATTACACCTACGACGCCTCAACTTGGTATGAATATTTTTTGCGGTTGTATAGTAATTTTGTACATTTGTTTAGTTCATGTTACAACAAAAAAAAATCAACATTGTATTTTCTAAAGAAGAGCAACAACTATAAGGTTATACATGTACTTAGGCAAATTCAACATAAAGTGATCAATGCGACTCCAAACCGCTATATAAACTCTTGTGTCACAGCTGATTAACGGGAATGAAAGGCAAGAAACATTAGCATATAATCTCGATCATGTAGATAATTGTCAGCCTATTTATTCCTATATTATTTAAGAAGGACAGCAATGTCTCAAAGGGTTACAGTTTCCTTGCTTGACATTATCCCATCGGGGCTGCCATTTTCTTTACAAAGTAATGTCAGAGCAGTTCTATTTGTGTGATATCCACTGACATGTACATTAGCTACAAGACACTCATGGTCACCTGTGGAATGCATGACCCTGGATTTTTTCATAATAAACTATTTTTGTAGTAATGTACATTAAAATGAAGATATTTTTATCCTGTCATGTAACCTATTTGTGTCAAGATATTTGGATCAGCTGTTTCTTGTGTTAAGCAGGTTTTGGCATGCACAAGTTGTTGCTTGGTCAAAGGTTTGTCAATTCTTCAAAGAAGTGACAAAGACCTACAACTGCTCTTTAGTATCACCTGTGCGAGACAGTGGGGGTACCAAGATGGCTGCCATTTTGCATTAGTGGCTTTAGTTGTACAATAGCTATTCATAATGCAATATCATACCCATTGTGTACAGGTAAACGGACATGTGCAACTATGACATCACAGTTTTTCAAAATGGCAGCCCCCATGGGAAAATATCTAGCATGGAATCTGCAAATTTTACAGATTTATTTACTGAGTAATCAAATAGGAGTATTTTCAAGATATTTTGAACAGGCTAACAATTTTCCACATGATTATCAGCTGCTAATGTTTGTTGAGTTTCATTCTCCTTTAAGAATGAAAAGTGTATTAAATAAAGCCTCCCACTAATGTCAATAGTTGGATCCATTAAAAGGTTATAAGACAATGATGTGGAACTTTCGTCTGGAATTTAAGAATGATATTAACTTGCTTTCTTTTCTACAGCTTCAATACAGTTTGTTTGTCTATAGATTTCATTGATTGGAAGTAAGTTTGAATGATATTTCCACTGATTATTACATCTCTTTAGATAGATACATTTATAATGGTAGTAATCCCTGAACATGACAAAAAATATGGGTCGAGGATTGAAAACAAAACAAAAAGTGAAAAGTGAAAGATACTTTTTAAAACGGGTATTTAAGTCCAGTAAAAACAGACAAAAATATTTACATGTAAATGTCATAATCGACCGCTATCCATAACGCGTGACTAAATGAATAGGGTTTTGTATGAATAGCGGTCCTTATGAATAGCGAGCAAACCATAGACAAATTTGTAAAATCAACACTGATTTTCTTATTTACTATATAAATCTATATACCTACCTATTATGCCAGTAGTCTTGACTACGGGACCCCTTCGAGAATTTAACACACATGAGTCACAATATTGCGCGCACCCCCCGTAATCCTATTGTCCCCTTCGCCACTCACGCGCGTCAACACGCTACGGCCATCTTCCTCTTTTGCGAGCAACCCCAAGTAGAAACATGTTGCTTGCAAGGTGAGGGGAAGGGGGGAGGGTCATAGGTAGGTATATAGATTTATATAGTAAATAAGAAAATCAGTGTTGATTTTACAAATTTACTGCAATAAATCATATATACCTACCTATTATGCCAGACCAGCGCCAACTCAAAGACCGGGAGGCATGTTTCAAGCAGAAGGGAATAGGATTACACCAAAGATTACAAAGAAGACACAGCGGCCTTCAAGGTGGCTGACGCAAACATAGCCTCACCTGCGGGAACATCCCTAAGGTAGCAAGAAATGAAGGAATTGGACGAACGCCAATAAGCAGCCTTCAAAATATCAACAAGCGCCACACCTTGAAACAGAGCCCAAGAAGTGCTGACACTACAAGTATCATGAGCACGAGGCTTACTGTCGGATAAAAGAGCCTCTGTGCCAGCGGCCCTAATAGCTTCGACGATCCACCTAGAGATGGAATCAAGAGAGGCAGGAGAAAAAGGCTCTCTAGTGATCAGGAACAACTGATCATCCTTACGATAAGACTTAGTCTTTTTGAGAGCCCTTACAGGACACCAAACTTTGTCCTCGCGCACAGAAGAAAAGTCAGAAAGCGGACAAAGAAAAATCTCAACAGGGTCAGAGGCAGCTGTCTGATTCTTGGCAATAAAAGAAGCCTTAGGAATCAATCTAACGCCTTTTCTCTCCCAGCGAACATGACCAGGAGTAAGACAGAGAGCATGAAGAGTACTGCGCCTCTGCCCAGAGGCAAAAAGAGCGTCTTAACCGTAAGATGATGAAGCGAAGCTTCACCTAACGGTTCGAAAGGAGGTTTCGCCAAGGCCTCCAGGACCTTAGGCAAACTCCAAGACGGTACTAACTTAGAAAAAGAAGGTCGTTTCAGAAAGAACGAGCGAATCAAACCACTTAGTAGCGGGGAATTGGAAATCCCCGAACCATCTGAGAAACCCGAATGAATGGCCCCGATCGCCGAACGGTAGCCTCGGATAGTAGAGATAGATCTCCCTTTGTCAAATAACGAGATTAAGAAATCCGCAATTGAACCAATAGGAGCCTTAGAAGGGGTTTGATTTCTCTCTTTACACCAAGGAAAAAGACAGAGAGACGGGAATTGTAAATTTCCCTAGTAGAAACCCTACGACTGGACATTAAAAAGTCCGCGGCTCTATCAGAGAGACCCGACTGTCTTGCAGATTCCCTGACAGGGGCCAAGCAGTCAAATGAAGGGACTCCGGACTGTGGTGAAGAATCCCCGAGAGGGGCTGCAACACCAGATCCGCTCTTAACGGGAGAACGAACGGTTGAGCCCTTAGGAGGCTCATAAGCTCTGGAAACCAATTCCTCCTGGGCCAAAAGGGAGCTATTACAAGCACCCGCGCCCGATCTTCCCTGATTTTCCGCAAGACACGCGGAATCAGTTGGAAGGGAGGAAAGGCGAATCCCTGAAGGTTCTCCCAGCTGAGGGAGAAAGCATCTAGAGCCCATGCTCCCTGATCGCGAACACGGGAGCAATACTTCGGCAGCTGGTGATTTAGCACCGACGCAAATAGATCCACTTCCAGTGGACCTAGGCAACTGCGAATGCGGCAAAAAACCTCCGGATGGAGCATCCATTCCGATGGAAGATACCTGCCCCGAGACAGAAAATCCGCAATGAGGTTTTCCCGACCGGGGATGAAAGAGGCCACGGGTGTGATCGCCATGCGACGACACCACCTCCACAGCTGAGCTGCTAGGGCATTCAGGGCAGCCGACCGAGTGCCTCCCTGCCGATTGATATATGCCGCCACAGTAACATTGTCCGTGAGAATCAGAACCGAACGACTGAGAAGTCGACTTCTGAAATGGAGCAAGGTCAACAGAACTGCCATAAACTCCAGGACATTGATATGGGGAAGAGTCCCAAGATGAGACCAATCCCCCGCAACCGTGCTGCCGTTGCAGTGTCCTCCCCACCCCAACCGAGAGGCGTCCGTCGAAACCGATATCGACGGGAGAGGGGCAGTGAAGGACCTGCCTCGCGCGAGAAACTCCTCGCTCGTCCAACAAGAGAGAAGAGACTTGATCCTTACTGGCACTGGAATCCAGACCAAAAGAGAGTCTTTTCCCGGCTTGAAGAACCTGAGGAGATGTCTCTGAAAAGGTCTCATGAGGAGCCGGCAGTCCTCTAGAACGTCGACTAGACTGGCTAGATAACCTAAAAACTGAAGCCACTGTCTGGCCGTGACCCTTCTGGCCAGCAAGAGCTTGCGAGCCGCAGAGACAATGGTGAGAATCCTGTCTCGACTGGGCCTAGCCAACTGATTCCGTATGTCTAACACCGCCCCCAGAAAAACTGGGCTGCGAGTAGGAACTAACTCTGACTTTTCCCAATTTATTAGGAAACCTAAGTCTTGAGTTAGAGAGACGAGCAAACGAGTCTCGTCCAACAAACGATCGCGCGACTCCGCAAGGAGAAGCCAATCGTCCAGGTAACAAAACAACCGAAGGCCGCGTCGCCTCAGAGAGGCCGCCAGCACAGCTACAACTTGAGTAAAAACCCGAGGGGCCGGGCGCAGCCCGAAGGGAAGAGCACGAAAACGATAAGTCTCTGAGAGGAAGGAGAACCCCAGAAGATCGCGGGATGCGCGATGAATGGGAAGGTGAAAATACGCGTCCTTGAGATCTATCGAGACCGCGTAGTCCTTCCTCTTGATCAACGGAACAATGGAGGCGAGAGTCTCCATCCGAAAATGAACCGGAGGAATGAATTTGTTTATTCTTTTCAGGTTCAGTATCAAACGAAGTTTTCCCGAGCGCTTGGGAATAACAAAAATTGGAGAATGGGAAAGAGACGGCCTGTCTCCTACCCTTTCTATAGCCCTCTTTTCCAATAGAGACTCGATCTCCTTTGAAGCATGAGATCGAGCCAGGGCAGACATGGGAGGTGACCGAATTCTTATAGCCCCTCCGGGGAGCGAAGCGAAAAGATCTATGAAGAATCCGTCTCGCACGACGGAGAGAACAAACGCGTCCCCGGAGATGGCCTCCCAAGCGGGGAGAAAAGAATGAAGTCGGCCACCTACCAAATTCGTAAGAACAAACGCTTGGGGAAAAACATCAAAACCCAGGCTTGGCCTTATGCGAAGCCGTCGCCTTACCACGAGAACCTCTCGAAAAGCCCCTGCCACGACTCCCTCTCCCGCGAGAAGGAGCAGGCTGTGGCTCAGAAGGCGGGACCCTAGACACACGACTGCGTTGACCCGAAGCGGGACCAGCAGGCCTACGCCGGACAGGGGCCCGCGTTGACTTAGAGCTAGTGTGAAACTGCTTAGTCATATCCGAGATCTGTTTTCGCGCATCTCTCTCTCTCTGAAAAACCGTAGCGAATTTACCACCAAAAAGCGAAGGACCCCGAGACGGAATATCCCGGAGAAGTTGAGCAATGCCCGACTCTCTAACACCCAGTGCCGAGAGAGCCAAGGTCCTGCGACGGAACGTAGCCGAAGCCGCAGCGGTGGAAAGCTGCGACCACTGCAGACAAAAAAGAGTATGCAGCAAGTCGTCAATAACCAGCTTGTCACCATCAGTAACATTCAACTCCTCCGCCCTGGACCTAAGGTCGGAGAGAAACCCTTGAAAAGCCGCCAAACGCATACCTGACGTAACCTGGTTTTCAATATTAGACCAAAGCTTATCCTCCGCCTTGAATGCAGCGGAGGTAAGCGGATTAGTCGCCTGCAAGCGACGACCAACTTCTAAAATCTCAGGAGAAAGAGTCTTAGCTTTGAAAAAGCTGTCTTGATCCTGAGAACCGAAGGCGAAAGCCTTACCCTTAACCGCAGTAGGGCGCTTAACCAACAGCGCAGCCTCAATGCGGTCATACTCCAGCTTGAAATCCTCCTCGAGAGCAATACCCTCGGAGGAATCCTACTGCTTAAACCAACGCGAAGTCGAACCCTGCGCGCGGGCTGACTGAAATTCAGGGAGATATTTAGACAACAAAGCAATCGCTTCCATCCCACACAGGGCGAGCGATTGAGGCTCCGCCTGCCCAAGCGATTCAGAAACCGAAGCTTGAGAGGCCGCCTCCAAGTCTGGTTCCACCCGAGCGGAATGAGACAAAGGACCGCAAACAAAGGACTCAGCAGGCAGAGCCCCGCATGGTTCAACAAAAGTCTCCTCGCCCGGCGGCGGCCCAAGGGCCGCGGGAATAGCAGGCACATGCGAACCCGACTCAGACAAAGACGAATCAATCACAAAAGGCTGATTAGTCTCAAAGTCAGACCCTGAATAGGGACAGAAGCCAGGGTTGAAGTAGCCGGTACAAAGGACCAACCCTGATTCTGAGCAAAAGCCCGCATCATGCTGAACATATCAGCTTGAGAGGAGCTAGCCGGGTTAGCCAGGCCAGACGGGCAAGAGGTCGGCAAAGCCTTGCCACTTTTTGCCTTCTTCTTGGCCTTTTTCTTGGCTGGCTCGACAAGAGTCGTAGCCGAAACCCTTTTCTTGGAACGCTTAATCGGATTCGTTCGGATCTCCGAAGCCGCTTCGGAAGCACGAACCGAACCCTCCGCGGATGGACGTTCACCTCCCTTAAAGGGATTAGAGCGCTCAGGGCGTAAGCCCAAAGAATCGCCCAAATCACCCATATTGGCTAAGCAAGAAGATGCAATAGCCATGGGTTGGGAGCTAAAAGCACCCAGTGCGGGGGCAGACCGAGATGACTCGGTATGTGCCCGATGACTACTAAAGGCGTGTGAACCCACTATTGGACCGCTAGAGAGCGGCAATAGGGGAGCACTAGTAGTCACGCACTCAGGTGAAAACACCTGTTGCTCCGAAGAGCGTCCATAATTGTTAGCTCGAGCATTCCCATTAGCTGGCAATGTAGACAGCCCAGGAAGTACTCGTTCCCCCATATGGCGTCGGCCGGGGGCTAGGGTTTGAGAACCCAGACCAACATGGACTAAGCCCGTGGGTTGCCCTGCAGTAGTGGGGCGCGTCTCCCCTAACAGATCAGAGCGAGTGAACGCTACCGTACGGGAAACAACCGCCCCCCCCCCCCCCCCCCCCTCTGGTCTTGACGACCGGGGGATTGGATTCGAGATATCCAAACCACTAGAATCTGACGCCACCCACCCCGAAACCACGGGCTTCGGAGTTGACAATCCAGACTCAGTTAACGCCACCCGTCCCGAAGCCGCAAGCTCCGAGACTGGCAAACTCTGCAAGGAAACACCACTAGGCAACTTACCCTTAGCCCTCCTCCCTCCCCCATGTACCGAAGTACTCGGGAGAGTTCTGGAAGGCCGAGTCGTCTTGCTAGACGACCCTTCGGAAGAAGCAGGTCTCCGTGACCTAACTGCTTCTTCTTCCGAATCCATACCACTGCAATAAAACAGACAATAAAGTATACTTTTCAAAATAAGAAATACTTCAACTGAATGCAGTAAATAAGGCTAAAAACGCACAAAAAATTTTCACAGCCAAAACCGTAAGAACAAACACCAAACCCAAAGGCTCGGTGACAAACGGAAACACCCGCAAACACACAGACCGTGAAAGAGAAAAATAAATGCCAAGAAAGGAATCAAAATATCCCTTGCAATCGGCAAGAGTGACTACTAAAACACAAAGTACTATAATCTAAGCGAATATAGGTACCTAAAAGTGCTTTAAATATGCGAAAAAGCGCGCCTAAAAGATACTATACGACCTGATTTCAGGAGCGCTGTGACTAGACGTCCTATCTCGTCGGGGGCGAGCAAGAAAGAGGAAGATGGCCGTAGCGTGTTGACGCGCGTGAGTGGCGAAGGGGACAATAGGATTACGGGGGGTGCGCACAATATTGTGACTCATGTGTGTTAAATTCTCGAAGGGGTCCCGTAGTCAAGACTACTGGCATAATAGGTAGGTATATTTTTATGATTTATTGCAGTAAATTACCTCGCTATTCATAAGGACCTCCGTTGATAAGAACCACTATTCATAACTATTCATGAGGACCGCTATTCATAACGCGTGTTAAATGAATGGCGGTTTCTATGAATAGCAGTCCTTATGAATAGCAAGCGGACCCGATTTAGGTAACCCCTGAATAATTGTTTCTTCTGCTCGCTTTTATTTCGTTGTTTATGATGCACCTACAGTCTGAACAAATGAGAAAAAAATCACCAAAAATATGCATACGGAGTCTGGATTTGTGTGCATTAAATATATGTCACTTAATCTAATTACACAGCACAATCAACAACAGCAACGATGAACCCCTACCATAAATCAATTCCGAAAACTGTTTCATCTATACCTCATACTGGTATGTATACTGTGTACTCTGTTATCGTAAAGTAATTTTACCCACGGTTACCAATAATATAATTAATATTCTATGTAACCTATTATTATTATTATCATTATAATAATAAATAAACAAGCATATGTAAAGCGCCATCAATCTAGTAAACTATTCCGAGGCGCTGTGAGATACGAGAAAACAGAGAAAAAGGAACAAAAGAAAGTCAAAATAATCATTAATTGCCAAAAGCTTGAGAAAATAAGTATGTTTTAAGTTGCTTTTTAAAAGACTCCAATGAATCAATAGATTTTAGTTTAAGAGGCAAATCATTCCACAGAACTGGTGCTGCAACTGAAAAAGATCATATTATTATTATTATTACCAGCATCATCATCATTATCATATCATTACTATTGATATTGTTTGTTTTTTTTACGATTACAGCTTTTATGTTAAGTTTTTTTTTCTAAGCAGAAAACAAAAAAAAATCTGGAAATAAAATTTTGAGGTGAATTAAGAAACTTCGGCGTATTATTATTATTGTGTCATAGCTGATTTATGAATATCTATAGGGTTTGTCAACGGGTTTGTCAATGTCTGTGAGTTTATCATTACCCCATTTTCATTCACATTCTAACAATTTTGATTACTTTTCAACACTTCACTCTCTCTCTTCCTAACAAAATGTTGTGTGCTACACAGACATTTTTATTAATTTATTACTTTTTTTTACATGTAGCTTTTTAATCACTGTCATCTGTTGCTTTAAATATCTTGTTTTATTTTCTCCAACTTTGCAGCACAAACAAATACGGAAACAACGAGTTCATCTAATGCACCATTTAACAAAACTATTATACCTACGATATCCTGGTTGGAATATATTTGCAATTGTATAAGTTAATTTTAAATATTGTTTAGTTCATGTTGTAAATATTAAAAACAAAATTAATAAGAAATTATTGTATTTTCTTTAAAAAAAAGAAGAAGAAAAAGAACATAAGTATATGGTAATACCATGGCAAAATATTCATGAAATGATCAATGCGACTCCAAACCGCTATATAAAATCTTGAGCCACACTTGGTTAAAGTAGAACTTTAATGATTTTAAATATTGGCTTAATACTTATTATTGCATAGATGGCATAAATTAAACAAGGTTATCCAAATTCAACGCTTGGAAACATTAGAAGTAATGATTATTATCAATTATAAAACGGTAAAATACAGCCCCCGATATAGCAGCTGAAGAGCTCCTCGAACGCTGCTGAGATATGTGACGACACACCATGGACCATGCAGTCCTGTCTAAGCAGATGATGTCCCATAACATCTTACACATTTTTCAGTGCCTATTTTGTCATCTCCTCTTCACTAATTTCTCTTCCTTCACTAGCGTCAGTCTTAATGTTAGTCTGTTGCCTCACTCTTAACTTCGTGTATGATATTATTTTGATGAAAAATGCAGCGTTAAAAAAATAAAGGAATCAGTCACTTGTAAAGAAAATAAGACGCCATTGTATTTTCAGCTGCTTGCACCGGGGCATGTTCGGCGTTTCAAGAGGGAACGAATACCATCCTGCTATTATTCGGAGGGCTTTTCAATTTGAAAGTGGGGTTTATTTCATTGATCATTGACCCTTCTCCTGTGTATTTACAATCAAACGGTTTTAGCTATCAGAATCAGTTTCACTTTCCCTTTATAATGGTGTGAAATAAGGTCATGTTTGAATACACCAAACTCTTTATAATTTGATAAATAATTGCAATGCAATTACGTTCATTAATTATAGGACGTCGTCTGCTTAAGCAGGATCGATCCCGAGTGTGACGACATCAAAACATCGCTATATTTCTGGCGAATCCTCGGATATTACAGATGCTGAGAAGAGCTTTTATTTGTGTTGTTTTTATAATCATCAGATACGCAGTTGACATAAAACTTATACGATTGCCATCTGTATGCTTCCAAGTTTCTAGTGATACATTAATTGCCATATTTGTGATTTTCTTTGAATAGCTACTTTAAGAATAAAAAAGGTATCGAATGGAGACCTGCCAGTAATTTCGATCGTTTGATCAATTTGCGGATCCAGGGGGGGGGGGGCACAGCCGGCCCGTGCCCCCCCCCCCTTTAGGAAGAGAAGTATGAATTTTTACCATAGACGATCCGTCATTTTCTCGACTGTGCCCCTCCTTTTAGAGTGGAGACCTTTTTTTTTTTTTTTTGCTTGTCAGGGAATTATGGAAGGAAACTGGACCACCTAACCCCTTACTGAACGATTTATGGAGGTTTGGCGAAAAAAATTTTTTGGTCCCTTTTGGTCCGATAGTCCGAAGGTTCAGTAGGGGTCTGATAGTTAGAAGGTCCGATAGACCGACAATAAATATGTAAAAAGGGTAAAATATTGGATAAAATGATAAGTGGGTAAAAAATAAGTGGTTAAAATAAGTGGGGGCGTTATGTTTTCAGATGTTTTCAAATGTGGGGGCAGGAATACCCTCCCCCTCCCACTTTTCATGCCTGAAAAGGGGGTTCCAACCACAGAAAAAGCAAAAAAGGAAGAGGTTGAAAAGGAAAGAAGAAAAGAAAAGAAAGGAAAAGAAGAGAAAAAGAAAAGAAGAAATCAGAAAGGAAAGAGAAGAAAACAGAAATTAAAAAACTTCGCTCTCTAGCATTATTAGGGTTATTTACCAATGCCCATTATATTTTCATTTATAATGATATTAGTTATTAATATAATCGCCATATTTATGTATATAAACCAATATGCCAATTATATTAATAAGTCATATTCTTATGGAAGTTATTTGGTTTGCATCTTGAATCTCTAGCTAATGTTACGCTATTTTTCTACTCAAAGAATGTTAGCAACATAACTGAAAGGAATCGAGCGTCAAGTTGACCTAAAGGGTCTAAAGAGATGAATTTTCAGAAATAATAGCCTGTGACCAATAGTCTCTTCCCAATATGAGAACGGAAGATGCCGATAACATGTTACACAGATTATGAGAACGGAATAACAATATGCTAGAACCTACTAGTATTCTCAGGATACAACATTCTTCTTGTTTCTCTCTCTCTTGTTCGCTCGCTTTGCTCGTTCATACAATCAAGAAACTAGGCCTATATTGTTTCTTGCAGCAACAAGAAGCCCGAATTTCATAATATTCGGGCAGTGAGGTATCGGACTATTCTCGAATTCCCCCACCCCCCCCCCCAAAAAAAAGGGGTATAATTCTACCCGACAGCGTCCACAGACTAAAATTTGCCACAAGGTAGTAGTAGTATAAAAGTATAAAAGCTGACATCATAGCTGGTAGGAAAATATCACCTGACAACCCTAAAAAAAAATGGAAACGCCCCCCTCCCAAAAAGGTGGTAGGGCCTAATTGAAACAATTTAATTTTTATCGGTCAGAATCTTTTGTTGTCAGAGTCTTATCTTTTGTTACTTTTAATGAAAATTCAACTATAAAGTGTGCACCCCAAAAGATTTCTTTGTTTAAAAAATAACACTAGAAGGGGACGCCCTTTTCTCAGCTTGCTCCACTAGAAAAAATGCTTTGGGCATGATGGGCCTCGGGGCTTTAGTGTGCACCAATAAGATTTCCATTTTTCAAAAAATGCGTTCCCCATTGCCAATACATCGGTTTAGTGGCAAAATTCACCGGGGGGCTGAGCTGCATGGGTGGACCCCCCCCCCCCCCCCCCCCCCCACGGTGATGATGATGATGCTCTGATAAAAAACTTTTAACATGTTTAAAATGTATAAAACAAAACTTTAAAATAGGTTCCTCATTTATTTAATTTTTTTTGGGGGGGGGGTGGGCCTACAGACCTAGTGCATCGGTTTATTACAATACACATAGAAGAAGATAAGGCAATTACCCTTTTCCTTTTATGAGATAAAACTATTAAAAACTTATTGTATCCACTTGTTTTACCTTTTTTACGTTATTATCGTTCTATCGGACCTAACTATCGAACCCCTACTGAACTAGCCTTTTGACAAGGCTAGTTCAGTGACTCGTGACTCGTGACTTGGCTATTTCCCTTATCATGCTGTGCCTGAGATGAGACTAGCCGGCGACGAAAAGAATCAACACGGCCCGGGTGAACGCGCGATCGAGCGACTTTAGTCGCGAGGCCTTTTGGAACCTGGGTTTCCATCGTCCGATATGAATTATTCACGAGTTGACATTCGTATGCTAAAACACGCCTACCGAGGATTGTCGACCAATCACAACGGTATCTGCGGGGCTTGCTTGCTCGGGTGCCGAGCGAGCTCGCTCGAGATGAAGGCGAATTAGCATACCAAATTTATGCTGACGTCATGCGAAGATACGTTCGCTGATTGGCTCCTACCTATAAGGTAGCAGATCCTCGCTAGGAACAAAGGATAGCATAAGAAATACATGCCAGGTTCCAAAAGGCCAAAAGGCGGCTAGTCTTGTTATGCAGCCACTACTAGCTTACTTGTCGAGAAAAATAGCCAAATCACGAGGGCCTTGTCAAAAGGCTACTACTGAACCGTCGGACTATCTGACCCTCCGCCGATTCGGTCTATAGAACCGTCTGTCTATTGGACCCTCTCGTACATTCGGTCTATCGAACCTTCTATCTATTGGGTGTCGGTCTATCGGACCCGCTAACTATCGGACCTTCTAGCTATGGGGCTGTAACCATAGTAACCCCTGGACATGAAAAGAATTATTGAAAATTTGCAAATTTTTGAAATAGTTCAATTATGTATACCTTTGCAGAACGAAGAGTAGCAAGTTGGAGACAATTTTAAAAACATGTACGGATAAACAGATTATAATCTTTATAAGCAAAGGTGTGTATACAAACAGACGATTGGTACAAAAAAATTAAAGATAACATTTAACAATTCATAGTGACGAAGCTTTTCGACCAGCACTCATGGGGTCACAACGCAGGAATGAGAGAATACAAGATATACGTAAGTCAAGGAAGGGTGTATACGGCGACCCGGATATGATCCGGGCACGCTAAAATAATCGAAGAGCCTGCGTAAACTCCTTTTGTCGGCATAGAATGAACAACGCCTCTAAGAAGCGAAGATGCTGAGAGCTGCGTGCTCGGGCAACAATAGTGTACTGAGCAGGGTTATACGCCTTGGAACAAGCCGGACTATTCAGCAAGTGCTGACCAATAACAGAGTCGCAGTGATTGCGGCACTGAACATTAGCAACGCTAGCAGCGGTTAATACGCTTTGGCTGTGCTCGGCTACCAGCTGCTGTTTGTCGTAGCACGGAGGGTACGTGCTGTTTAATGCGGTCCGCTAGACAACGGGATGTACGGCCAACGTAGACGGCCGTACATCCGGGATATGACCCAGATCATATCCGGGTCGATGTACACACCCTTCCTTGACTTTCTTATTTTTTTGTATTCTCTCATTCCTGCGTTGTGACCCGATGAGTGCAGGTCGAAAAGCTTCGTCACTAAGAATTTGTTAAATGTTATCTTAAAGGTGTGTATGTTATTTAGATGGCCCCTGAAAAATTGTGGCTCACTTGCCAAATGAGAAGATAGGTACAAAATAATAGTTGACAACTAACGTAAGATTTGCTTTGTGCAACAAATAAAGTTTTGTGAATTCGAAGTATCCCATTTCCGGTCTTGATTAGTTACATGACAACACTTTCAAAGATGTGCTTTCTGCGGTATACTGCAGTAACTGCACAATACTGTGCACTGTGTAATCGCAGAATTCCGTAATACCTGGGATTGCCTGCGGTTTTACTGCTATCCCGACTACTGCAATAACAACACATAAAGTACGATTTATAAATGAATTAAATAAGTAAAACAGTTACTGGGGAGCAAATAATTCAGCCAAGATTTTGTGCAGTTTAACTATTCCAGTGCCGATGTCACATGACAGATAGACTTGTCATTTTCATTCACCACTTGCTCAACAACAGGAAATGTGTATGGTAGTAAATGTTTATCAAAATTTGGAGCATAAATCAAGTAATCTAAATATTATATGATTATAATCATATGCTACCATAGAAATTTTCATAGAAAATTTCAGATTTTCAAAAAGATATTACCTTATTTCAACATTAAACAATATAGTAAACAAATGAGAAACCCCCAAAATGATTGACAAAAAAGAAACTCAAATGTAATTTTCAATAGCTCTTATGCATACAGTTGGGTAAAGTAATAATGTTTGGTATCATAAGAAATGGTAATAAATTCCTACAATTTTTGTACACAATACTTTGTGAAATAATATAGCGTTAATGAGATGCAGACATTTTGAAAAGTAAGCATTGGTCACATTTTGGTTAAGTTTTGAAGAGACCTAAACCCCTTGGCACAGTAAAGGTTAATATGTTTATCTGCGATTTGGGGATCAGACTGGGAACCTTTCTCGGATATAGACATTGCTGAATATTAATAAAATCATATCTAAAAATCTCAGTGGCAATTGACTGAATCACACTGCCTTCTCCCTGAAGATATGCGTAATCTTAAAGATTTTCGTGTCACGGTATCCTTATATCTTGATTCCTACCTAGCAGAAGTATCTACACGATCATTTGCCTGGTCAAGGCCTCGATTGAATCCTCTATTTAACGTGACGTCACATCATGCGCCAATGATTACAACCTCAGACCCAACAGGAAATGTATCTTGGACTACAATGGGAGAATCTTTGAAATCTAATCAAGGTATACAGATTTACTTCAATCATCATGAAAATTTCAAATCACATAAATTATTCTGGGCAGGATTTATTTGACTTATTCTTTTTTAAAAGCTTCATAAAGGAATTTTGGATTTAATTGTAAATTTTGTTTTTGAAAGTCTGAAAGATTTTCGTTCAATATTAGCCTGGATCACCTGAGGGAATAGAATACTTGACAGCATAATATTAAAACATCTGAAAAGGCGCAACTTTAAATGTAAAATCTTTTATATTTAGCTTATAGGACAAATATCAACTTTTTTCAAATCCACTGAACAAGAACCACTGGAGATATGAACTTCAAACTTTGTGACAGTATACATGCTATGGGACAATGAACTGATTGGATTTTAGGGTGAACTAGGTCAAAGGTCTTAGAGGTAAATTTCCATTAAACCATTAGCCTCGTTATCGCAATATCTCAAGAACAATTTGAGGTACATTTAGGAATTATAAACTTTGTGACAGCATGTGCCAGCATAGGGAGGCAGAATGCTTTTAACCAATCAAACACAAAGTGACAACTCCGGGACGTCTCTTGTCAGCTCCCATTTGCCCTGTGCCCCAAAATTCATTAATTTCCATTTTCTCCAAAACATGCACCTGAGATATAATCATAATGTTTTCACAAAAACCTATATGAAACAAATCTATATCTTCATCAAAAACTAAGAAAATGAAAATTTATGAGATTTTCTGTACTGAGCGAATGGGAGAGGAGCTCACCAGATACGTCACGGAGTTGCATTTGTGTTTGATTGATTACAACTTCAAAAATGCATGACATTCTTAATTCTAATCGGAATTTTCTCAAACTTTTATTAATCTGTGTTCTTCATTTTTCTTGTTGTCAAGTCAACTTAATACCAGGGTGGACTTTCCCTGTAATAATATTGTTATTTTCATTTAGGCCAAGGTCTTCAGGTATTGATATTCAAAGTGATAGCAATTATATCATCAGCGTTCCTGTTCCTGGGGATATCTGGCTGTGTTCTCCTAAGATGTCGCCGGTGGCATCTTAATCGACGTGACGATAAGGTATAATTATCCAGCATTACCTCATTTACATGTAGAGGAATTAAGACTACTCTTGTATCTTTTCAGAACCCTCAGTAAATAATAATAAACAATAATGATTAAAAAATCAATAGATATGTAATTAATGTGATCATTTATTTTTATTTGCCCAGTCAAAATAGAAGGAAATAAAATAAAAGAACACCAGTAAAAAAGATGAAGTTAATGAGATAATTTGTCCCTGAAGTGCACTGACAAGTTTTCAGAAACGAGGCATGCAAAATTAGTAACCGAAAAATAAATGGCCGCATATTTCAATTTGCGGAAGCTCATAAGAGTAAAAATGCAAGTTCACTTCTCAATCTTTATATGTGGCAGATGAGCTGGGTAAGAGAGAGAGAGAGAAAGAAAGGAGGGGGATTTCTGAGCATAATGTTTTATATTTTTGTAAATAAAAGATAGTTTAAAGCTTTAATCTAAGAAAAGATTTTCTTTAAATCAACATGGGCAATTTGCATATACAATTTTTATTGTATGCGGAGTTATGAATTGTATTGTAAATTGATCACTAATTGTATAAAATCAAATTTTTTGTAGCACTATAGCAGCGCAACGTTCACAGGTCTACATGTACACAATGTACAACGTGATACTGACAGGTTGGACGTCTTGAATGATGAAGCAGAAAGTCTATCATGTAAACGGTACGAAACCATCGATGACCACTTTCTAGCTCCATATCCTGACTCCATGAACATCGCTCATCATCTAGGACCAACATCTAGAACAAATGATGCACGAATAGATGAGTCTGGATACATGATTCCAGATCGAGATGGCGAGGAAGCCTGCACATCATCAGTCACTCCTGATAAAATTACATCACGTCACCAAGAAGATGATACACACATCCATCATACATACTTCGATGCCACTTCTTCTTCTGAGCCTTCTGGAATAGGGGAGATCCATGCTGTCTATGAGAACTCTATCAGACTGACAAGCATCTCCCTTGAAACTACTGGTGAGCATTCATCCAGCTTCTATGAGAATACAGAAGGGCTCCTTTAAACCGTTGTTCATACCCCCTCTCCGGCAGCCCAGTGGAGAACCAGAAAACCCGACACGACATCAATATGCCATTCAGGAATTCAAACGGAGACAATGGAATTGCTCTGAACAGATTGGATCAATCCAATACAGATGGCAATAGTAACCCAGTACAAGGCAGTCATCATGACAAAACCGGATCAATGAATATGGACGATTTGGGGTACCTCGTCCTGGACGATTAATTTTAATTTAATAATGAGATGGTTCGCTGACTTTTAACGATTAATTGATAGAAAGGAATATGTACAGGGTTGGATGTTTGTAGGTGCATGAAAATACGCTAAAAGAATATGTTTGTTTTTTTAAGGATTGGCATATTTGGAAGGTTGAAAAACCAACGTGGCATACCTTTAATAAGTACATAAAGGACAAATTGTGCAGGAGTAGTAGTAATAGTAGTAGTAATAGTAGCAACAGTAGTAGAAACAGTTGCAGTAGCAGTAGTAGTATGAGGAGGAGTAGTTGTAGTAGTAGTAGTATGAGGAGTAGTAGTAGTAGTAGTAGTATGAGTAGTAGTAGTAGTATAGTATAATTAATAGTTATAGATGATGCTTACAGAAAGAAAACTCGGATCAGAATCATTTTTTAGTTTCAAACTTTCGATCTTTTATTTTCAATCACCATCATCATCAGGAAATAGGTTTGTTTGAATAACTTGTTTTAAATAGTCTGGAGACTTTACATCGAGTGAACTATAAGTAGTAGTATAGTTGGTAGTAAAAGATTGCATTGATAGATAAGATGTGGCTGCATGAAAATACGCTAAAAGAATATGTTTGTTTTTTTAAGGATTGGCATATTTGGAAGGTTGAAAAACCAGTGTGGCATACCTTTAATAAGTACATAAAAGACAAATTGTGCCTCCTTTTAATTTTCGACACCTGAATAATGTCCTTCTGCTTTTCAGCAACTTGACAATGTGCAATTAATCTTTTCCGTGTTTGTCAGAAATTTCATGAATAATGTGCCCCCATTACAGACAGCCTAGATCTTCTAGATCTGCTCATATCACTGTAATATAATATGTATAATGAAAAGCGATTGGAAAAAAAGAAACGGTTAAAGATAATCCTCAATGTACCAGAAATATCTCGAAAGCAAAGGTGTCTATAAGAATTTCTTTGCTCATATTTTCTTGGTTTATCTTTTAGCACAAAGTATAAAGTAGCATTAGTAGCAGTACTACTAGTAGTAGTAGTAGCATTAGTAGCAGCAGCAGTAGCAGTAGTAGTAGTAGCAGCCGTAGTAGTAGTAGTAGTAGTAGTAGTAAAAGTAGCAGTAGTAGCAGTAGTAGTAGTAGTAGTAGTAGTACTGGTAGTAGTGTAATAGCTAGTACTGGTAGTAGTGTAATAGCAGCAGTAGTAGCAGTAGTAACATGAGTGGTAGTAGTAGTAGTAATAATAGTAACAGTAGTAGTAGAAGCAGTAGTAGTAATAGTAGTAGTAGTAGTAGTAGTAGTAGTACTGGTAGTAGTGTAATACCTAGTACTGGTAGTAGTGTAATAGCAGCAGTAGTAGCAGTAGTAACAGGAGTGGTAGTAGTAGTAATAATAGTAACACTAGTAGTAGAAGCAGTAGTAGTAGTGGTAGTAGTGGTAGTAGTAGTAGTATAATTAATAGTTATAGATAATGCGAACAGAATGAAAACCCAGATCAGAATCATTTTTATTTTCAAACTGTCGATCTTTTATTTTCAATAACCATCATCATCAGGAAATAAATTGTAGTGTACATGCACTTGTTTTAAATAGTCTGAAGACTTTACATCGAGTAAACTATAAGTAGAAGTATAGGTATTAGTAAAAGATTGCACTGATAGATAAGATGCATGACACTCTTAAGAGACTTTAATGCTCTTTACTTTCTCCTTATGGATGACCTTTTTTACTGTTCTTTCGATACCTCTTTTTAAAAGTCAAAATGAAACTGTGTCAAATTGCACGAAATTTTACTTTCTTGTCTGTTTTGAAACTTGTCAGTTCGTATTTTGAATGGATTTAAGCGAATAAGTGTAATTTGGAGACTGAAAAGAGGAAGTATGCTGATGTGTGAAATTACTTTATTAAACATCATTGACATAGTACATCAATATTTTGTTTCAACAAGAAAACGAGAGAGAAAAATACTAACAACTTATGTGCATTTCAAATAACAAAATAATAATGTAAACATATCAGAGTAAGTTAATAATGTTTGATTGTACACGGATTGATAAGATATAACTCAATAAGAGTATAAGTTGATCTGTTGTCACATGATGGAGCAAACGAGGGTTGCGACGTTTCGACCACTGATCTCTATGTAAAAATCTGGATAGAGCATTGGTCCATACGCACTGTGCAAACATCTGAAGCCACAGTGCGGCCATTTAAACCACTCCCAATACAATGCGCACGCTGCGCATCACTGCACAGCCATTGAACCAGCTTCGACGTGATTGGCCTTTCCAATCTCCAGCTATAGAAATGGGAGTGGTAGCATGGCGGCCTAGCGGCTTCACCTCAACAAGCCAATGCTCTATCCAGATTTTTACATAGAGATCAGTGGTTTCGACCGCTAACTACTATTCTTGTTGTTGGAGCTTGATGGCGCTCTTCAATCTTCATAGATTATCTGCGCCACTGACGTTCCATATTACTTATTTGGCCTCATCTTTGTGATGTTCACTTTGTTGAGGTGGGTTCGCTTTTCCCGGCCAATGTCTTCGGGTTTGAACTGGCTCACCTGCCTCTGCGAAGTGCAAAATTAGTTTCCCATCACCATTAATTGTGCATTATTGTAATCAAACTTTCGTACCAAAAATAATGAGGATAATGACGAGTCGAATTCCTTTTTTATATTTTTTTTTATTTATTGCATTATTTCTACACTATTTCTATGGGCTATACGCATTTATACAAATATATATAATACAAAAAGGGGACAGTTTATTTGTGTGCCCACTAGTAGTAGTCTCAGCTCCTCGAATAACTGAGTAACTGGTGAACTAGAAGGGGTGCATGGACCTCTGTCTTTTGGCCTCTTATGTGCAACCCACAAGGGGTGCAAGGGCCGCTGTCCTTGCCACCCACAACTAATCGCCAGCCGCGAAGGAGGCCTTCTCCAACCGTTGACCAATAAGAATGTTTTACTGGCCCCAGTATCCGATTTACTGTAAGACTATATGTGGCGAAAGCAGTTTTTCGGTTCAAAGTATATTTTTGTTTTCTTTAATATATGTCAATTATTATTACACTTCATCTCACAATATTGAGAAAAAAAAACAACAACAAATTACACCCCTTTTACTCTCTTTTGGGCGATCTATCAACAACCTTACTTTGAGGATATCATACTCTCCAGACTATATTCCATCTTGGAAATGTAAGAATATGCTAATATGGAGCAGTAAAATAGCTATTCAAATCTTTTTGTTGTTTCAATATAATTCAAGATGACTCTGAAATTCGCATCTCTTCCCAGTAATTTCCCCAAATCCAATGTAACTAATCTAAGTCTTCTTTGCATTGTTCTTCTTTCTCTTTTGTATTTCTTACATTGAAGAAAGAAATGTTCTATTGTTTCTGAGACATTACAATACCTGTGTATTATGTACAAAAACGATTTTCATGTTGGTTACATATATATAAATAGTAATTTAATTTGCATTTTCCTAGTCTTAATTGATGGATGATAATTTCCTCATTTCATTTGAATCGATTTATCAACAGTTTCTGTTTGTGTTGCTTTTTTGGCATTGCCATTGTTTTTGGATCACCAGGGTTCAATTCGGAAATATTTTTTCTTTTACCTTTATTCCTTTCACAGTTTCCCTGTTGATTATATGACGTTCTTTTACATTATTTTCTTCTCCTTTTTCCTGATGGTATTTTTTGGTTGCTTGTGCATAGGTTACATTATTTTGGAAACTGACGCTCTGAATTTTCTTTGCTTCTTTATAGTAAACACAGCCTTGATAGGCAGCCGAGTGGCTGAGATTAATTCTTAAGCACTTCGGTTGTTCTTTATTAGGACACATGTTATATGTGTGACTCTCTCCACATCGGACACATCGCTCCCGTCCTTTGCATTTTTTTTGTATATGCCCAAATGGTTGGCATCTATGGCATCCTATTACTGGGGGAAAGTATTCCTCAACGATGTACTTTTGATATAAAAAAGATACTTCTCTGGGGAGAGGTCCTTTAAATACTAGTAACACTGAAGGTGTTGGAGATAATTCCCCTTCTATTCTTTTATTAAATCGCTTAACAAATATCACACTCTGGTTCTTTAGTAGCTCGGTGAGTTCTTCATCAGTAATGAGCTTGTCAACTTTGTGAATTACCCCCCCCTTTTTGGCGTTGGAGTGGGATGGTATCGAACTTGTCATTGATAATATCATTTCCATTTGTTTTTTATTATTACAAGTTACTTTTACGTTTCCTTTTTCTTTCCTCATTTTATTGACCTCTCCGAACCTCTCGCGTAATTCTTTATCTAATTTTGCTGGGCTAATTTGCCCTATACTTTTATCACCGACACCTCTTATTAATACCACCAGGGTGGGCATCAGTGTACTGGGGATTTCCTTTCCATTTTCAACTCTATCCTTTTCCTCTCATAATTTGTTCTTGGACTCGCTTTTCTCTTTTCCTCTCCATTTTGTGCCACTCTCATTCACTATCCACTCCTTCCGTCGAACTCTCTCTCTGTTATTTCTTCTAAACGAATGAGACTGGAATTGGCCTACTGGATTTCTGGAGCTAGTAGGAGTATACATTATATTATTTGCAGCCTGATGGTAGGCTTCTTCTCCAGATGATATATCTGACTCATCTGTCTCCATTACCCCTAATTTGAAAGTTTGATTATCATAACCTTTAATTGTTAGTCTGTTGGTTAGTTTGCTATATATGTGCTTTGGAAATTCGCTAACAGGCTTACCAATCCGTTGACCGAGTCGAAAGAGCTGGTACATAAGCTATCGGTATCCCAAAATAATCTCAACGTTAAACAATATTTATTTAAAGATTTTCAACGCTCCATAAATAACTGGATATTCTACAAAAAGTACTAGCTCCAAGCCACGTTGAACAGATCAAGAGAACAAGACGTCAATTTGTACGGGTGGTGCCAATGTTACGCAAGGTAGCTCCTTAGTTGTATTGTTGTGTATACGTATATGCTCAGCTCAGCTCAGCGACCGACATGTATGAATCGACCTGTCTTTAACTGTCTGCTGCTATTATGCTTATTAATCATGTACCCTTGATTGAGCTTGATTGGTGTGTGTGTGTGTGTGTGTGTAATTGGGTTTTTACATACGTGTATCAATCAGATATGATTATTTACGTCTGGGACCGACCTTTAACGTCACCATCCGAAAGACGTGACTCAGTCTCGAACCTGGGTCCGCTGAATCAGTTTATAACTTCCACTGGTAGCTGGATTACAGGCGCACGCCACAACGCCCAGTTGTGTCTGCAAGCGCCTTTTATAGCTTAAGCTACGTTCCGAGGGAGCCGGAACCGCGTCGCTGCTATTGGTCCGTGAAACCGACCAATCAGAAGCCGCGGACTGAGCGATCGGTGAGCGGGTTGCGGACGTCGGGGAAAGTCGCGTCGGTGCTGCTGGCGGGCTACTGGGTACTGGCGGGCGAACGTCGGACGGAGGGCAACGGTAGGGGGCGCATGTCGGCGGGTGGTGGGGAGCCATTCGTCCGGGATGTCAATGCCGTTATCTCTATTGATATTATTGGGGTGTAAACGGATTTGGATAGCTTCTTTAACACGCCGTGTGTACCAGTGCTTATCACGCGCTACGAAACTTACCTCATCCCAATTGGGAGGGTGCTGTGCGTTCCTAGCATGCTCAGCGACTGCCGAACTATCTACGCGACGGTGCTTGACATCTCTGCGTTTTCTAGCATTCTTTCGTTTACGGGTCTACCTGTTTCGCCGATGAAGACTTTGTCGCAAGTCCCGCATGGGATCTTGTAGACAACGCCGTCGAGTCTGCCGGGTAGCGTGGGGTCCTTAGGGTGGACTAGCTGGTTGCGAATAGTGGTGTCGGACTTGAAAACGGCGCGTATGCTATGCTTCTCTAGATGTCGGCGGAGCTGGCGAGAAATAGAATCGACAAACGGAAGAACAACGGTAGACTTGTAATTCACAACTTCCTTATGGATGGCTTTCTTCTTCTTAGCGAAGCGGTTAAGGAAGGAACATGGGTATCCATTCGAAACAAGAGCGGAAGCGATGTGTTGTTTCTCAGCGGCTGTGCACAGGGGTTTCGAAACAATGCGCGATGCTCTGTCATAAAGACACTTAACTACCCCGCGCTTGACGGATTGGGGATGATGCGAGTCATAGGCCAAATACTGATCGGTGTATGTGGGCTTTCTATACACTGTGGTAGTGAGGCGGCCATCACTATCCCGGTGCACTAGCGTGTCAAGAAAGGCGATGCGGCTAATATCTTCCGTCTCCATTGTGAAACGAATAGACATATATAACTCATTTTAGAATTCACCCCTTAATGGTATGATATCATTTATGTAATTTGCTAAACTGAGTATGACACATTTGTGATCTAATTTCGTTAAGAATGTGAACTTTTTCTTCTGCTCTAAGAAAAGGGAAATTAAGGTGTTTTAATGATAAAGCATCTAGATTTTTTTTCTTTGTTCATTGAATTTAGTTCGATGCGGCAATGGTCTGAATAAAATGTTCAGTGGGAAAACCTGAAGAAAATAAAGCATGTTCATACAGATCTTTCTCTGCTGTTGCATAATCAATTAGGCTAGGTGACAGTCCATGCACTCCGTAACAAGTGAATTTTCCAGTTACATGTATATCTCCCAATTTTCTTCCATAAATTTATGATACACCTCTTAAACATCTAACACAATTCTATTATGTCCTCCCCTCTACTGTTCGCAGGTCTCATATCTTTGTTTCTCTTAGTAATAATAGGGTAATCTGTAAAAAGGTGGAACTTAAGAAAGGCCAACTGGAATCAGTTTAGAGAACTGGTTGAGTCTGGGACAGACTCCCTCCCTCTCCCTACTTCCGGGAATTTGGACAAAGCCTACTCGGTCTTCTGCAAACTCCTGATCGACTTTGCCAAGCGTGCTGTCCCTCGCGGACTTCGTCGCTACATATAAATAAATGTTACGATGCATTTATACACTCTGACAGTAATAAAGAGAGGGCCACCTTGGCCACAGAGCTGACAACTTGCCTAGATCATAAGCGAAGGGAACGCTGGGAAGAAACGTTACAAGGTATTGATTTCACCCATTCTAGCAGGTTGGCTTGGATGACCTTAACCGTCTCACTGGCCGCAGCTCCAGCCCGAAGCACTGCAAACTCCATCGCACACCAGTTGCTTGCCAATGGCAACTTCGAGAATGCAGACAAAGACCATGCCCGGTTTGTCCAACAGGAAACTTCCAGACTCTTGAAGGCTCCAGGTGTGGATGGTTTCCTCTGCAAACCTTTCACATCTGCTGAGATCACACTGGTTATCTCCCAACTGAAATGTGGAAAAGCTCAGGGCCCGGATAACATCTTTCCAGAATTTCTAAAGCACTGTGGTCCTAAGAGCCTAGACTGGCTCCGTGAATTTTACTCGACCTGCCTCACTGGACTGCACATCCCGAAGATCTGGAGGAAATCTACTGTTGCTGCCCTTCTGAATCCAAACACGACTGCAGATGATCCCAAGAGCTACAGACCAATCTCACTCTTGTGCGTGCCATTCAAGCTTCTCGAAAGACTCCTCCTGGCACGACTCAACCCAGTGGTTGATCCCCAACAAGCAGAGCAAGCAGGCTTCCGTCATGGTCGGTGTACTGCCCATCAGATTGTCAAGCTTACCAATGATCGAACATAGCTTTGAAAATGGCAACAAGGCAGGCGCTGTTCTAGTGGATCTCACTGCAGCTTATGACATAGTATGGCATCATGGCTTAAAACTAAAGCTCCTCCGTACCATCCCAGACAGTCACCTAGTGCAGTTCCTTGCAACAATCCTTGCGAACCGTAGTGACTAGTGATGGACAAACTAGCCGACCACGTCACCTACGGAACGGGGTGCCTCAGGGTTCCGTTCTGTCTCCCATGCTCTTCAATATCTACATCAGTGACCTACCTTGCACAGCTTCACGACAGTATGGCTATGCCGATGATCTGGCATTGCTGTATTCAGATAGGAACTGGAGCAAAGTAGAAAATGTGCTTACGGATGACATGGAGCTTCTTGCAGTCTACCTTCAAACGTGGAGACTCAAGCTGAGCGTTGCCAAGACTACTGCAACTGCCCTTCATCTTAACACCAATGAGGCCAACCGACAGCTGATTGTTCTTCATAATGGGACACCCCCACCAAACAACCCCCAAACATACCTTTGAGTGAAACTGGACAGACAGCTGACCTACAGACAGCACCTCGAAGCCCTTCTAGCAAAAGTTTCAGCAAGGAACAACTTGTTGCGTCGCTTGGCTGGTACATCATGGGGCGCATCAACATCCACCCTTCGCACAGGAGCTCTAGCCCTGGTTTACAGCTCTGCTGAATACCTGAATATGCGGCACAAGCGTGGTGCAGGAGCATCCACACCAAAAAGCTGGACTGTGTACTTAATGACACCATGCGGCTTATCACTGGATGTCTCCGCCCTACACCCACAGATCTCCTCCCAGTCCCCGATGGAATTGCGCCACCAAGGCTTCGCCGCGAGAACCTGACAGCCAAGTTGACAACCAAATCCTTGGCTGATGATGATCACCCCCTACACAAAATAACAGAACCCAGACCTGGTCGCCAACGCCTCCGATCGCGCCGACCTTTCTCCCGACATGCAGCCGCCCTCAGTAGATCAGACTTCAGCCTAATTCAAGAGTGGGAAAAGAGCTGGGAACGGTTCGCCCACGGCAGTTCACTATTCCCCCTGGCATCAAAGCTCCTGCTGGCTCTGAACTACCTCGGATGGAATGGGTAACACTCAACCGGCTGCGCATTGGGGTTGGAAGTTCAACGCTAACATGTACCAATGGGAACTCAGGGAATCACCGGCATGTACCTATGGTGCAGATGAGCAGTCGGCAGAGCATAATAGGGACTTTTAGAAGCAGTGGACTAGTACTTCGTCCCAGTCGACTAATTCGCGCATGTCAACGTCGTCGACTGCCCATGTTGACTACAGTTCTGATCATTTTAGATTTCACTCGACGTGTACGTACCGTCGACGTCAACGGGAAGTACACACTCAACGGATGAGCATAATAGTTGAGCTGTTCTGATGACGTCATATACGTGAACCTCGTCGAAGATTTCGGAGGACCGCAAAAACGAAGTGAACACGTTCTCGATTTTGCAAGTCAGGGAGGAGGACAGGGAGAGGGCGAGTGGCGCATGCGCAGTGGCGTAGAATGATGTCCTTGCGTACCAGTCGACTAAGTGGACGTGCAATTCTAAAAGTCCCTATTATCTACAACTGCTCCGACCTCCAACCCCCTGACGGGATGACTGACATATCAAGCCCAAAGGACGCACAAATCAACTGGCTTACCAAGCTTCAACAAATAGCCTGATGTATAACACTACTACCGCATACGAAAGAAGAAGAATTTGTATATCCTTTGAAATCACCCATTAGACACTGACCACACTGACCATTACGTCAATTTTTATTTCCTCAATTACATCAATATCCGACGAGTATGTTGAATTTATTGGATTTATATAATGGAAGCAAACAAAAAAATCTTCTCGCAGGTTAAAAACTTTCTTGTTTAGCTTCATCCATGAATATTCATTACAATTATTGGGTAAAAAGATTACACCTGCTTTAATATCATTTTTAACGTAAATTGCAAGTCCTCCAGAATAGTGTGTTGCTTTCTTTTTCGGAATTCTATTTATGAATTGCCCAGCAAAACCGTGTGTGGGTACATGAATGTCGTTGTATAAGTATGGTGTGTGTGGGGTGTGTGTGTGCATGTGTGTGTATACTCTGAGAAGAAGTGTCTCCGCTAACAGAACGCAGGAAATTTTTACTGGCCGTCCTATAGAGACATACAAATTACTGTATCCTGAATCTGTGCTGCCTGCTGCAACATTCCTGCTGAGTTTCCCCGACATTCTGAAGGCCAATGCTTACATGGGTTGTGTCTTTTACCAAGCCAGCAAATATATTCTGCATATTCACTTCTCAATCTCACCCAACCTACCATCCATAATATATGCCACATCAACAACTCTTATCCTGATATTTCCGAATCCATGCTGCCTGTTCCAATACTCCTGTCCAGCCTCCCAGCCTCCCAGCCATTCGCTGGGCAATTCTTACATACACCGTGCCCTTTTCTAAGTCCAAAATAATCCTGCTTATAAGCACACATCAATCTCACCCAACCACATCATTAACTTCCCTTTATGATATATTCAATCTCGCCCAACCCTCCATCCATATTGTATGCCACATCAACAACTCTAGCTCTCTTGATATTTCTCTATCCGTGCTGCCTGCCCCGATACTCCTGCCCAGCCTCCCAGCCATTTTGCATATCTAAATCTTAACCCAACCTACAATCCATATTGCATCAATAACTTCTCTTAAGTTATTCTGTATACCGTCTGCTCCATTTTTTAAAATCTCCCCCAACACCCATCCACCATACTTTTTGTTCCCTCAAAAGCTTCACTTACGATATTCTGTATCTATACCGCCTACTCCACTACTCCTGCCAAACCTCCCAGCTGTTTCGCAGGCCAATCCTAACAAGTAAAATAAATCCTGCACATGCGTATCTCAATCTCACCAAAGCCTCCCATCCGTATACTACGGCATTATTATCATCTCTTATGATATCTCCGAATATGTGCTACCTGGACCAATATTCCTACCCAGCCTCCCAGCCATACGCAGGCCCATTCTCATTCCACACAGTGGTGAATCCTCTCCTTAGCCAGCAAAATTAATCCTGCACGTGTATATATCTCCATCTCCAACCTAACCTCCCATCAATGACTGATCTTACACTGTAAAAACTGAAGTGCTGAAACACGAGTGCTAATTGGAAGTTTGCACTTGACGTGCTATTTCTAACACCTCACGTGCCATTTGCGTCTGGGAGATGATAAGGTGCAGAAAATTGAGTGCTGAAAGTAAGTGCTGAATGTTAGGACGCTTGTTTTACACTTCAAGTGCTGACCAACGTCCCGTGATTTAATAAGCGATTTCGTAATTAGGATTTGCTCATGAGCAGATAAAGGTCATTTGACATAAACTGGCATGTTCGTTTAAAATGCAATGAGATAAGCGTCGTCTGTGTAATGATTATTCATATATTCATTTAATTATACTTTTCATTAAATCCACTGAAAAGCAACAAAGCGTTCATTGATGGTTGGTATTTGACAGTCTGCCAAATGATAGCCAACTTGCAAACAATGCGCTTTCCCAAGTGTTCATTGACGTGCTATTCTAGTCACCTGGTCTACGATGTCTTTCTTTCATAGAGTTTGAATTCTTTAGGTTGCTATGTCGGGCAAACGTACGTATTATCTTTCTTTGAAAAGATGCCTATCCTAATCATGAAAAAGGGAAAGGTCATTTGCGAAGTTGCTCATGGGCCAATAGACCTGTTTATTCAGTGATTCAAATTTATGGATGTTTCTTTCCTGGGGACCTAGTAACGAGGTATCCATTAACATGTTATTAATGAATGAACTACAATACTTGGAATCGAGTTTGCATACATTACTTGTTGCTATGTCTGACAAGCCTCTGGCAAGCTTTCAGGTTGTCAAGAACAACCTTTGTTTCAAAAGTATGTATAAAATTTGAATCACTTATTAGTAAACAGGTCTATTACGAAATCGCTTATTACGCAACTGTAGTGCAAGAGCCATCATCTGCTGCACAGGCATGGCGTGGGAAGTAAAACTTTAAAACATTAAATTTAGAACCTCTGTAATTTCATGCGAATAAAGGTATTAAATAATAAGATAATTACATTAATTTTTCTGGTGGTGGATATGAAACATGATGAAAAGCAATGAAGTGGAAATGCCATGTTTCAGCGTGTGCCCAACCGTCTACGGTACGCGTTGTCGTTGACATGAAAATTGTTGATCAGCCAGGCATGGGGCGCGATCGACCGCACAGGCCGGGGCCGGGCCGCGATTTTTTTTTCCTGTACCTTTGGGGCTATCCAATATGAATATTCATGACTTGGGTCTTTAGAGATGAGAGTACGCATGCGCATAACGAGTAATACGGTTTATTCCGTCAAGACTAGTCGGCATGAATATTCATGAAAACGAACTTGTAGGGATATGATAAAACGAGCAAGGCCATTGAGCAGCTGTTCTGTGTGGCGCAGTCGGATAATCTGGTGCGCTATCGATGAAAGGACCGCAAGTTCGAATCTCGACAGAGGAATAAATGACGAAATTTTCGTTTGCTGATTTAAAAATAAGGTGAAACTGAGTAAGAAAATACACGTCCGATACTTGTAGTCTCTTTCATGAATATTCAGATTGGATAGCCCCAAAGGTACAGGAAAAACAATTTTCCTGTACTTCTAGGGCTATCCAATGTGAATATTCATGACTTGGGTCTTAGAGATAAGAGTACGCATGCGCATGACAAGTAATACGGTTTATTCCGTCAAGACTAGTCTGCATGAATATTCATGAAAACGAACTGTAGGGATATGATAAAACGAGCAAAGCCATTGAGCAGCTGTTCTGTGTGGCGCAATCGGATAATCTGGTGCGCTATCGATGAAGAGACCGCGATTTCGAATCTCGGTAGAGGAATATATTACGAAATTTTCTTTTGCTGATTTAATAATGAGGTGAAACTGAGTAAGAAAAAACAAGTCCGATACTTGTAGTCTCTTTCATGAATATTCACATTGGATAGCCCCAGAGGTATAGGAAAAAAAAATTCGCGGCCGGGCCTGGGAAGTTTGGAAGGCAGTGTGTGTGTGTTTTTTTTTTTTTTTCGTCACGATTGTGGATTGCCGAAATGGAACCATTAAACCTCCGAAATTGCCACTTATTGGTCTAAAGTAATTCTCAGATGATTAAATCCACATGCCATGGTTTTAGTCGATATCATCTATGTATATAACCAGTTCATATCGATCTAAAAACAATCTAGACCTTAGTGTAGGGCTGTTTAAGAGACTATAGAAGAGTGAGTTTTCAGCACTACAGGTGTGATTTTGTGCATACTGTTTGTGTGTGTTCTTTAGCACTCTATTGGGTGCAAAAGTGTTAGCACTATTAGTGCCGTTTTGGAGGATCTAAAATGAGTTATTTAATGCACTAGAAGTGTTGTTTTTGCGAGCTGCATGCGTCTAATAGCACCAGAAGTGTAAAAGGCTTACACTTAAAGTGTTTAAAGTAGCACTTGGACTGGTGTTGAATTATAGCACTTGTACAAGTGCTACTTTAGCACAATTTGTGCAGTCCCTATGCATGCCCTTACGGGTGCTTCCTCCAAATCTTGAGGTGCTAATAATAGCACTTTATTTTTTAGAGTGTATGATCCATGTATTTCTGTATCCGTGCCGCCTGCCCCACTACTCCTGCCCAGCCTTCCAACCATCGTAACACGTGGTGTATCCCATTCTTAGCCAGTAAAATAATTCCTGCATATGCATGCAAGTCTCAAATTCACCCAACCTCCCAGCCATAGTATGCATCATCAAACCTTTCTTAATAAATCCATTTCCTCAACACCAGCTATATAATTATAAGGTAAAACTGAAATACATCATACCGTGTACTTGTATTTCCCCATATTTATCACACCAACATGATATTTCATATCCTCTGGAAATACGACTTTCCAGTACCTCCCATAAACGTAAGGATAAGGTCGGGTTCTGAATAAAGTGAAAAATAATATTTCGTGAGTTTTCTCAGTCTCTTTATATATCAGTTTGGAATATTATCATATTAGAAGAAATGTCTCTTGGAAAGGATTGCACTTCAAATCCACTCATATTAAAAATATGACTAGAATTTAAACAGCTGAAATAATAAAGGCTGAACTTTCAGCCATATGCATATGTATAGTCCCATACAAATTTCTGCGTGCAGTGCATGTCACTCCCAGCAGGGTTGTGTCAATAATTTCATTTCTTTTAATTTTGGTGATTCCAAAACCGTACATAATACAACAATTCTTATGCAACATATACATGTCCAGGTATAATCAACCTTTCCCCATTGCTTCGAGACATTTTCTTTTTTCTTTTTTTTTCTTCCAGATGTAATCGCACGACCAGAACTCCACTTTACCCTTAAAGGTCCCCTTCTATGAAATTATAATTCTTGGTATTTTGTACATGATACTCATCTAAATTGAAAAATGACATCCGTTTGCAATAAATATGTATCAAAATATTTTTAAAATAATATTTCCCCCAGGTATTCATGTCCAAAACAGTCTGCTAAGCTCCGCCCCCTTTTAAACCCCGAATTCTCGTTCTGCGAGCATGATTGACGTGTGACGTCACAAACCGACATTGCCGATGCTTGTTTACAATATTGCATATGTATCACATGTGCAAACTAACTTGCTGTTCTATATACCACCTCGTAAATCACCTCCAAAGCGAAGTATGCCGCAACGCTGCGTTGTTGCAGGTTGCAGCAACACCACAAAGGAGGGTGTCAGTCTCCATTTATTCCCTAAAGACCCAAATATAAGAAGGAAATGGACCGCAAAAGTAAAATTAACTCGCGCCCATTGGAAGGGGCCGAGTGACCGCAGTGTTGTGTGCTTCGAGCACTTTTGTGCGGAGGACTTCGTCGATAGCACGGGGCTGCATGCGGCGTATGGCATCAAGTTTGATCATACATGTATCAATAATATGAAATTTGGCGACTCTGAGCTTTACCTCACAAGCACCTCTCTCAATTGGTCTTTGCTATTAAAAATGATTTCTTTTTTGTTCTTGATGAAGAAAAAGATCTTTCTCCATAAAGAGGGTGTGATAAAAATGTTTATCATGGTAGAGTGGAAACTCAGTATAAAGAGGTCTGCTACAACAATATTCCTGATATAACAAGGTAATATTTTGGTCTGAACTCTTTATATTCTTTTTTTTTTAAAACTGATATAACGAGATTCTGGATTTAACCAGGTAATTTTAATAGTCCCAAGGACCTCGTTATACTAAGTTTCCACCGTATATTTGTTACCACCCTGAATGTAGTGAAATGGCAATTTTCAACCGACACCCCCCCCCTCCCCCCCCCCCCCCCCCCCCGGCAGGAAAAAAGGGGTATACATCACTACAGTTAGTTACAGGTTGATTCCTACTTCTCTACCTTATACATGTAGTTCATTTGACAGAAAATTTATTTTCCAATGATTCCCTCTCTCTCTTTCACCATTTCTTCTTTTGTGCTTTCCCTCCCTTTCTCCTTCTTTTTGCCCAATATTCTCCAATGATTCCCTCTCTCTCTATTTCTTCCCTTGTGCTTTCCCTCCATTTCCCCCTCTTTATGCCCAAATTCTCCACTTTCACACATCTTCCCTCAACTTTTTTATCTCTTCCTTTTTCCCCCAGTGATTCCCTCTCTTTTTCACTATTTCTTCTCTTGTGCTTTCTGTCTCCCTTTCTCCTTCTTTTTGCCCAATATTCTCCAATTACACACATCTCCTCTCAACTTTTTATCTCTCTTTTTTTTTCTTTTTCCATTCTGCCAATTGTTGGTTTTGATCTCATTCACGCACTCACACCTTTCTTTTCAATTGTTAGTTTCATTCACGACAAGCCTTGCATAGTAAATGTGTTTGAGCTCTTCCAGAGAAGACAAAAATATTCAATTGATTTGAAATATATTCTTACTTCTGGAGAAATGTAGATATAGATGTTGTATCCAGGAAATGCCTTTGTCTTACAATTGAACATCAAAAATTCCATAAAGGAGAATGCCCACCCCCCCCCCCCCTCAAAAAAAAAATAACAAAACAAAACAAACAAAACTGATTAGCTTCCAAAGTGTGTTTCATTAACAAATTAAACAACAAATGCCATAAAAAATAACAGACTTCATATGCCATTAACAATAGAGTTATCATTCCTAACTGAGATACATGCATCTTTACAACATCAATTACAAAAAAATGCTCTGGGCAAATACTTAGATGTGACGAAACTCAGACCAGCTGCAGCTGGATTGTTTTGCGTTTGTGAACTCAGTTACCCAATTCCAATTTTATTTCTGACAGTGAAAATGAATATTCAAAATAAGCCTCCTAGACTCCTCTTTTCCTCTGATACTTGAACCAAAAACAGCAATAAAATTTTTACCACATTGTCACAGTGTAGCACACCTTCATGTAATAAACCCAACTTTCAGGGAAACTGATATCCATGTATAGGAATTAAATATCATGAAAAGATAGAAATGACGTACTAGCATTTTTAACATTTCTTATAAACAGTTATGTACATGATAAATGTATATGCTATCTAAGCGTTATCAAGTTAACAACTAGACCAACATATATAAGTACATAATAATAAATACAACAATCGATTAAATGAAAGAAGAAAAAAAATCTGTAGAAAAAATAATGTCAATTTGAAAAGAAATATGATGTGAAGCAACAATAATGATGATCACATGAATGACCCGAGTAAATAAAAGATGTTTGCCAGTCATTAGTACTGAATAATTTTTTCTTTCAAATAATGAAACTTTGTGTAAATGTTTACACTGATGGAACAACAGTTCTGATACATAAATATTTTTAAAATGTTCAGTTCTACTATCACCTTTGCATAATGTTGAGATTTGTGCATGTCATATCCAAGCCCCAGTAAAAAAAGAAATATGAGAATAATGGTTGCATAGCTAAAATTAAAGTTCCACAGAGCTGTCCTCCCTTTTGATTTTTTTGCAAAGGTTGAAAAAATATATATACATACAGTTAACTTTGAAAAGAAAATACCCTAAAGAGGTAATGCAGGGAATATTTCCAATTTAAAAAAATTATCTTTGAAAATCTTAGAACAGTAATACTGTTACGATCCAAAATCTACAAAAGATAAGAATCAAACAAAAGATATTAACTTTAGATGATTTATGGTTTAATTTAAATATTTACTAACATCAGGTATGACACGATATAACAGAATTACAAATTCTAGTTACAAATACACTACATGTATTTAAACTGGCAAAGACTCTCAGCTGGGAAATTCCTATTAGTCCAGAATGTTCTTGAAGTGTAGAGTAAGTTGACTGCTAATCCACAAATATAAATTCCGAATATTAAATCCAAATGGTATGTTGTCCAACTGGCAAACGAAGATACAGCCGAAGAATGTCCAAGATAATTCAGGAAGTCATCGATGTCGATAATGATGTCGATGACGATGTCCAAGATAATGTCAATGACGATGTTGACCACAATGTTGATAACGATGTCAATGACGATGTCGAACACGACGTCAAATATGTCAAGGATGATGTCCAAGATGAAGTCCAAGATGAGGTCCAAGATGATCTCCAAGATGATCTCCACAGGTTATATACAATCTCAATCCCCAACTAGAACCTTCCACACTCCACCACAATACTCATGAAAGTTTGGAACTCTCTGGTAAGTTCTACATAGTTCTTGTTGTAACAAAGGAAGGGGATTCCCATGATCTATTTATAGACTCATTACAATGTTACACTCTTCCTAAGAGGTTCATGCAAAGGTCAACATTCCAACATGGCCAGGAAAACAAATTTCGCCAAACCTTCATAAATCGCTCAGTAAGGGGTTATTGGGGTCCAGTTTCCCTCCATAATTCCCTGACAAGCAAAAAAAAAGTCATACTTCTCTTCCAAAAGGGGGGGGGGGGGGGGGGGGACCGGGCCGGCTGTGCCCCCTGGATCCGCCAATGGTTCTGATGGAAATGCTGCACGGATTCTTGTCACGGCACAAGATGGGAGAGGAACACGTCCTGCCCTGCCTAGGAAACTCCAACACCATCTTACAAGCTGCCTATAGGCCACATGCCTGGCTTTCCTATAAAAGATTTTTTTTTAAAGAGTACAAAGGAAACTATGATTAGACAACTTCAAAAAATGCACAGTGTAGTCTATGATGTAGGTGATAGTGAGGTAACTTTTACTTTGAACTTCACAAATAAACAATAAAAGATTAGCTAATCATTTAGTTGTCAACATCGCAGTGTAAAATGTTGTGATGGGGATTGAGGAAACGAACGTTAATCTGCACATAGGACAAGAAAATACATGTACACTGCAAATAGAATAATCCTCCTCTATTTACATAAAGGCTAAAACATTATTTTATAGAAAATCATAATATTAATTTCATAAGGAGCCAAATTGGCATATTGCATCCAAACTGCTTTATATAATACAGGAATACTGCAGTAAGGATTAAAACAAAAAATATGGTACTCACTGATTTTCAGTTGCATCCTGCCTTGCCTGTCCGCCATACTGCTGCCGATACAGATAGTAAGCAGTTTCCATCACATACCGCTCCAGACACACTGGATGAAACCCTGGGTGGAGAAGAAGAAGAACATCATATCTATTGTCAACTATAACGGTACCTACACTCAGTGTAGCAGCACAAAGAAAACAAGCAAGATAACAGGAGAGCTAAGAGTTTTCTGGATATCAATGTTAGAATTTACTATAATCAAACGCTACCACCCCATGCACCAGTAAAACTGCCCAAGGCAGCGCAAGCCCAGGCAGGGTCGACGTCAGCAGGCGAACAACCAAACAGCGCGCGTGTACCCCGGCCCTGCGCACATCGAGCTCACTGCCTCGATCAGCGAAGTATCAGCTCAGCCTCTCGGGCCGCTTGCAAGCGTAAACAAGATTCATAATACGTGGATATGCGTGAATTAAACTTTAATCGGTAATTTATTATCAAAAAATAATTACCAGTTGTTATTCCCAAGTCTCCCGTCGATATCCTCTCCGTTATTAAAATCAGGGACGTCTCTGTCATCATCAGAATCTTGCCCAGAATCCGACATGTCTGGCTCAAACATAGTATACGGCCGGGCCCCTAATTCCTCTTCAATTTCTTCTGGGACTTGATGCTCCAAATCAGATATATCTGATCCTGAATAAGTGTCCTGGCTGTCCGAAGAAGATGCCATCGTTGATGTAGCATTTTGTCCTTTAAAAAGCTAAAATGAAGGGCTGAAATAGCACGAAGTCGAAGGGATCTGCACGAAGCTCAATAGCCTAACACACACACATCGATACTGATCCAGCTTGTGTGTGAGTCGAGCGTTCTGTGTCTGACGTCACATGACGTCATCGATCGCTGGACCGATTTTCCAAAATTTTTAGGGGCGTTCCCAGTTATTTTTTTATTTTCAAGTTTACAGATTAATGAATGGAATTCAGATAATATGGTTGACAGATCTGGATTCACAGTAGAAAAGTCTATTAAATGAAGTTCCTTTGTAATTCCATAAAAGGGGACCTTTAAATATAAAGAATATACTATGATTTCCCTAAATAAACATAAATCACACACTCGTCCAAATGTACTCAGCCTTTTCCTGCGTATAAACAAGCTAGGCCAGAGGGTGGGCTGGGGGGGGGGGGGGGGGGAGCTCCGGAGTTGTCGCTTGGAACGGATTTTAGACTGTAATGACTCTGTATATGTGTGTTGATACACTGCGTATATTCTAGTGTGGTTACAACCGACTTACAATGTAACGTGTATAATAGGCTCCCATATTGATCATGTAGCAGTCACATGCATATCATCTGTTTTGAGCGGTTGTATCACTTTGTTCATCACATGATTCATTTAATGCAGCGAACACTAAAATATGATGATCACCTTTTCAGACAGATCAAACACAGAACAAACAGCAAGACAGGGAATTAAAACTTTTCCAGTTTGATTTCCTTTAAATTAATATTGCCCTGAACATAATACAAAGGAATACAATGGATCACACACACACACACACACGCGCGCGCGCACAACAATAACAACAACAAAAAGGCCCAGAACAAGCCCCTAAAGCGGCCCCCATTACACTGTAACATTTGGCCACGATTTGAACACGCCCGAAGCCCTATGCATTATTCATTTTGTAAGATGGTCCCCTACCGTGAACATAACGCAACTAAAATTTAGAAAATGGATCAGTGTCACGCATGCGCACTAAGAAAGGTCAAATCCGCTTAATTTATTCATGTATGGTATGATAATGTATTCATCACTTGGCTAATGACGGCGCATCGATAATTGACGAATGGACGTCATTCATATGGTGTCATTAAATCTTTATGATAATTAGGACCCAACATGTGATTACTAATAGCTAATTGATAGGATTTTCAGCACAAAAGGGTCGAGTTTTCTACCGTAGTTATTAAGAAGATAAATACATGTTGTTCATATTTAACACGTCTCACGAATTAAGAGAAAAACTTATTCATTCAAAATAAGTAATTTTTCAAAGAAATTAATAAATTAATAAATTTATCAGTAGGATAAAGAAGTTATAAAAACGGGGGGGGGGGGGGGGGGGTTGTATGATGGAAGGCAAAAGTAAGAATAAAATATTAGGTGTAGGGAAGTGGTATCCTTAGGTTTTTAGGTTTTCTTAAGGGGCAGCTTTCTCATTGCTGCCAAGTTTGTGAATCTTATAGTCTTGTGAATAACTTTCAAAGAGAGTTATGAACCTTGAAAATTCGGCCATTTTACTTGACCAGAACTGATTTAATATACTTCACCTTTATTCTTCACTTTCTCTCTCACCCCCCCCCCCCCCCCCCCAACCCCTTCTCTCTTTCCTTTTCACCATATCTTCTCACTTTCGCATTTTCTCATCTTTTTTTCTTCCCCCTCTCTCTCTCATACATACACCTCGATCACACGTCCTGGTTCATTTCACCCCTCCCTATATGGTTCATTTCATTGATATAACGTGAAAGGGCCTTTATCATGTTCACAAAATAATTTTCAATTACATTTATATCTTTCTTAAGGTACAATATTTCACACACGTCGATTCATAAATACGTTTATATTTTCTCACTTTTTAATGAATGTTTTCTGGCATACAGAAAGGAGGACCGCCACTGGCTCATCCTCACCCTCTTGATCTTTTGAAAGAGGATAAATACTAACTACATGTACAATCCATCCCAAAAAGATTCATGGATTTTAATTGAAAGTGTAATGTTTTGGCCCTGATAATAATAATAATAATAATAATAATAATAATAATAATAATAACAATAATAATTATTATAACTCTAACTGCAACTTAGGGCGAAACCTTTTATCTCATCCTATTGTTACGTTTCGCCCTAATCAACACTCGTTTCGCCCTAACGTTGAATTTCTATTGTGACGGAATAAACCTATTGTTACGTTTTTCGCCTTAAATCGCAGTTAGGTAAATTTTAATAATAATAATTAAATAATACATAAGTTCACCCATCTTATTTTGTTTTGCTTTTGTTTGCAGGAATTAATGAAATGTTTAATATAATAATAAGGGAATTAAACATTTTATTTATACCGACATCACACTGAACATCCCCTAAAGATCTCATAACTGACTTTTAAAGACACTAAAAAAGCTAATTTAATACATGTATTACAATGAAGAAAACAGATCTGAGATCTACTAGCCCGACCAGACGCCGTGTGAAGCGCGACAGCGCTGTGTATAGTTGTTACACTACGGCTGTTATTGCTTACATTAAATTCATCACATTTCCGCTTCATCCGGCACCTCCAACAGTTGTTGAGTTGTGCAAGTACGTACGTAGACGTCTAATGTTTAGGCTCTAGTGAGTCTAGATCTTCAAGTAGATCAGCCACAAGTTAGTTCCTTGCCATGTTTATCTGAGCGAAATCAAAGTCAACATGATGAGACTAATAATGAATGCGATACTGAAACAACAAAGGCCATCCATATAGGCCTATTACTCTGTTGAGATCTATTATTACCTCTCAACAAAGCGTTTTGATTCTGGTCTACAAATTAAGTAGAATCAATACTTAATATGTATCCCCCTCTCTCTCTTGAAATAAAAAAAAAATAATAAAACCTCATCATGCTTGCCTTTGGCCTTGTCTCAGGTTTAGAAGAAAAAGGGGGCCAAAGCATATCTAACGTTAGTACAGTCAGGCAAATTAACTTTTACTAAGGACCAGTAACCACTGCGTTAAAATTACAATCCGGCATTATAGCAAACTGTGTAACATTTCTCAAGGTAGACCTGGACCTGGGCGGGGACCGGGAATGGTCTCTGGAAAAATATCATTCAACATGGCATCCCCTCCTCATTCTAAATTTTAAAAATCCGCACAAGAATCACCTACTGAATCAATTAGAAAGGGCCTCATCTGGGCCCTTTGTCTTTCAGAATATAACAGAGTCTATGCGTCTACATCTAACCAAATCATCGACATACTGACTAAGTTCGATCTAATAATAATCTATTTAGGGGTTTACTAAATCTGTCAGCTATTGACATCTCTCTAATTCAGTAGATCATCTATCGAAACGTATCGAGCGAGTCTCGCCCGAAAGTCCGGGAAAGCCGTCACGAGTGACAGGGTGGTTAGAGAAATTTAGCTGCAACATCAGCTCATGACGATGAAAATTGTTTTGAAAGTTCGAGAGTAGATTACACATTGTCTCTTGACATACAGCTCTGCAGAATCCTTTCAAAATGTAGAGAAATTGAAACAGATTATTCACAATGGCAAAAATTGTTATAAATATATTCTAATTTTCGAAAATTAAGCATAACTACAAGTGTACTCACCTCTAAACTTTCCACAACTTTCTTTACTCTGTGCGGGTGACGCCAAATTCACAGCGGAAGTGACGAAAAGAGGTAAAATCATTCCTTTTGAAGAACATTCATATTCATAAGGTCCGGTCCAATCAAAATTTTATAAATCGGAGTATGCAAAACAAAACTGAATAATTCATAAGGTGTTTCTCGATATTTTTCGATAATATTGGGGGTATCGGGGGCTTTGCCTTATATGCCAATGAGGCAATCCGCGGGTGCTACCTTTCCGTCTATATGTTTTAATTTGTCTATGGAAAAGGGAAGGTCCGTCGCCCTATCCCCCTAAAAAGACGGTAAGGCCCCCAAAAAGGTGAATTTCTCACTGAAGTCACCATCGGTTCAGATGTTTTGGCCCTCCAGGAGAGCGTTTCATCAAGTGTTTGTCAGTGATTTTTTTACCGACAACTGTTTAAGCTACTGAAATCCTTGCATCTGATTGGCTGAGAGCAAATTTGTCGGTAAAAATCACTGACAAGACACTTGATGAAACACTCCCCTGACGTCAAGGTCGATATTTGCCACTGCTGTTACCTGTATGAAATCGCTTAGCCATTTACTTTCACTTTTATCCACACACTTCACATTCCCTTACGATCGGGACAGGAGAGGGTGACATCGGATTTAAAATTCACTGACGACTAGATCCACTTTAAAGGGGGAAGTTAATCCTGATATCAAGTTATTTTAATAGAAGCAGATAAATCTGAGAAACATATCAGTGAAAGTTTGAGCAAAATCCGATATAGAATCAGAAAGGTATGACTGCTTGAAGTTGCAATCGATCAAACTCAAATTGTCAACATTGGGACGTATCATGCGATATATTTGCTGTATTGAAGAATCCATAAATTTATATTTTCTTCATAGAAAATGTTTAATTATACATGTAATCCTTGCACTTATGTCTTTACACATCCCCTATTATGAAATAGATCACTTTCCTAAGCATTAACCAAGAAATGGAAATTTATGTCATTTTCTGTACAAAGCAGATTAGAAAAGAGCTCAAAAGTTATGTCACAGAGTTGCCAATTTTGCGTTTCAAAGATTACAAATTCCAATTTCATAATTTTCCCAAAACGTTCACCGATCTGTTTCATTTTTTCTGCTTTTATTAAAATCAAGTTATTATCAGGATGGATTTCCCCTTTAACAATATCCATGAACACTTCAAAATCTGTTGAAAAAGAGAGAGAAAGAGAGAGACAATTGGAAAAGGTAATAGACACCTTTCTTAAGGCCATGCATGTGTTTAATGGTTTCAAAACATTGCACATTTCGAGCTCTACTTGAGGTAAGTTCTATATCATTCCAAGAGACAACGTTTGATGATAAAAATGGTTCCGTTTGCTTACAGGTTATTGTGCAGGTCATTAATTGAATAACTAAACTATCATCAAGTCTTGCTCGTGACAGAAAACTATTTTTTTTATAGCAAGCGATTACTCCTCTATTTTCCTCGAAGATTATTGTCATGAAATTACACATCAAAAGCTACCTTTGACTTATGAAAATTGAACAGCGCCACCTTACGGTAATTTCTAATTTTCTAAATTTCTAAATTAAAATTAAAATTATAAATTGATCCTGTTATATATCCGATGTTGAAGCAATTGGGTGAAGAGTAAAAAACAAAACAAAACAAAACAAAATGTATGCGTGTGTATAATTGTGTATATATGTATGTTTTCCATGAACAATTGGAATTTACTCCCCCCCCCCCCCCCTCTCTCTCTCTCTCTCTCTGTTAATTCCGATAGATTGCTGGGGTATCTTGATATTATAGCGAATAATTACGAATAATCACGATCGACAGCTTTCTAACTTAGGAGATGGGATATTAACATCCTACCATACTAATGATGACCATTAATAACACCATTTTCACCACAAAAAAAAAAAAGAAAACGTCGCTCGAAGCCTACGCCAAACCTACTAGTTTGACTGGCGCTAATAATCTGAAGAGATTGAAGAGCGCCAGCATAATCAAGAACCAACCAACCTATAAGAGATTAGTTGCATTTTATTTTGAATTTAACTAACAACTAGCTGGAAAATAAGCACATTAATTTCTTTAGTTCAAATTTTTACAGTTGACATCAAATATATAAAATTGCCTGGAAGTACAGTTCAAGAAAATTGAGCTGGTCGTCATGATCCATGAGCATAACATGGGGCCTCTATATTTAACAATAATAATATTCTGGATTAATATCGCGCTTTATAAATCTACCTTGTGTCTAAGCGCTTTACGCATACGGTATCCATGCTTGCCCGTACACAATGTATGCACCTTCTCTACTCAATATTGAACAAACCACAGCGACTTCCGCTTAATACAGGGTATCCATTGAACATCTGGATGGAGAGAAGCAAAGTAGACCTTCCTATAGTGTTTAAACCACTCGACAAAGACATCTTAGTATGTGCATCAGTGCATTGCTAATGGGAGTTGGCCTTCCAACCGAATGGAAGTTTACAGTAGTTTCTTCATAATATGGTTAAAACATAACGCAACTGTTGCATGATGAAGAATTCACAATTATTTTAATCTAGGTGTCTAAAACCTAAGTTCTATCTTATGAAATTGACCAGTGGAATTTTTTAGATTTTAATAAATACAAATTTTAAGAGCGATGGGTAGGCTCATTGCAATATACTGTTGTAATGTTTATTTATATATTTAATATCTAGTCGTTGACCCAGTTGTTCATTTACCAAATTTATATGTATATACTCTCATAATTTCTTCCGATGATAATATTTCAGTCATCGCTAATCCACTTGATAGTACATCCTTTTCACAGAATCCATAATAATCCACACTAGTTTTGTCTATCTTGCATATGTTTGTTTATGAATTGTATAATGATCTATTTGTTAAATTGTCTCGATTTGTGTGTTCTGCCTTGTACCTCGCTGCGAAAGCAGCGGGTATCTTAGGCTTTATCTGTTTGTCATGCTTTTTAATTGATCTATATCCAATAAAGCAGTGATTTTTTAAAAAAATCTACTTTTCGGATAAGTAGAACATTTTGAGAACTTTGTAACATCTGGCCACGTGACTGTAATGTACCGAAACTGAAAGACACTACGTCACATATCTTTATCGACCAGCGTAATTTTGAGAATTTCCATTGCACTGTTTTAGTCTTCAGTGGGTCGTTGTTGATAGTTTGTCGTACTTATAAATGAATACTTCTTCGCCACGATGTTTAAATGGAGAATTACTTGTTCTTACATCCATTGTTATTTGGGATTTCTATTCTTCATTCAAATGTGTGCAGCAGACACATGTAAGTACAATTATGGACCCCCTCCCCCTTTTTTTTTTTATTATCGTATTTATTCGTAGATATAAAGCAAGGAGATCATTCGCACAATGAAAAGAGTTTTAGTAAAACATTACGCTTAATACACATGTATAAACAGCACAAATCGTACATTTAATGGGAGTTTTCAAAATGTGCCATATCTTAAATGGGGTTTTCCCATAGGAGTCTTCTTCCCTTTGTGCGTAGATTCTAGTGCAGAAACCATTCATTTTATTTGTCATGATTGTGAAGTACCTATTTTGTAATGTGCATCATACTAGATTATTCAAACGGATCGTGCCAACGAGCAGAAATAGGATGATGATGATGATGATGATGATGATGATGTCTTATTGTATAGCACTGTTATTCGCGTCTCCTTTGCCCTAAAAGCGCTGCTCTTAATTATATATCTCACAAAAGTCTGAAAATGAATATTTAGAGATTGTTCCTCAATATGCGTTTGTCATTTTTGGCCCAATCATAAAATACTTAATGTTTATCGGCACCTATTATATGCTCCATATTATTTTTGTTTTGTATTCGGCAGTAATTTATGCATATCTTACATACCTTATGTATCTAATAATGAAATAGAGATTCCATCCATTTGATTGAAATTCAAGTTATTTTGATTCACTTTACAGCCTATGTTTGGCTATCCGGCGGGGAGAGTTTAAATTTTTCATCAAATGATATCAACATGACTGTTCCAGAAAAATCATTTTGGATCTTTAATACAACGATCAGCCATAGAATCAAATTCTCTTTTGTAAATTTTGATTTCGAACCTGGTTATGTTTTCATGGATATTGGTGATGGGACCAATGTCGACGGAGAAAATGTTCGTTTTACGGGCACAGCCACTTACACGCGATTAGCAAGCTTCAGTGGATCCGACCTGCCTAGCGCCGTGACATCTTTAGCGAACAAAGCATGGTTAAGCCTCCGCTACAGCATCCGAAATGACTGGGAAAGCCATTTCAATATGACTATCACATCTACCGATATATCAGGTAAATCAACCATTTGCGACATAATGATTGGTCTTTATCAAGATGCCATCCAGAAAGACCTTACTTGAATCACACTAAGAACAGAACCGGTATATTGTGATATGCTGACATTCATATCTTTTCTGGTAAAAACCGGGATAACAGAACTCAACATGCGTTTTGAGATTAGCTCAATCTAATGGAATGACTTAGACTGACAGGCAAATTCGAAGCACTCTTTTTGATCTTTGTAATTTTCTTATATTAAAGGAATACTATTCGGCATGCCCTCGAAATTGCGGTTGTGTTGTTATGACATTTTAATTTTTTTTTTACTGAACAACTGGTGATATCTAAACATCTTTTAAGGGTAACCTGACGACGACAAACGTTGGATTGTGAATTGTTGTTAAGAGTAAGGCAAAACTTTCTTTTATTAAGAGGATATAATTTATCAGAATTTTAAGAAAGTTATACATCGATTGTGTTTAGTAATTATATGACAGCGGGTACTCTAAATACAAAGAAAGTGTCCACTGTGACTATAGACAAAAAAGCATATTAATTAAAGAGTAAATATACTTGGTGGTTGTTCATATGGGTAACTGTGCTAGGCTAGGGCCAGTTGTCCTAGCAGTACTTTTCGATTTATAATTTCCACGGGGTGTAGTTATCCGGGGGTTACTGTTCTAGTTGCAGCTATGGCAGTCCATTCATAGTTGTTCTAGGATCGTCATGGAGAAAGAAAAGATCACGTTTATCGACCATCTCTTTAGTATTTTAGCTTCATTATGAAGTAATTTGAAGTTATCCTTTTTCGTATAGAGACAAAGAAACTGAAAAAGGATGAGATGACATCGATTCGTTCAATGAATTACCCGTCCAACTATCTGAACAACTCCTATTATCTCTGGGACATCCGCGCTCCACAGGGCTTCATCATTTCAGTCATCGTTCGAGCTTTCCAAGTCGAAAACGGGGCCGACCACCTGTTTATCTGTGAAGGGGCTGATAGATTCACAAATCAAGGCGGGTTATGGCAAGACTGGTCAGGAACATGGTTGGGTGAGGTGTTAGCATTACGGGGCTTCACATCAAGCACCCCTACGATTACGATGATATTTTCCACTGATGGCAGCAACTCACGCTCAGGATTCTGGATCCAGGTACAGGCAATAGAGGACCCAGGTTAGTCATAATCATAACAGTAAGCGCCATTTTTTTTTTTTATTAGGTTCCAGCATTTGGCCATATTTTACCATATATTTTTCTCACAAAAGCGTTTTTTTTTTACACCCTCAATATATTTTTATTATGTACATGATCTTAATGACACAAATTCAAATAAAAGTACTACTTCTTGTTATTGCTGGGATGGCCTACAATTATAAATGATTACTCATGCCTAAATAAAAGTCTGGGAAATCTGCTTATAAAATGTGCACGAAATTCGGATGGGCTTAACATCTTTATTCAAGTATTTTTTTCTGTTTTATATCTTGGCCATTTTGTACTCATTCGGATTTCATATTCATATTCATATTTCGTTTATTCACCATTTTCAATGATGTAAACCTATATATAGACCTACATGTATACTTTAGTGCAACTGATAAAATAATAGCAACAATTATATAAATAATAACTAGCAGAAGCAGCCCGTGGACATCCACGGGCGCTAGCTGTCGTTAATTTGTCACAATAATCAAGTGAATAAATAAAAAAGTCGGATAAAGTTATTTTTTACCAAAAAGTATTTACAACATGTGCACTGGCGGATCAGGGTGGGGGTACTTCCGGTCCGTGCCCTCCCAACCCCCCTTTTTGGAAGGAAAGTATGCATTTTGACCATGTACGATCCGCCCTTTTGTCGATTGTGCTCCCCCCCCCCTTTTAGAATGTAAACCTTTTTTGCTTGTCAAAGAATTATGCAGGGACCCCATAACCACCACTCCTGAGCGAATTTTGGAGGTCTGACGAAAAGAAAAATTGTCGCCACCTTCCATGCAAAAATGAGAAGAAAAAAAATGAATTTGTCATTTTATTTTCAGGGGTATTATGGCCCCCTTATATGGGGTCTTGGGAGGACCGACGGATTGAATTTTCCCTCCTACTCCCCCTCCCCATTCCAATGTCATCCCATCACCCCCAGCGCGAGGGGAGAAGGGATTAATATCATTATACGTATTCGTATCATAGTGGAAATACTTTCGAAGGAATTTTTTGTTTTTGTTGTTGGTTTTTTTGTTAGTTTTCGTTTGTTTTTGTTTGTTTGTTGTTGTTGTTGTTTTTTGGGGGGCTCCTTCTTTACACTGTTGCAACCGATATTCCTAAGTGACGTGATCTCCTACACATCCCCTCCCCCGAACGATGTCTACATATCAGTTTAGTCTGTCATATCTAAGGGAATGAATTGAGGCGATATACCATAACATCTTTCCAAAGGTATGAAGGCCATTCCCCATTCATGTCATTTCAGCTGTTGGTGGTTGTCGCATAACTTATGCGACAACCACCCAAATGTGCCGTTAGGTAAACCCTAAACACTACCCTAACCCTAACTCTAACCCTACACTCCAAAGCCTACCCCCCCCCCCCCTTCCGCGGATCTCTTTATCATCTCTGAATTTGATATCCTTTTTCTTGATTTCTGCTTTTTTTGGATACCATAAACGCGTCACCCGGGTTATGTGCTTCAGCGAGACATGCCCCCCCCCCCCCCCACCCAGTGACTACAGTAAACTCATAGTTACATACACACAAAACTGTGTATGTGAAGCCACAAAATAATGACTCTATAAGCGTGAAACGTAGTACACGCAGTAGGCTACATGTAGAACACAGTGCGCTGTGCGAACGAATTACACGCACGTATATTGTAGCGCCGTGTATACATTGAAGCCATACATGCGACTATGGACTTGGAGTCTATGCTTGGAGTATACACACTGTTCTAATTTGGCATACCTCCCCTTCACGGGTAAAGGGTATGGGTTGGCTGGTCATGAAGCTACAAACCCGCTTCATGGGTTGGCAGAATGATTAGGCCTACTCCCTGCGGAAATTCAATGTTTAAAAATGAATTTATGAAATATGGACGGGACGTCAGCCCTTAAGAAGTGCCTCCCACCACTCTAAGAACCATTCCCCACCCATGGGTACCAAAAGGCGGGGACCGAAAGGGCCAGGGGAGGAGCCTATTTGAACCAAAAAAGGAGCCCCAAATCCTTAGTGTATTATATTAATAGATGTTTGTCTTACTGTACATATGACCTAATTAAGGCATAATGAAAAAAATATTATTAGGATATGTTTTAAGGCGAAGCTTGTGTAGTTTCTGCTCACGACAACTTCACAGACATTACATTTTTTTAAATTTACATGTAGCGTGTTAGTCACTGTCCTCTGTTGATTTAACTATCATGTGTTTTATTTACTCCAACTTTTCAGCGCAAACAAATACGGAAACAACGAGTTCATCTAATGCAACATTTATCAACAGTAAGGAGTTTTCGGAGGTGTCGACTCGAACGCCGTTCTAAACCCTCCCAGCGTCAATGGGCTGATTTGTGTTGACTGCGTACAGAGTAGGTGAAGCATGAAGCTAACAATGGGTTAAGCGAGGTTCACGTTTTAGAGAAGACGGCAAAACCATGTTTGACGCGGTCTCGATCTGACTAGTGGACGAGGGAGAAGCCAGTGGACGGGTGAGCCGTTCTTGCACAAAGCGCGGTATGCAGCTAACACAAAACAGTCCATTATAGCTGGGAGGATCTAGGACGGTGTTCAAGTCGACACATTCGAAAGCTCACTAGTATTACACCTACAACGCCTCAACTTGGTATGAATATATTGGCAGTTGTATAGTACAATTGTGTAGTTCATGTTACAATATGGTTACAACAACAACAAAAAAATATTTTCTAAAGAAGAGCAACAACTATAAGGTTATACTTTAGCCCAAAAAAATCCAGCATAAATCAATGCGACTCCAAACCGCTATATAATCTTTTGTGTCACAGCTGATTAAGAATGAAAAGTGTATTAAATTTAGCCTACCAATAATTTCCATAGTTGGATCCAATAAAAAGGTTGTAAGACCATGAACTGGAACTCTCGTCTAGAATGTAAGAAAGAATGATATTAACTTGCTTTCTTTTCAAAAGCCATATTACACCTTCAATACAGTTGTTTGTCTTTAGATTTCATTGATTGGAATAAGGTTTTCCACTGATTATTACATCTCTTTAGATTGATACCTTCATAATGGTAGTAACCCCTGGACACGAAAAAAATGATGGGTCTAGGATTGAAAATACGAACAAATGGTGACAAGTGAAAGAGACTTTTAAAAACAAGTATTTAAGTCGGAATAAAAACAGACAATAATCTTTACATGTAAATGTTGTATAGGTTATTTAGGTAACCCCTGAAAATTTGTTGTTTTTGCTCGCTTTAATTTCGTTGTATATGATATGCACTAAAAATATGCATATGGAGTTGGGTCTGTATGCATTAAACGTATGTCACTTAATCTAATTACGCAGCACAGTCAACAACAACAACAGCAGCAAGAATGGTATCCCATTTTAAATCAACTCTGAAAACTATTCCATCTACTCCTCATACTGGTATGTATACTGTGTTCTCTGGTATCGTAATGTAATTTTACCCAGGTTACCAATAGTATAATTAATATTCTATGTAACCTCTTAATATTATGATTATTATTATAATTAATATTATTATCATTATTATTACTACTACTATTATTATTATTATTATCATTACCATTATTATTATTAATATTATTATTATTACCATTATCATCATCAGCAGCAGCATCATCATGAGCATCATTATCATTACTATTATTGTTGTTCATACAGCTTTCACACATGTATTAAGTTTATTTTTTTCAAAGCAGAAAACAAAAAGAAAATCTGGAAACGACAACCTTGAGGTGAATTTATGGTAGAACCTTCAGTGTATTACTCTTTATCACCCTGATTAATGAATGTCTAGGGTTTGTCACACGACGCCTCGTGTGAGCCGGACTTAACTCTACGGCAATTTTCTGCGTTTTCCTGCCCTCGGATCGTCGCAGACAATCGCAGTATTAAACTTGTAATCGATAAAGAACAAAGCTGATTACATAAAACTCTTACAAATATGTGGCCACCTGCCATATGACTGCCATCAGATTTAGAATCATCGTCTTTTGGGTACTGTGACTAAATTCTGGATTTTGTGGGGGGGGGGGGGGGGGATTCGCTTCGACTATATGAACTGCAAAAATGAGTTAAATGAAGTTTTTCTTTTCTTCTTTTCTTTTGTAGCAGGAGATACGCCTACATCGCTATGGACTGAAAGAACGACAAGTATGTCAAGTTAATGTCTATTATTTCGAATACATTATTGTATAATACTTTACTAAGAAAGACGTAACTGATTTAATTGTTTTTTACTACTACTACTACTACTACTACTACTACTACAACTTCTATTTGTATGTATATAATGTTTTTATGATATTACAAGAGGACGCTGCTCATTATGCTAGCGAATTCCTAGAATCACTTTGATAATGTTGTCTCTCAAATAAATTGGAGAAAATTCGATTCTAAATATTGCATTTGCTAAATCTGTTCTTACTCCATTATTGGTAATGCTACTACGGATATTTGTATGTATATAATGTTTTTATGATATTACAAGAGGATGCTGCTCATTATGCTAGCGAATTCCCAGAATCACTTTGATAATGTTGTCTCTCAAATAAATTGGAGAAAATTCGATTCTAAATATTGCATTTGCTAAATCTGTTCTTACTCCATTATTGGTAATGTTAATGTCATAAACATAACGATGTTTTACATCTCTGACTTGCTCTACAGAAATATTGACTATTTCCTCACCCGTGGTTATGGTAGTTTTGTTCATCTTGTTGCTGTTCTTTGCCTACAGATGGTATCATCTTCGTCGGTAAGTACGATGTGGTCGCTAAAATTGCTTTTGGCGGGAAGGGGGAGGGTGCTAATTTTGTCCTTTTTTAATTCTGTTTAAAAAGTTCCCAAGTATACATAACTTTATATTTCCATTCATGAAAATATTCTAAATTGTTTTTGCCTTATATTTACATTTGTTATGATGGTCTGTGATTGGTTCTGCACAGATGTAGTTTGACTTTATTTTCACAGCCTTATTCAATGCCACTATTAGTTACTATAGTGTTAAACAATATAATATTAGCTCAGTACACATGATTCATGTTTATCTTATGGCACTTGCGCAGGAAACACCGATTTCTTCGTAGATCTCAACCAAACGTAGCCAACTCTTCTCAGGACTACTTTACACTAGACCCTGACATAGTCGAAGAGGACACAAGTCGACCCCAAGACCTACTACAGCAGAGCATAAGTGATAACGCAGACAGGCTCGGCAATCACATCTACAACTCCATCGGTGATCTACCAGCGCAAGATAACGATTATTCCACAGGACTTGGCAGCTTTGAAAGATCTCGTCGTGACATTAGTTTACCCCCGTTACCTGTAGATTGTGATGGAGTCACTCTTCCAGATGATTGTAGCGGCGCTACTTCACTGACGGCTTGTAGTGGTGACAAGAAGGAGGAATGTTGCGTTGTCTGGAACACAACCGACAATTGCGCAATGAAAGACAAATTAGAGGAACTGAAAGAAAAGAAATATAAGAAGGAAGACAACAAACATTTCGCTTGCAAAGATTTATATATGGAAGTAAGGACAGACAACTTTCAGAATGTTGGCGGTGAGTTTCATAACGAACAACATAGTGGATCTTTGGATTCTTCACTCTCAAATACTAAAACAGAAACTTTAAAGACAGAGGATGAGAAGAAAAGTGGAAAGAAGGGAACGGCCTTTGATGAAAACGAGGACTGTGGAGGGATTATGGTCGATAATATTCTCTATAAGCCATATTTCTTCGATAAACAATCTTAAAGGGAAGCTTGAGTTCTGGGAAGAGTGAAAAAATAATTTGTGAGCTTTCTCATTCTTTTTATGTTAGTTTGAAAGATTATTATAGTAGATATGTCTTCTGAAAATGAATGCTCTTCAAATGCTCTCACTTTCAATACATGAGAAGAAACAGGTGAAATGTTCGGGCCGAACATTTGTGTGTAGTCCCATATACACATTCATATCCGTTTGCAGTGCATATGACTCTCAGTAAGATTGAGTCAATTTCTTATCATTTTGGTGATTCTAAAAACTTACACCAATTCTTATTTGCTATATAATCAACCATTCCCAATTACTTTGAGACAGTTTCTTTCATTATTCAGTCTCATGACCAGAACTCAACTTCATCTTTAAGTTTAAGTTGCATTGTGTAAAATACAACGAATAAACCGATATTTATGAATAATTAAACAATATTTGTTTTGCTCAGTATTTAACCTTTCCGAGATTATCAGAAACGTAGAATTGCTAATTGTACCTATTTCTGTGAATACACGAGTGTTATATATAGTTACTTTGATTACAAAACGTCGTGACATCGAACAAATGGAGCGGTACACGAATGATGAATTACATTATCATCAGAATAGATAGAGCATTTCTGGAGGGTTAAAATGGAAATCATGTGCGTGGCTCATAGAAATAGAATTACTTTCAGTAGTTCACATTACAATATCCTAAAGAGGAAGTGAAAGCTCGCGTCGGAAAACAAATCAATCAACGACGTTCAGGACACATTGGTAATATGAATCCAAAAGTGATAGCGGAGTTGTATGACAAACGAATAATAAACGTTGGTAAACATCTCAATGACAAGCAATACAATTAAGAATAAGCATCAACTCTAAAGATGATAATGACGTCTTATCTAGCACAAATTCTGCTCAGAGATCGAGAATGTTCATTGCACTTGTAAGCAAATGAGACAGGACCTAGATGTAAAGTAAAAGGAATTCGCACAAATTGAAGTGTTCACATGTTTGATGCCGTTCATATATAAGTGTTGCATTCTATGGAATACAATGAAGGCAATTTCTGAGAATTTTTTAGTAGAGCAATTGATATTTTAATGAATGAATACAGGTATTGATGATGAATGAGTAGGTTTCTTTGAACCACTTTCACTATTATGATAGGTAATCTTAACATGATCGGTGTTCTTTATGTGTACAGTACTTGATTGAAATACATGTTCATTAATTTAACATCAATACTTGTCAGTACTTTGAGTCATTATAATTTGTAACACGTATACCATATATCTATGATATGAAAGGATATCAAAGTGATAAATGAGGTATGAATAATTTCCTGTAGCTCAGAGGAAGTAATCTGACACAAACTATATTTAGTTTATATTTCATTTTCAGTTCAGTTTCAGTTTATTGTTTCATATTTTACATGTGCTTTTACAGTATTAATTGTATAAACAATATAATTGCTACAAACAAGATGGTACAAACAAACATGAAATAAATTGTCAGAGAAAATAAAAGAAATTAGTACCTCATACCTATACGTTTGCATGCATTATGCATTGAAAAGACTGGGCTAGAATAAAAGTGAAATATTGAGAAGTCTAGGGAGTAGGCTGCGCTTTGTGAGTTATAGGCTCCAAAGAGTAATAAGATTTATAATAGCTTTTAATAGATTTTAATAATAAATAGTGGGAACGAGCAATGCATGATACATCAATATGAGTATATGAATAATATTATTGTGTCGCAGTAATCAAAATCGCATTCAAAGAAATAATATTGGATAGTTTTGTCACTTTCATTACAGCAATAATATAACAATTCACAGTTTTAGGGTACATAAGTATTTCCTGTACGCCGTGGCAATTTCTGAAGCATATACGAAGTGCTGACATGATTAAGCATTATTCTATTTTTTACCGATGCCTTAACGCAACGCACTACATAAGAAAACACATATAAAACAGCAACCACGTATGCACCAATGTAACGGGATTATGATGTCAGCATTTCGATATAAATAAATAGAACATTTTATCAATATGCAAGAAAAAGCCATCTCCCAGCACCCAGCGACGGGCCACAACAACACCCGCCCGCAACGAGCTATAACTGCACCCCAGAAGTCAGATCAATGGCTACTGATGAGGCGCAGCAACTCGCTGCAGGCGAGTGAATTGGCCCGTCCCATTCCACTCGAAGAAATGGCATACAATCATAATAAACTGTATAGATGTGGTACGAAAATGGAAAATGGCCTATTAAAAAAGATTCTTTGGACAGCACTACATGTCGGCTTCCGCCTGTATGGCATAACTATTTAGGAGAAGATTTATTTTCCGTTTAAATATAAACAATGAGGTGGAATCAGAAATTTCATTTCCCAGGTCGAAGATCCCATAGAAAAACCAGTAGAAAATTTCTACTGGTTTCTACTGGTCAATTACCTATTGGTTTGTACTGTTTTTTACTGGTCAATATCTACTGGTTTGAATATGGAAAGTGGACCCCTAACCATTAGAAACCAGTAGAATTATTTTAATGGCTTCATTAGAAAACCAGTAGAAATCTCTCCTGGGACCATTACAAACCAGTAGAAAACCAGTATAAGTTTTTACTGGAACCAATAGAAAATAGTAGAAAAACCTACTAGGACCATTCGGAGACCAGAAGGAATCACTTCTAAAACCATTAGGATTCCAGTAGAAATTTCTAATGGTTTCCAAGAAATTTCTAATGGTTTAAAAGAAATTTCTAATGGTTTCAATAGAAATTTCTAATGGAATCATCAAGGAATTCTACTGTAAACCTACTAGAACCATTAGGAGACCAGTAGGAATCACTTCTAAAACCATTAGGATTCCAGTAGAAATTTCTAATGGTTTCAGCCAGGATTTCTACTGGATTCCTACTTATCTCATAATGGTTCCAGTAGAAAATCCTACTGGTCTGCTATTGGTTTACAATTTCCTATTGGTTTGTACTGTTTTTTACTGGTTTGACTTAGTTTTTTAACACCCTGCTGAAACCATTAGACTTGACTGGTTTCTAATGGTATTTAATGGTCTTCAGAACGATTAGACTTTACTGGTTTCTAGTGGTTTATACTGGTTTGACTTAGTGTTTTTAACACCCTGTTTAAACCATTAGTCTTGACTGGTTTCTAATGGTATTTACTGGTCTTTAGAACCATTAGACTTTACTGTTTTCTACTGGTTTGACTTAGTTTTTTTAACACCCAGCTGAAAACATTAGGCTTTATTTAATGGTCTTCAGAACGATTAGACTTTACTGGTTTCTAATAGTTTATACTGGTTTGACTTAGTTTTTTAACACCCTGCTGAAAACATTAGACTTTATTTAATGGTCTTCAGAACCATTACACTTTACTGGTTTCTAGTGGTTTGTACTGGTTTGACTTGACCAACTTGCTGAAAACCATTAAATGCAACTGGTTTTTATTGGTCTTTACTTGTCTCCTCAACCAATTGACTCTAATGGCTTTTAACAGTTTTTACTGGTTCACCAATAGTCTCTACTGGTCTTTAAAAACACAATAGAAACCAGTAGACGGTCACTACTGGTTTCTACTGGTTTCTATGAGAATTTCGACCTGGGTTGGGAGTTCTTTCCAATAATTTGGACCTGAAAATGTAACAGCTTTCTTTGAAGATATTGTTCGAGTTTTCGTGGCAACCGGAAAGAGCTACTTTGACGTGTGGGGTATGGGTGGATAGCGTCATAGAGTCATTTATATATAAATAACTCTAAGTGGTACATAAATATCTGTAAGTTGTGCACATAAATATCTGAGAGTCGTAAGACCTTATTCTTAAAAAGCAATTGGCTAGAAATCCAGCGTTATCAATATTTGTTATCGCCGGTTTTTGAATGGTGAATAAAAACTGAGGATCTTGTCAAGTTGAATTTTGGTCCCTTTCCCCAGGCAAGAATGCAGTAATTGAGAGTGGTAAAAATTAGGGTGGTATACAAGGATAACAAATTTTGGGAGGGAACTCGTGTTTGAGTTTATTTGAGATGCCTGTATTTCTGGACAATAATTTATATAAATAATTGATATGTACCTTCCCTGATAAGTCACTGTCAATGTAGATACATATACCAAGATATTTTGTGGAATCCACTTGGCTTAGATTTGTATTATCAATTAATATGTGACCCGACGCCTCAAAACCTACAATAAGTCGCCAAAATTATTATTTTTGTTTTATACATTTTCTGAAAGTAGAGATTCTCAGCTTTCCAATGGTATATCACTTGCCTAGTTTACTCAATGATAACACCTTTAAATATCACATTTAGAATAGGTATGTAACCAGCAATCAATAACTCCTATTCAGAGAAAATGGCCATTTAAGTTCGGAACAAAAGAGTGCTAAACCTTCGCTCTCTGTGTGCGCCCAAGTAAAACTGGGTATTCAAATGGCCATAGCAACCGGTATGAAGGGATTATTAGATTAGGCTGAATTTTGGCACACTGCTCCAGGAGGACCTATTCATTACTCACTCCAAAAATCAATTTAATACCTTTAGAGGTAAAGTAGTAATTTGGCATTGAATGAAAGTATTACAAAAGCTCTCCAAACATTCATTAGCTCGACAGGTGAAAATAAGGAGTCATTTTAAAATGCCCCAAAAACATATTTCTAAGTCGAATTACGACTCACAAACTTGAGACATGATAGAATGATAATGAAACTACCCATTTCTAACAAAAACAGAAAATCGACTGATCCAAGCAAATTTACTATTTTGGGCTGTTTGCTACGTTGTGGTCCGTGCGACTTATTGTAGGTTTTGAGGCGGCGGGTCACATATGTTCCCTGGAAGGGATTTCATAGAATTACTGAATAACATATAATGAGTTTTTTTAACATTCAAAGATCAGGTTGAAGATAGTTTGTTAGCATTTATCCAGGCTTGGACCAGTTTCAGTTCATCATTTACAATTTGAAGCTGAATTTGGGGGTTGCTATGTGACAAGAAAATATTAGAGTCGTCTGCGAAGAGAATAAATTACAACATTTCAGACGAATTTTGGAAGTCATTTATGTATATAATAAATAACAAGGGACCTAATAAGGAACCTTGAGGAACACCACAAAATATTGATTGTTGGTAAGAATCTTGACCATTTATACTAACGAATTATTTTCTGTCAATGAGATAATTCCTGAACCACTCCAAGGCCTTCCCTGGAATCCCACGATGGGATAATTTCTGAAATGAAACATTATGATTGACTGTGTCAAAGGCCTTGGGAGAAGTACAGGAAAATTCCTACAGTATATGTGATATATTGTCAATGGCATGAGCTACTTTATATAAAAACATAAGTATTGCATGTATTGTGGAATGTTTCTGTCTAAAGCCGAATTTATTATCAGAGAGAAAATTCTGGTTCTAACTGTTGCATGACAAATAATTCAGAATCATTATAAAGGGCCCCCTGTAACCCAAACGCAACCCAAATGAAAGTTTATTCCTGTTGATGTGCAGGGATGCATGCAACTAAATTTTTGTTATTCAAACATCTAGATATGTTTCATAGATTTTTAAATGTTTTTTGAAATATTTTTCCCAACCTCCTAAGCTCTACCCTAAAAAATAACTGCACCAGATGTCATTCCTGCAATGACATCATCTGTCAATCATCAGTCGGCTCCACTTACCAGGCTTACATTTTGCAATAGACAGTGGAATAGACAGCTCAGCTGATGCTCACAATAGAATTGCATGCTTTCAAACAATACCTCAATACCATTCTTTTCCTGGTGAATATGCAGCATGTCTGACATAGCAACTCCTATGTAGACATATATGGTATATTAGAATAGATGGTCATCTCTGGCAAAGCCAGAGTTCACTAATGATTGACAGATGATGTCATTGCAGGAATGAGATGGGGGCATTTTGGGGGGCGGAGCTTAGCATGTTTGAGAAAATGATTTTAAAAATATTTCAAAAAAATTAGATTTAGATGTTTGAATAACAAAATATAAGTTGTATGCATCCCAGGCCTGCACATCAACAGGAATCAACTGGCATTTGCAGGGGATCTTTAAGGCCGTTTCTCTCAAAATGCATTTCCATCATAATTATGATACTGATGCACAATATTGTGTTTCAGAAGTTTCCCAATAAGTGGAAACCTATCACAATGGAAAAGTTTGTATTAAACAATTTACCCAGCCACGTGACTGTGTCTTGAATATTATATATAAGTTTATCGACCAGTGTAATGTTTAGAATTTCCATTGTACCGTTTTAGTCTTCAGTAGTGGGTCGTTGCTGATAATTTGTCGTACTTATAAATGCATATTTTTCGCCACGATGTTTAAATGTGGAATTACTTGCTCTTACACCCATTGTTGTTTGGGATTTGTGTTCTTCATACAAATATGTGCTGCAGGCACATGTAAGTACAGTAATGGTACCCTTTTTTAAACTATTATATTTATTCGTAGATATAAATCAAGGAGATCATTCGCACAATGAAAACAGTTTTAGTAAAACATTATGCTGTATACACATGTATAAGTAGCATAAATTATACGTTTAATGGGAGTTTTTAAAATGTTAGATACTCTAAGAGGGGTATTTCCATTGTGCGCAAATTCTAGTGCAGAAACCTTTACTTTTCAGTTGAGAAGTACCTATTTCGTAATGTGCATCATTCTAGATAATTCAAACGGATCATGCCAATGATCAAAATAGGATGATGAAGATGACTTCATGTATAGCATCGGTATCTGCCTCTGCACTACGCTCATGTTGCTGCTCTAAAACATAATGTCGCACAGAATACAATGTTTATAATCACTAAAAAGTAATATTGGAGATAGATGTTTGGTATTGAAAGATTGGTATTCATTATTTATGCCATCTTAAAGGTGCATTAGCTTGTCATCTATCGGCACCAATCATCGTATTTTTCTTCTTCAGCACAGCAACGTATCTTGTGTATCCAAAGAATGAATATAAATTAGATTTATTTGAAGATCAAGTTACCTTGATTCCCTTTACAGCATACGTTTGGCTATCCGGCGAGGAGAGCTTAGATATTTCGCTGCTTGATATAAACCTGACAAATGCGTACGAATTTCTTTGGAGCTTTAACACAACGATCGGCCATAGGATCAGAGTCTCCTTTCTGGAGTTTGATTTCGAACCTGGTTATGTTTTCATGGATATTGGTGATGGGACCAACGTAGATGAAAAGAGTATTTTTGATAGCGATCAATCTTACACGGAATTAGCGAGATTCAGCGGATCCGACATGCCTAGCCCTGTGACATCTAGGGAACACAGCATGGATAAGACTTCGTGATCCCTACCGACAAGATTGGAAAAGGCATTTCAGTATGACTGTCACATCTACCAATGCATCAGGTAATGTTAACAATCAACCATTTACAACGTTGATATTGGTCAAGATGCCATCCTGGAAGACCTTACTTGAATCACATTAAGGGCAGACCCTAGACGTTTTAATATTTTCGTTTAATTACAGGAAAGACAGCACTCAACATGCTCAACAGACCTTTCGAGAGTGTCCACAAAAGTGATATATTCACTTGATTATAAGACAGATTGGCAAATTCGATGCAGTATTGATATCTATGTAAATTTTGATCCAAGGTGAAGTTTATAGTTTGGTTATAATTGTATGAAACTGACGCGAAGCAAATATCGCCAGAGCATGTGTCGTAAAACCCATTAGGCACCTTTAATTAAAAGAAATACTAAAGTTGATTGTACTGTTTGTCATCATTGTTTATGCGACCATTCATAAAAAAGGACAGATACAATACAACATCACAAGAGACAAGTACATAATAAGAATGAGGAAGATGATGTAAAAGGACGTGTAAAAAGGACTGGGAGCAACAAGTGGGTCAGGGTGTACTGTACAAAAGTGAAGTACAACACTGTTGCCCGGAGGTATGTACCCTCACACATGCTGTTCCCAGTACATAATAAAATTTCTGTTCATAGAATATTGCACATAATAAAACAAATTTTCTCAATAAGAACCAAATAAATTGGATTAGATATAAAAACTTTGATTTTAATAATGCTATGCGGAAGAGACTTGAACGTTCCCCTGAAAATTTAGAAGAAATATAATCGTAAGGACTATTACATGTGAGTGGCATGAAATAAACAAAGCTGTTCAAGAAAAAATGAAATATGCATATAAGTTACTGTTGCAGAGTAAAGCTGGAAAGAATGGAACAAATATGGGAGATCATCTCAGGTAGCCTTCAGTGAAGAAAAGAAAATCAGTACACTAGCTAGGGCATATACCCAATTAAGAATTAAAGAATTAAATCTAATGGAAAAGTCCATGATAAATTATGTATGCATACATAAAAATAACTTTCAGTAAAGCAACTTTCATCTAACTTACTTCAGACCAAGAAGCATGGAGGTAACTGTACCAGGCCCCTGGATGCCGGGGGTACTGCAGCATCCCCAGATTTCTATTGGGTCACTTGCCCCAGGCGGTACTTAAAGCAGGGGCGCAAAAACGTAAGAAGAGAAAGGGAAGAAACTTATTCTTAAGAATTATTCGCCCATAATCTGCAGGGTAAAGTGCACTTACTAGAAATACAGTTTTTCCCAGGTTCAATATGCGAAAATTTTCTAAAGCTCGATCGCTTTGCTCCCTCGCATGAATTGCTTCAGGATCTCTTATTTTCGCACTTCAATATTGGCTATATGAATAGCATATTAAAAAGGTTCAAAATTGAAGAAAAAAATGTTATTCTCATTGCTTTTTTCCCTGTGTTCATCTATCAGTCCCTTTTTTAAATATATATTACACCCGCAATATAAAAAAAGGGTATAAGATAGTATTTTCAAAGGTTTACCATTTGAAAGAAATTGTTACTTTATGTTGCATAGCTAACTTCCACTACGTTGTTGCTCCTGAATTTCCAGTTGCACCCAATTGAGGAAGAAGTGAATAAAAGACTGTTCATCAATTTCCCACATTCGAAACTATACCTGTCGATGCAGTGCTCCCTTTTTTTGTAAGTAAAATACTTTTTAAAAAAATGTTAAGGCCTTAAAAATGAAGAAAAAATATTCCCATTTTTAGTTGTGTTCACTCGCTTCGCACAAACAATTACGACAACATTACTATGTCACGTTATGTAAGGATTTTCTGCCTTATTTCCACGTACTTGAAACTACATCATGCAAATTGTGTGTATCGCAGGGTTGAAAAAAAAATTGATTTAAATCGATTTAAAGGCCTTAACATTTTTACTATACAATATAAACACATAAACTCTCATATGGATGAGTTTTTCAGCCCCAATAATAAAAAAAAAATTGAAGAAAAAAATGTTATTCTCATTGCTTTTTACCCTGTGTTCATCTATCAGTCCTTTTTTTTAATATATATTACACCTGCAATATAAAAAAAGGGTATAAGATAGTATTTTCAAAGGTTTACCATTTGAAAGAAATTGTTACTTTATGTTGCATAGCTAACTTCCACTACGTTGTTGCTCCTGAATTTCCAGTTGCACCCAATTGAGGAAGAAGTGAATAAAAGACTGTTCATCAATTTCCCACATTCGAAACTATACCTGTCGATGCAGTGCTCCCTTTTTTTGTAAGTAAAATACTTTTAAAAAAAATTTTAAGGCCTTAAAAATGAAGAAAAAATATTCCCATTTTTAGTTGTGTTCACTCGCTTCGCACAAACAATTACGACAACATTACTATGTCACGTTATGTAAGGATTTTCTGCCTTATTTCCACGTACAAGAAACTACATCATGCAAATTGTGTGTATCGCAGGGTTGAAAAAAAAATTGATTTAAATCGATTTAGAGGCCTTAACATTTTTACTATACAATATAAACACATAAACTCTCATATGGATGAGTTTTTCAGCCCCAATAATAAAAAAAAAAATCACAAAATGATTTTTGAGTGATTTTTTTTATTGTCGCATGAAAAAGAAAATCGATAACGACTTTTCTTATGTAATTCTTTGGTTTTTACTCAGATTGATGATTTTATTTTTAAAACTTACGGCGATTTAAAGTTGATTTCAATCGTGCCAACCCTGATGCATTGGTTTGCAGAATGACCTATAACAATTATCTTTCCAGACAAAGTTGATTCAGGGTCTGCACCCCTCCCTCTTCTCTGCTGCTTAAATCTTGGCTTTGCCAAGGACTTAGCAAAACAATGTGTAATAATATAGGTGGTGTATCTATGGGGGACAGGGGCGCACTTGCCCCGGGCGAAATTTCAAGGGGGCTAAAAACGAAAAAGAGAGAAGGAAAGAGAGGAGAAAATGAAGAAAATTGGGATCATTCTGGATTGCACGTCCCCACTCTGCAGGGTGAATTCATAAGAAATACTATTTTTGGAGGGTTTGAAAAGCAACAAGTTTATGAAACTCGGTCGCTTTGCTTCCTCGCATACTGTTCCTCCAGGATCTCATAATTTCGCTCCCGGTATAGGATATATTGTTTATTTTAGGGGCACAAGATTAATAAATAATTCTCGTTGCTTTGCTCGCTATGATATAATTTTGTTCATCATCCTCTTGTTACATATTGCCCCCAATATAGTGTATAAATCAAGTGTATAAAATTGCTTTGGCAAAGCTTCAACATTCCAAAGATATGTTAATTTCTTCAATTTCAGTCAAATTCCTCGACCATTTTGTATAGGTTTCCCCTAATTTTAAATCCCATTTGAGAAGGAAGTGAATAGAAAACGTTATGTCAATGTCAAAAAGTCGGATATCTACCCTTTCGATCGCAGTGCTCAATTGCAAATTTTCCCTGGTAAATCCTTACTATAATTTGGCTAGTGTGTGTGTGTGTGTCTGTCTGTCCGTCCGTTTGTTTGAAAGCGCTTTGCTCCGTGATTTTCCACGCAATCGAGCTGGGTTTTTTTTTAACGTGGTTAAATTGTTCCCAGATCGTCATGAGGGGGGTTATTTGTGATATTTTGGTCGTATTATTTAAAGGTTTTTTACAATTCGTAACTTTCTTTGGCAGGCCCCGAGTAAAGCTTCGAAGTTCCCAGTCCTTTCGACCTTTTTCGGATCAGCGAAATTACATAGGCATAAGTTTCACGTACGGTACGCATGCACCGTGCATCGTCTATTTGAAGCTGCCTAATACACGTAAGGCTATAATGCTGGTGAATGAACCGTCGCACTGCGTGCACATAGATCTACACACTCGACCTTCAGTCAGTGTGTTTCCGTCCACGTCCAGTGAATACCTGTACATGGCATGGTTGTACATGTAACGTTACATCTAATCTGAAAATTGTTCAACATTCAGATATTGCCGGTGTTAATGCACATCCCGCCTGAATCTAGGACTACAAGTACAACTAGCACCTGATCGGGGATTTCGGCTTCGATGTCGAGTGAGTTGGGCGGATGGGGGTCCAGTTTCTCTCCATAATTATCTGACAAGCATAGAAAAAGAAAAAGAAAAAAAAATGCTTTCGTTCTAAAGAGGGGGGGGGGGGGCACAAATGCATACTTTTCTTCGAAAAGAGTGGGGGTGTGCCCCCCCCCCCTAAATCCGCCATATACACCTGTCAATATTATTTATTTGTATTGAAACTAATATTGTATTGTAATAAGTAAAGATGCCCATATAACGGCGTTTACAAGATGCACGAGTTCCATAAGATATACGTTTTCAGTGTATGTTCTAAGATTTTTATCAATTCCTTCAATGCAACTTAACAACTTAACCTACCATGGGGAAAAATATCAGAATCCTAAACATGCCAGTGGAAGCCCTACAAATCTTATCACTTTTCATCACAGCAGCTAAACCCTCTCTCTCTCTCCTTTAATCTTTATAAGTTCTATCTGTCCTGCATGTCTATTTTACTCTCTCATATATCCACTGTTTCTCTCTCTCTCATTTTCCCACCACTGTTTCCCACTGTATCTCTCTCTCTCTCTCTCTCTCTCTCTCGCTTCTTTCAACATTCCACTATACTTCTCGCTTCTGTCAACATTCCACTATATATGATTGAGCAACCTTTAATTGGAGAACTACAAACAAATGCAATATGTTGTACATTGTAGGGTACATAATACTTACACATTTATTTTCGACTTAATACATGTAATAATAAGTGCCTCTTGACTACTTGCTAAATACACCGTGTTACATTACAATTTTCCATTCTATAGTTAGATTTTGATTTCACTCCGCAATGATTTTCAAGTTCTTTCCCCAGTTTAACCCCTAATGCTAATTAAATTAAACCTATCTATATTTAGAGAGAAGTCTGCTATGAATCGATTGTTCAAATATGTTTCATCAATAAACTAATTGCCTTTCAGTGTGAATGGGTTCTTGGGCTGTACATAGGATAAGACCAACCCCCCCCCCCCCCCCCCACCCCCCCCCCCCCCATGACCACGGGTAATTTTGGCTAGTTGCATACAAATTGCGTTCTGGGGGTTATAAATACAACCAAAAAAAAAACTTTCATGTTTGCCCCGGGTGCCATATTTCATAGATAGGCAACTATTTAACAAACAATTCTGCTCACAGCACCCCCAATACAAAATCGTTCTCAGGGGCCTGAATTGTACCTGCATTAGTTGTCTTAGGAACAATTTTCTATGGGAAATTTTCAAGGGGATTAGTTGTATGGAGTTACTCTCTTAGTAGGAGTTGTGGTGATAGTCTAGGGGTAGCTTTCCAAGAATCGTTATGAAGAGAAAAAGGGGATAGAACAAAATTCTTGAGACCAATACTTTCCTTTTTAAAATTTACCGCGTAGATATAAGGGAACTGAAAACGGATAAGATGACATCGATTCATTCAATTAATTACCCGTCCAACTATCTGAACAACTTCTACTATCTCTGGAACATCCGCGCTCCACAAGGCTTCATCATTTCAGTCATCGTTCGAGCTTTCGACGTCGAAAACGGGGCTGACCACCTGTATATCGGTGATGGAGTTGATAGATTTACCAACCAAGGAGGAAAATGGCGAGAGTGGGGCAGGGTACTGGACGGATGAAGTACTCAGATTACGAGACTTTACATCAACCACCTCTTCGATCACCATGGTATTTGCCACTGATCAGAGCACCTCACGCTCGGGATTTTGGATCCAGTTACAGGCTGTAGAGGAGTCAGGTTAGCCATAATCATAGCAATACGCCCCATTAATTTGTATTAGGTTCCAGCATTTGGCCACTTTTTACCGGATAATATTCTCACAAAATTGTTTTATTTTTACACCTTCAATATATATTTCATTTTGTACATGATCTTAATGACACAAATTCAAATAAAAGTACCACTTCTTGTTATTGTTGGAATGGCATACAATGGTAAAAGACCCTTATCCCTAAATAAAAGTCTAATAAATCTGCTTATTTGTGCAGGAATTCGATTGGGTTCGACATCTTTCTTTAAGTACTCTTTCTTTTATTTTTAATATATCTTAGCCATTTTGTACTCATTCGTATTATTTTAGTAAGACTCAGATTTCGTTTATTCATCATTTTCAATCATATATAGACCTACATGTATACTGTAGTGCAACAGATTGAATAAATATACTAACAAAAATTATATCAATACTAATGTTTGTCATAGATCTGAATACGCAATTAAATATCATTAACTAATTATATGATGCACAAATTATGACCTAAGGAATAATGAAGATAAATATCAGGACATATGTTTTAAAGCAAAGCTTGTATATTTTGAGTTCATGACCACTACACAGAATTTACTCTATATTTACTACTATTTACTATTATTTACTATTTTTATTTACATATAGCGTATTTATAGTCACTGTCTTCTGTTGATTTTAATGTTTTATTTTCTCCAACTTTGCAGCACAGACAAAAACCGAATCTACGAGTTCATCTTATCATGCATCATTTACCAAAACTATTACACCTACGTCGCCTCAACTTGGTATGGTTATTTTTGCAGTTGTATAATAATTTTTTTACAGTTGTTTATTTCATGTTACGACAACAACAATAAAACAATATTGTATTTTATAAAGAAGACCAACAACTATAAGGTTATACTTTGGCCAAAAGCTGATTAAGAATGAAAAGTGTATTAAATTTAGCCTACCAATAATTTCGATAGTTGGATCCATTAAAAAGGTTGTAAGACCATGAAGTGGAACTCTCGTCTGGAATGTAAGAATGATATTAACTTGCTTTCTTTTCATACGCCATACTACAGCTTCAATACAGTTGTTTGTCTTTAGATTTCATTGATTGGAAGAAGGTTTCCACTGATTATTACATCTCTTTAGATTGGAGTCAAAAGGGGCCTGAGCTTTCGATCAGAGGCAAAAAGGCAAACATAAAGACCAAGACAAGCAAATAATAGACTACAGGCACAAAACAGATTACATGTAACAGAGACTGTAAGGGAGGAGCTGTGGACACAAAACAATGGGAACAAAAGGGGAGGATGGGGAGTCAAAACCCATGAGTCATGTGGGTATGGAGGGGGATTAAAACAAATACAAAGGCGTGGAGATCAAAGTAGAGTAATGAGTAAGGAGCCCCAAGCTCAGGGGTGGGTAACCTGTGAAAGCAAAGGATAAGTGGGGAGGCAACACCAAACAGGATAAGGAACAATGCAAAGACAAGAGAAAGGAATAAGCGCTGTACAAGTTCAGTGCAGTGGAGTGGTAGGGCAGAAAATAAAGAGGGAGTCGAGTTGTTAGACAACAAGTGCAAAATATATGGCATATAAAGTAAAATGCAAATAAAATATATGTGTATATACACATATACATATATATATATGCACATATATATATATATATATAAACGACTAATGGGTACATTAGGAGGACAGTTTTTGTTCTTTTTCTTTGTTCAACTGTCGACCTAATGTACCAAATGTCTAGCTAATGTAGGGGTCGCTATTATGACGGAATAAACTGCATTGTTAGGTGTCGACTTAATGTACCCGTTAGTCAAATACACACACACATACACATACATATACATATATATATACAAATACATATATATAATAAATGTGAAAATGTAAGGAAGGGGAGTAAAAAGATGTATTAATCATTTCCCTCCTGGATGTTGAGGCCATGAGGTTGGATGGTGCGAAGACGTCTCATCCAGTACTTCTCCCTGCTGGTTCGGACTGTGTCCGGACGGGTACCTAAAGATTCAATGCCCTGTAGAATCATATCGGTGATGGAATGGTTAGGAAGGTTAAAATGGTGGCCCACTGGAGTGTCAAGCTTGGCTGTGTTGACAGTGGATCTGTGCCCATAGAAGCGTCTCTTGAGTGTGGTCTTGGTTTCCCCTACGTACTGGGTCCTGCAGACTCTGCAAGTGATGAGATATACAGCATTAGTGGTGGTGCAAGTGATATTACCCTTGGTTTGGTGAGGGAGGTTGGTAGAGTTGCTGGTGAAAGTGTCACCCTCGTGGATGTGTATAGCACATACGGTGCATTTGTTGGCTCTACATTAGAAGGTGCCGTGCTGAATGGGAGAAGAATGGCGAGAGAGAGGGGGGACTTCAGCACGAACAATGAGATCCTTGAGGTTGCGGGGGCGTCGGTAAGACAGGATTGGGGTACTGGGAACAGCCTGTAGGAGACGATCAGAAGTGTTGAGAATACGGTGGTTGTCATGAAGGATATTGCGGAGAGGAGGGAGATTAGGGTGGAAGGTGGTCACGAGAGGTATTCCGTCAATGGTATCCTGGCTGTCAGTTTTCTGTTTGAGAACTTAAGATCTGGGGAGGGAAAGAAATTTGATGATGGCTTGTTGGGCTGTCCTGGCGCTATGGCCCCTGGCTGCGAGATGTCTCTTCAAGTTCCTGGCATGGAAGGAAAAGTCGGAATCTCTGTAGATCACTTTCATAATGGTAGTAACCCCTGGACACGAAAAAAATGATGGGTCTAGAATTGAAAACACGAGGGGGGGGGGGGGGGTAAACAAAAAGGTGCCAAGTGAAAGAGACTTTTAAAAACAGGTATTTAAAGTCGAATAAAAACAGACAATAATCTTTACATGTAAATGTTGTATAGGTTATTTAGGTAACCCCTGAAAATTTGTTGTTTTTGCTCGCTTTAATTTCGTTGTATATGATATGCACCTATAGCCCGAACAAAACAATCACCTAAAAAATATGCATACGGAGTCTGGGTATGTATGCATTAAACATATGTCACTTAATCTAATTACGCAGCACAATCAACAACAACAACAACAGCAAGAATGAAACCCTATTTTAAATCAACTCTGAAAACTATTCCATCTACTCCTCATACTGGTATGTATACTGTGTTTTCTGGTATCGTAATGTAATTTTATCCAGGTTACCAATAGTATAATTAATATTCTATGTAACCTCTTAATATTATGATTAGTATTATAATTAATATATATTATCATTATTATTATTACTACTACTATAAGCATTATCATCATCATTATCATCATGATTATTATTACTATTATTTTCATCATCATCAGCATCATCATCAGCATCATTATCATTACTACACAGCTTTTATACACGCATTAAGTTTCATGAAAACAACAAACTTATTAATGAATGTCTAGGGTTTGTTAATGTCTATGAGTTTATGATTCACCACTTTCAATGTTTATTCCTTTTCAACACTTCACTGTCTCTCTTTCTACAAAAAAATTCATGTGTTTTTTTCTGTTTTGTTTTTTGTTTTGTTTGTTTTTTGTTTGTTTGTTTTGTTTTGTTTGTTTGTTTGTTTGTTTTTTTTTTGGGGGGGGGGGTTATAAAGTGTAGCTTAATACAATGTACGTGGTTTTTAAATCTCCATCTTCCCAGATCTCTAAATTAATGTTTCGGATTAACTAAGGATTATGGGAGATATCTAACCGCTTAATGCTGGTATCTTTAAATGTATATAGTTAAATCAGTGCGATCGTCCATGCAGGAAAGTAAGCAGAATTACCGACCGTACTCACCTTTCATTAACTACCAATGCCAGTCGGCGCAATCGTTCATTTGAAAGTGTAACTTTCGGTACAAAGGAATAGATAGCAATTAACGGAAGAATTACGTTGTGCAACAAAAGAAAGCTTTGTGGAATAACTCGTTTCCGGTCTTGATTTGATTAATGAGAACCCTTATAAAGGTTGTGTTTTCTGCGGTATACTGCACAGAACTGCGCGCTGATTACCGTAATACCTGCCTGTGGTTTACTACAATCCCGACTATTTCAACAATAACGCAATAAAATATAAAAAAAATAAAATAATAAATTAAAACAATTATTGGGGCAAAGAAATCCCCCAGATATTATTGCAGTTTAATGTGGGTAGCTGTTTTTGGTATTGGACTGGGAACCGTTGTAAAGCTTCTGGCAGATTAAAAAGGTTTGTCTCTCCATCGATTTCTTTAATAACTGGCGTATGGGTTAATCGTTTTCACGGGCTCGATTAGCGCCGGTAATGACACAGTCGAAATGACGCCTCGTGTGAGCCGGAATTTATGGCAATTTTCTGCGTTTTCCTGCCCTCGGATCGTCGCAGACAATCGCAGTATTAAACTTGTAATCGATAAAGAACAAAGCTGATTACATAAAACTCTTACAAATATGTGGCCATCTGCGATATGACTGCCATCAGATTTAGAATCATCGTCTGTTGAGGGCAGTGACTAAATTCTGGCTTTCGTGGGGGGGGGGGGGGGGGGGGGGGGCGTTCGCTTCGACTATATGAACTGCAAAAAATGAGTTAAACGAAGTTTTTCTTTTCTTTTGAAGCAGGAGATACGCCTACATCGCTATGGGCTGGAATACATTATTGTATAATATAGGATTTCTCGTTCAAATTCGTAAGCTGGCCACACGAATTCATTTTATGTACATTCAAATTCACCGATTCTGCCACCGTAGCTGTGTTTTATCATTCAAATTTGTTTTTTAGCATTCAATTTTATAAAACTGTCATTCAAAAATATTTTGTTCGCATTCGAATTAAAACGTGTTTCGTCTTTGGAGAATTTTCATTCAAATTAAAGCGAGACGATTCGCGATTACGTAATAACGCCTTCCGTAAATTCAAATTCATTTCTTTGCATACAACTTCACACGCTTTGCAGACAAAATAAACACGTTAATCGTGTTAATCTCACCCAATCTTCATATAAATCCGCTAGCTTCGTTCCGTGCTATATTCATTTTAAATTATACGGTATAGTGAGCAACAAACATTTCACTTGCTCCCACTAGGGTTGTATACCCACTAAATCAACACTATTTAGCAACTGAACGATCATATATAATTTTTTTATACCTAGTCACATTACCGACATGTAGAATTAGCAAAGTGTGTGGTGTGGGACATTACATGCTGGGACATCGCTTTATTTTCATGTTTGTTTATTTGTTCATTTTTTTTTGTTGAAAATTTATTCGGCGGTCATGATCTCTTTTGGGCCATTTATATTTGTGTACATTATATGTAGTCTTTCTACCGCAGTCATAATCACAATCACCATCCTAATCGTGGGGTGGGGGCATGTCCCCCCTGTCCCCCGCCTGTTGATACCCATGTCCCTTAGGTGGTATTTCTTAAACACATCACCAGATATTGATAAAGAATAAAGCTCACTTTTTTATAGGTTAGATGAGAAAAATGTGCATATACCATATGTTTGTAATGATAGGCGAATTTGAATGAAAACTTTGTTATGTTGAATGACCAGGTGTGAAATTGACGTCCGCTTTGCCAGCGTTGACGAATTTGAATGCAAACTGCGCATTTGTAACCGGTTGTTAAATTGAATGATACAAGTGCAAATTCCATTGACCAAAGAAGTAATTCAAATGAACGAAATGCCATTTTGAATGACATTCTCAAGCCTACATCGGTATTTCGCGAATTTGAATGACCCATGTATCAAAACGAATGAAAAACTTACGAAGTTGGCCGAGAAAACCTATACTTTACTAAGAAAGACGTAACTGATTTGATTGTTTACTACTACTACTACTACAACTTCTATTTACTACTACTGCTACTACTGCTATTTGCATGTATATAATGTTTTTAATGATATTACAAAAGGATGCTGCTCATTATGCTAGCGAATTCCCAGCATCACTTTGATAATTATGTTGTCTCTTAAATAAATTGTAAAAAAAAAAAATCGAAATTCTAAATATTGCATTTGCTAAATCTGTTCTTGCTTCATTATTGGTAATGTTAATGTCATAAACATAACGATGTTTTTACATCGCTGACTTGCTCTACAGAAGTATTGACTATTTCCGCATCCATGGTCATGGTAGTTTGCAATGTCGTCCTACGACATTGCCTTGTTTTTGTTCACGTTCTGCATTCTTATTCTTCTTCTTTTTGAATTTTCGTGATGTCCATTTACTTTCAAATTTCGTATGCATGTTCCTTGGCATGTCATGTAATGCATCTAACTCGTCATTTTTCGAGATCACTCATGCATGACCATCCAGGCGCCATTTTGTTCATTTTCATGCCATTTTCATGTCTTTCGTTATCCTTGCCTATCTCCACTATCCTACATCCTACGTCTTTGAAATTTGGTGGGTATGTGTATTTATATATTTGACAACTGTCGGCTAAATTTGGTAGAAACTGATGACGTCATCGCAAAGTTATTGCAAAAAACCTCAATTTACCCGGCATTACACTATATTGAATAATAAAATTATGCACATTTTCAATGGCACGCTAATGACAGTCAGTCCCTTCTCAGGGATACCAAACACGGTATATGGTCTCACAGAAAATTTTCAGTAAATCGCGTTTTATAAAATCAGGTCATAATACGGATCCTGCACAGTTTCTGCCCATGCATTACACATATTGTCTATGGGCAAATCGGTTTCCCAACTTTGGCCCCCTGAACAATCTTTATTTATCTTGTGATCACTTTTTGGAACTTTCCTGATGTCCATTTACTTTCAAGTTTCGTAATGCATCTAACTCGTCATTTTTCGAGATCACTCATGCATGACCATCCAGGCGCCATTTTGTTCATTTTCATGCCATTTTCATGTCTTTCGTTATCCTTGCCTATCTCCACTATCCTACATCCTACAGACTTCTAACAAATTCCTCTAGATAGTCCAAGAGTTTTCTTTACATTACAATAAAAATAGTATACAAAAAATTCCATCTTCATACCCTAAATTTAAGTCCGAAATCGGCCGTGTTGAAAAACGCTAAATTTCTTGAAATATTCACTCCAGAAATTCCTATAACTTTCTCATATCAATTCATTTTTGTGTCATATTTACACTGTGTCTTGGTATTATCATTGCTCATATTTCTGCCAACTTTCATGCATCAATAATTACGCATGATATCAATAGCGCCCTCTAAAGTTTCAAACTGACTATCTTCTTGTGGCCGTATCTACGTGATGCCTTTGTAAACCCGTACCCTTTTTTGGATTTAGATACTTCAAGATATACCCTTTTCAACCAAATAAAAATATATATTACTTATCACTTATCACTTATCACTTTGCGAACATTTCCCGTCAAAATGAAGATATTTACGGAATTGCCGAAATAACTTCAACTTGCTCTAAATTTGCGAACGTTAGCCTACGTCTTTGAAATTTGGTGGGTATGTGTATTTATATATTTGACAACTGTCGGCTAAATTTGGTAGAAACTGATGACGTCATCGCAAAGTTATTGCAAAAAACCTCAATTTACCCGGCATTACACTATATTGAATAATATGCACATTTTAAATGGCACGCTAATGACAGTCAGTCCCTTCTCAGGGATACCAAACACGGTATATGGTCTCACAGAAAATTTTCAGTAAATCGCGATTTATAAAATCAGGTCATAATACGGATCCTGCACAGTTTCTGCCCATGCATTACACATATTGTCTATGGGGCAAATCGGTTTCCCAACTTTGGCCCCCTGAACAATCTTTATTTATCTTGAAATTTTGCAGGCACATTCCTTCAGGCAAAATGAAGAGAATCTCCAAGCCGGATTTTGAAAATCGGTCAAGTGTGACATTTTAGACGCCATTTTGTCTATAAATCTATCTTGCATCACACGCTTCGATAGGAATGTTATAAAATTATGAGAGTGGTCTCAAAATGACGGCTATGAAATGCTCTTTCCTATGATACCAAATACAGCATATAAATTTAAAAAAGAGCCAAGTTAATAGCAAAGAAAGTCATTTTAGTATATAGCATTTTAGGACATTTTCTTCAATACAATTCTCCTCTCCCATTTGCCCTGTGCCCCAAAATTCATTCATTTTCATTTTTCTCCAAAGAAAATAATTCAGTCATACATGCACTTGAGATATAATCATTAATCATAATGTTTTTACAAAAAAGTATAATTATGAAACAAATCTATTCCTTCATCAAAAACTAAGATTTTCTGTACTGAGCGAATGGGAGAGGAGCTCACACGGAGTTGCTTTTGTGTTTGATTGCTTACAACTTCAAAAATGGATGACTTTCTTATTTCTAATCGAATTTTTTGCTCAAACTCTCATTAATCTGTGTCCGTCATTTTTCTTGTTTTATTCAAGTCAACTTAATACCAGGGTGGACTTTCCCTGTAATAATATTGTTATTTTCATTTAGGCCAAGGTCTTCAAGTATTGATATTCAAAGTGATAGCAATTATATCATCATCGTTCCTGTTCCTGGGGATATCTGGCTGTGTTCTCCTCAGATGTCGACGGTGGCATCTTAATCGACGTGACGATAAGGTAGAAGTATCTATCATTACCTCATTTACATGTAGAGGAATTAAGACTACTCTTGTATCTTTTCAGAACCATCAGTAAATAATAATAAACAATAATGATTAAAAAATCAATAGATATGTAATTAATGTGATCATTTATTTTTATTGGCCCAATAAAAATAGAAATAAATTAAATGAAAGAACACCAGTACAAAAGATGAAGTTAAATGAGATAATTTGTCCCTGGAGTGCACTGACAAGTTTTCAGAAACGAGGCAGGCAAAATTAGTCACCGAAAAAAAATGGCCGCGTATTTCAATTTGCGGAAGCTCATAAGAATAAAAATGCAATTTCACTTCTGAATCTTTATATGTGCCAGATGACCTGGGTAAGAGAGAGAGAGATAGAGGAGGGGGATTTCTGAACATAATGTTTTATATTTTTGTAAAATTTAAAGCTTTAATCTAAGAAAAGACTTTTCTTTAAATCAACATGGGCATTTTGCATATACAATTTTTATTTTATGCGGAGTTATGAATTGTAAATTGATCACTAATTGTATAAAATCTTTTTTTGTAGCGCTATAGCAGCGCAACGTTCACAGGTCTACATGTACACGATGTACAAAGTGATGCTGACAGGTTGGACGTCTTGAATGATGAAGCAGAAAGTCTATCAGGTAAACCGTACGAAACCATCGATGACCACTTTCTAGCTCCATATCCTGACTCCATGAACATCTCTCATCATCTAGGACCAACATGTAGTACAAATGATGCACGAATAGATGAGTCTGGATACATGATTCCATATCGAGATGGCGAGGAAGCCTGCACATCATCAGTCACTCCTGATAAAATTATATCACGTCACCAAGAAGATGATACACACATCCATCATACATACTTCGATGCCACTTCCTCTGATGAGCCTTCTGGAGTAGGGGAGATCCATGCTGTCTATGATAACTCTATCGGACTGACAAACATCTCTCCTGAAACTACTGGTGAGCATTCATCCAGCTTCTATGGGAATACAGAAGGGGCTCCTTTAAACTGTTGTTCATACGCTCTCTCCGGCAGCCCATTGGCGAACCAGAAAACCCGACACTACATCAATATGCCATTCAGGAATTCAAACGGAGACAATGGAATTGCCTTGAACAGATTGGATCAATTCAATACAGGTGACAATAGTAACCCAATACAAGACAGTCATCATGACAAAACCGGATCAATGAATATGGACGATTTTGGGTACCTCGTCCTGGACGATTAAATTAAATTTAATAATGAGATGGTTCGATGACTTTTAACGATTAATTGATAGAAAGGAATATGTACAGGGGTGAATGTTTTGTAGCTGCATGAAAATACGCTAAAAGAATATGTTTGTTTTTTAAGGATTGGCATATTTGGAAAGTTGAAAAACCAATGTGGCATATCTTTAATAAGTACATAAAAGATATTACATAATTGTGCCTCCTTTTGATTTTCGACACTTGAATAATGTCTTTCAGCAACTTGTGTAATTAATCTCCTGAAAATGTGAAATGTGATAAAGTTTTCTTTTCCTTGTTTGTCAGAAATTTTCTGAATAATGTGCCCCCATTACAAAAACCTAGATCTGTTCATATCACTGTAATATAATATGTATAATGAAAATATTTGAAAAAAAACGGTTAAATATAATCCTCAATGTACCAGATATATTTTGAAAGCAAAGGTGTGTATAAGAATTTGATTGATCATTTTTTCTTGGTTTATCTTTTAGCACAAAGTATAAAGTATCAGCAGCAGTAGCAGTACTAGTGGTAGTAATAGTGGTAATAATAGCATTAGTAGAAGTAGTAGTAGTAGCAGCAACAGCAGCCGCAGCAGCAGTAGTAGTAGTAGTAAAAGTAGTAAATCTAGGAGTAGTAGTAGTTATAGTAGTAGTACTGGTAGTAGTGTAATAGCAGCAGTAGTAGCAGTAGTAACAGGAGTAGTAGTAGTAGTAATAATAGCAGCAGTAGTAATAGAAGCAGTAGTAGCAGTAGTAGTGGTAGTAGTGGTAGTAGTAGTAGTAGAATTAATAGTAATATAGATAATGCGTACAGAAAGAAAACTCAGATCAGAATCATTTTTAGTTTCAAACTGTCGATCTTTTATTTTCATATAACCATCATCATCAGGAAATGAATTGTGTACATGCACTTGTTTTAAATAGTCTGGAGACTTTACATCGAGTGCACTATAAGTAGAAGTATAGGTTGTTGTGAAAGATTGCATTGATAGATAAGATGTATGACACTTTTAAGAGACTTTCATGCTCTTAACCTTCTCCTTATGGATGACATTTTTTATTGTTCTTCAAAGTATATTCTTTCGATACCTCTTTTTAAAAGTCTTCGATTAAAATGAAACTGTGTCAAATTGCACAAGAGCTTACTTTCTTGTCTGTTTCGAAACTTGTCAGTTCGTATTTTGAATGGATTTAAGCGAATAAGTGAGATTTGGAGATAGAATGAAAAGAGGAAGTAAGCTGATATATATATATAATGTGTGAATTGGATTGAATTGACTTTATTACACATCATTGACATAGTACATCAATATTTTGTTTCAACAATAAAACGAGAGAGAAAAGATAATAATGGGAATAGTCATCACCACGCTATTAAAACCTAACATATTATTGGCATTTTTGGCTTTAAAAAATTACTCGGCTGCAATGCGGCCTCGCACACCTAGTGATGTTAAGCATACGTGATGAACTCAAACTTCAGTAATGAAAAGAAAGGGGGAAACAAATGCTCCTTTAAAAAAACCCCAATGTAATTCAAAATAAAACATGGCCCTAAAGGGAAATCCAACCTTAACGGCAAGTTGCACTGAAAGAAGGAGGATAAATCAGAGAAGCAGATTGGTAAAAGTTTGAACGAAATCGGACAAGCAATAAGAAATAAGAATTTTTGATAAGATAAGAGATAAGATAAGAGATGAGATAAGATTTTATTCACTCTATCGACCCCTCTCGGGGTATGAGAGCACAACATATTTACAATAATATAAATGGTATATTGAATACTTGTACATGGGTACATAGTTTACATATTAAACAACATTTTTCAACGAAACATTAAAAAAAAAGACTTTTTTTTTCAATAATTTTTGAAAGTTGTAATCACTATACCTATGGGAATTTCAAATTGGCTGAATAATGTCCCTGTGATGAAGTTGTGGACAACTCCCCCATTTGCTCCAACACACAAAATGACTAAAATGTAATTTTTTGCAAAATGCATTACTCAGTAAGATGAGGGAATGGGAATTTCAAATTGGCTGAATAATGTCCCTGTGATGAAGTTGTGGACAACTCCCCCATTTGCTCCAACACACAAAATGACTAAAATGTAATTTTTTGCAAAATGCATTACTCAGTAAGATCTTTTTCTTTAATGAAGACTTATACCAGTTTGCTATCTGTATTATATTTTGAGCACTGGCCCGAGGGTAATTGCATTTCGGAGAAAACCGCAAATTAATGATATTTTTGTGTACGACAAACGGGAGAGTTGTCTACAAGACTGTCACAATCGACTCACCAAATTGCCAATTTGAGATTCGCATAGATGTAGTGATCTCATTTTTCAAACATCCATAACTTTCTTATTCCTTGTCCGATTTCTTTCAAACTTTCACCATCCTGTATTTCTTATTTTTCTGCTTTCATACAAATCAAGTTATTACCAAGGTTGGATTGCCCTTTAAGTTTTGCTGACAAAGGACTATGAATTCCTTTAGTATCACTGTAAATATGGAAACTACAATATTTAATAAAATAATATCCGTATCATGTGGGGTCTTCTCCCATTTGGTGTATTGAAGTATCCCTGAATTTATATTTTCTCCAATGAAAATGTGTCTTGTATGTAATTACTGCACCTATGTCTCTACACGAAACCTAAAATGAAACAGATCACTTTCCTAATCCTTGACCAAGAAATTAACATCTATTTATATCATTTTAGAAATGAGCTCGAAAGTTATGTCACAGAGTTGCCAATTTTGCGTTTGATCGATTACAACCCCAAAGTTCATCATTTCCCCCAGACTTTCACTGATCTGTTTAATTTTTTCTGCTTTTATTAAAATCAGCTTATCATCAGAATGGAATTCCTCTTTAACAATATCCATGAAAACTTCAAAATCTGTTGAAAAACAGTAGAGAGAGAGAGAGACAATTGGTCATAAAGATAATAGACACCTTTTTTAAGGTCATGCATGTGTTTAATGGTTTCAAGACATTGTGTATTTTCCAGATCTATACTTGAGGTAAATTGTAAATCATTCAAAAACACAACGTTTCATGATAGAGTGGTTTCGCTTGCCTACAGGTTATTGTGTAGGTCAATAATTGAATAACTAAACTATCATTACAGGCTAGTGACAGAAAACTGTTGTTTATAGCAAGCGCTTACACCTTTATGTTCCTCCAGCATGTATTGTCATGAAATTACACTTTTAAAGCTGCATTTGACTTTCTAAATTTGAACAGCGCCTTCTTACGGTCACTCCTAAATTAAGATTATAATTAGAGATTAGTTGCATTTTATTTTAAATTTAACTACAACTTGCTTGAAAAATAAGCACATTTTCTTTATTTCAAATTATTACGTTTCACGTCAAATTTACAAAAATTGCCTGCAAGTACATGTTAAGGTTCTAAAAGGGAGAACGGTTCTTGATCGGAAAATAAACCCCCTGGGTTTTTCCACATCTTGTTAAAGGATGGCGATTTTTAGGAGGTTCAGTTTAGGGCAACTTTGAAATGTAATTTGAGTTCTAGCGAAGGCGGAATATAAATTCTGTTAGAGTCAAACAAAACTTATACTGTTTAAGACTATCGATAAACGGCATGGGGGGAAACTTTTTTTTGTTTCTATAATAGCAGAGTGATAAGTAAGAAGGAGGAAAATACAAGTAAATTTAGCTGGCTGTAACGATCTCGTGAGTATTTGTCGTCTTTATTTAAAGGAGAATTAACCCCTAATTACAAATTTACTTATATTGGAAGGTATATTCCTACTTATTGGCCTAAATCATGTTCTAATAAGATTTCAGAAAATGGTATAAATAAAGATATACCAACACCCGGTATCGTCTCCTATTCATTTACATGGGGGGCGGCCATTTTCTTGCTGATTTTGAGTTGTACATGAACCATTGAGAAATGTTCGAGTCAAGAAGATATTTTGAATCCAAGACCTAAATTGCTTTTCTTCATTACCTAAAATCCCATATGTGAAGAAAAATATAAAGTGGGTGCTTACATGTATTATAAAAATTAAATCTTTATAATGATATTTTTAAATTGTCTGGGTTTACTTAACAAAAATCTATTTTCTTGGGTTTGCCAAACAGAGCAGAACTTTTCAAGTCCATTATCCGAAAGCAGGTGAATGCATAGTTTGCCGCTATAGATGCTCAGGGAAGAAGCATCCATAAAATTTGAATTAATGTGCTCCGTCCCATACGTCACAGTATCGAGTAAATAGATTTCTATTAAGCGAATATCGATTTTCAATTATAAGGAAATCTTCAGTTTAAAAATAAATTTACATATCTATTCTATATTTTTAATCTCAAATGGGTTTTTAATTTTGAAAAAGACAATTGGGCATTTGGATTAAGAAAATCTTCATGTACACATACAAAAAATGGCAGCCGTCATGTAATGCTAGCAGACGATACATATTGCTAGCAGATGATAAATTTTGCTCAGAAAATCTTGATTCGTATCGATCTCTTATATTTTGACACGAAGCCATATAGTCTAGGAATAAATAACACCTTTGCACACTATCGTCTTTATTTTTTTAAGGTTAATTCCCCTTTAAGAATTAATAATATTCTGGATTAATATCGCGCCTTATACATCTACCTGTGTGTCTAATGGGGTTTTGCAAGAAAGTTGCGACTGATTGCAAGTTGCAACTGATCGGTACTGACCAGTCAAAATTATTGTTGCAAGCGCATCTTCTTGAATGGGCAGACCGTGAACCATTCAGAATGGTTGTTCTAATTTGCTTTACAATTTGCAATCGATTGCAACTTTCTTGCAACACCCCTTAAGGGTGCGTTTATCAACTCTTTCTTTTGGCAGAAACAGGTTTTCCAAAGGGCTTTCAGTAATTTTTTTAGAGATGATAAACGCAAAGCTGTTTTGATTATGGGGTTCGGAAAGCCTTTTTGAAAGTCGCAAATTTGTGCTTTCCGAAACAAGTTTCAGCCAGAAACAGGTTACAAAAAGCGAGATAAACGCAAAGCTGTTTTGAAACGACTTTATACTTCGGTCACGAATACGTGTTTCCGGTTTCTGAAAAGACGCGCGCCAGGCAAGTACATGTGTACACAGCACAGTACTATATAACGTACGTACGTAAGAGATCAATAGAAAGATGTGTAAACTTGTAATAACCGTGACAAACTCAGCGAACTACACATAAGCACAGAGTACACTAGCTACGTACGCTGCACTATACTAGCGATAGCCAAAACAAGAAAGTGCGCGCCGTATATGACCCCTTCTCCTCGGGTCAAACTGCGCAATGCATCTGCGCAGTGACAACGTCGGTTTTCGACTTGTCGATGAGATGATAAACGCAACTTATTTTGAAAGCCGTTTGCAAAGGCCTTTGGAAAGGGCTTTTGATAGTGGGTATGGAAAGCCGTTTCAAACTGGGGAAAGATGATAAATGCGACCTAAGTTCTATATGCAGGCTCGGCCGCACACGATGTACGCTCCTTCTCCACTCTCTGGGTAGCATTCCAGGCAGGCGTCTTTTTAGATACGTTAACAATACTGAAAAAAGCACAATGACTTTCGCTCACTACAGGGTACCCATAACACCTAGGGTGCGTTTATCAACTCTTTCTTTCGGCAGAAACAGGTTTTCCAAAGGGCTTTCAGTGATTTTTTAGAGATGATAAACGCAAAGCTGTTTTGATTATGGGGTTCGGAAAGCCTTTTTGAAAGTCGCAAATTTGTGCTTTCCGAAACAAGTTTCAGCCAGAAACAGGTTACAAAAAGCGAGATAAACGCAAAGCTGTTTTGAAACGACTTTATACTTCGGTCACGAACTACGTGTTTCCGGTTTCTGAAAAGACGGGCGCCAGGCAAGTACATGTGTACACAGCACAGTACTATATAACGTACATACGTAAGAGATCAATAGAAAGATGTGTAAACTTGTAATAACCGTGACAAACTCAGCGAACTACACATAAGCACAGAGTACACTAGCTACGTACGCTGCACTATACTAGCGATAGCCAAAACAAGAAAGTGCGCGCCGTATATGACCCCTTCTCCTCGGGTCAAACTGCACAATGCATCTGCGCAGTGACAACGTCGGTTTTCGACTTGTCGATGAGATGATAAACGCAACTTATTTTGAAAGCCGTTTGCAAAGGCCTTTGGAAAGGGCTTTTGATAGTGGGTATGGAAAGCCGTTTCAAACTGGGGAAAGATGATAAATGCGACCTAAGTGCTATATGCAGGCTTGGCCGCACACGATGTACGCTCCTTCTCCACTCTCTGGGTAGCATTCCAGGCAGGCGTCTTTTTAGATACGTTAACAATACTGAAAAAAGCACAATGACTTTCGCTCACTACAGGGTACCCATAACACCTAGGGTGCGTTTATCAACTCTTTCTTTCGGCAGAAACAGGTTTTCCAAAGGGCTTTCAGTGATTTTTTTAGAGATGATAAACGCAAAGCTGTTTTGATTATGGGGTTCGGAAAGCCTTTTTGAAAGTCGCAAATTTGTGCTTTCCGAAACAAGTTTCAGCCAGAAACAGGTTACAAAAAGCGAGATAAACGCAAAGCTGTTTTGAAACGACTTTATACTTCGGTCACGAATACGTGTTTCCGGTTTCTGAAAAGACGCGCGCCAGGCAAGTACATGTGTCCACAGCACAGTACTATATAACGTACGTACGTAAGAGATCAATAGAAAGATGTGTAAACTTGTAATAACCGTGACAAACTCAGCGAACTACACATAAGCACAGAGTACACTAGCTACGTACGCTGCACTATACTAGCGATAGCCAAAACAAGAAAGTGCGCGCCGTATAAATATGACCCCTTCTCCTCGGGTCAAACTGCGCAATGCATCTGCGCAGTGACAACGTCGGTTTTCGACTTGTCGATGAGATGATAAACGCAACTTATTTTGAAAGCCGTTTGCAAAGGCCTTTGGAAAGGGCTTTTGATAGTGGGTATGGAAAGCCGTTTCAAACTGGGGAAAGATGATAAATGCGACCTAAGTGCTATATGCAGGCTTGGCCGCACACGATGTACGCTCCTTCTTCACTCTCTGGGTAGCATTCCAGGCAGGCGTCTTTTTAGATACGTTAACAATACTGAAAAAAGCACAATGACTTTCGCTCACTACAGGGTACCCATAACACCTAGGGTGCGTTTATCAACTCTTTCTTTCGGCAGAAACAGGTTTTCCAAAGGGCTTTCAGTGATTTTTTTAGAGATGATAAACGCAAAGCTGTTTTGATTATGGGGTTCGGAAAGCCTTTTTGAAAGTCGCAAATTTGTGCTTTCCGAAACAAGTTTCAGCCAGAAACAGGTTACAAAAAGCGAGATAAACGCAAAGCTGTTTTGAAACGACTTTATACTTCGGTCACGAACTACGTGTTTCCGGTTTCTGAAAAGACGGGCGCCAGGCAAGTACATGTGTACACAGCACAGTACTATATAACGTACATACGTAAGAGATCAATAGAAAGATGTGTAAACTAGTAATAACCGTGACAAACTCAGCGAACTACACTTAAGCGCAGAGTACACTAGCTACGTACGCAGCACTATACTAGCGATAGCCAAAACAAAAAAAGCGCGCGCCGTATATGACCCCTTCTCCTCGGGTCAAACTGCGCAATGCATCTGCGCAGTGACAACGTCGGTTTTCGACTTGTCGATGAGATGATAAACGCAACTTATTTTGAAAGCCGTTTGCAAAGCCTTTGGAAAGGGCTTTTGATAGTGGGTATGGAGAGCCGTTTCAAACTGGGGAAAGATGATAAACGCGACCCTAGATGGAGAGAAGCAAAGTAGACCTTCACATCTCCAGTGTTTAAACCACTCGACAAAGACATCGCAGTACGTGCATCAGAGCATCGTGCTAATGGGAGTTGGCCTTCCAACCGAATGGAAGTTTGCAGTAGTTTCTTCATAATATAATGGTTAAAAAGTACTGCTGCATGGGCAAGTGATTGTAATACTGAAACTGAAAGATACTGCGTCACTCACGTGTCTTGAATATTATATATAACTTTATCGACCAGCGTGATGTTTAGCATTCCATATTGTACCGTTGTCAGTCCGCAGTGGGTCGTTGTTGATAGTTTGTCGTACTTATAAATGGATATTTTTCGCCACGATGTTTAAATGGGGAATTACTTGCTCTTACACGCATTGTTATTTGGGATTTGTATTCTTCATTCAGATGTGTGCAGCAGACACATGTAAGTACAATTATGGAGACCGCTTTTTAATATTATCATATTTCTTCGGAGATATAAATCAAGGAGATCATTGGCACAATGAAAATAGTTTTAGTAAAACATTATGCTGAACACACAGATATAAGTAGCATAAATTGTACCTTTAACGGGAATCTTGAGTTCTGGGAGAGGTGAAAATACTTTGTGAGCTTTCTCGTTCCTTTTATGTCAGTTTGTAAGAACATCATAGTAGAGACATGCTCTTTCACGAAGTATAAATTCATGAATAGCATCTGTAACTGCCTCTGCATTACGCTCATGTTGCTGCTCTAAAACATAATGTTTCACAGAATACAACGTTCGTAATCACTAAAAAGGAATATTGGAAATCGATATTTGGTATTGACAGATTGTTATTTATTATTTCTGCCATTTTAATTCATCATGTTCTGTAATACAGACCACTTAAAGGTGCATTAGCTTGTCATCTATCGGCACTAATCATATGCTCTGTATTTTGTTTTCTTCAGCACAGCAACGTATCGTGTGTATCTAAAGAATGAATATAGATAAGATTTAACTGAAATTCAAGTTACCTTGATCCTCTTTACAGCATATGTTTCGCTATCCGGCGAGGAGAGCTTCAATATTTCGCTTCCTGATATAAACCTGACAAGTGCAGAAGCATTTCTTTGGATCTTTAACACATCGATTGGCCATAGGATCAGAGTCTCTTTTCTGGAGTTTGATTTCGAACCTGGTTATGTTTTCATGGATATTGGTGATGGGACCAACGTAGATGAAAAGAGTATTAGTTTTGATAGCGATCGATCTTACACGGAATTAGCAGGATTCAGTGGAACCGACCTGCCTAGCCCTGTGACATCTGTAGGGAACACAGCGTGGATAAGACTTCATGGTGCCCACCGACAAGATTGGAAAAAGCATTTCAATATGACTGTCAAATCTACCAATGTAACGGGTAATGTTAACAATCAACCATTTGCAACGTTGATAATTGGTCAAGATCATGGGCGCAAATCCCCCCCCCCCCAACCTTTTTGAATAACTTTTCTTTTTTTGTGCTTGAATTTTGGAGGAAAACTAAGTTTAGGATTAGGGTTATATATGGCATTTGGTCCAGTGTTGAAGTTTATAGTTTGGTTATAATTGTATGAAACTGACGCCAGAGCCAGAGCATGTGTCGTAAAACCCATTAGGTACCTTTCATTAAAAAACAATATTATAGTTGATTGTACTATTATTCTTATTATTATTATTTATTCGACCATTCATAAAATGAGCGCAGGTACAATACAATAAGACAAGAGACAATTACATAATAAGAATGCGGAAGATCATGAAAAAGGACATGTAAAGGGATTAGGAGCAACAAGTGGGTCAGGGTGCACAAAGTGAAACACTGTTGCCCGGAGGCATGTGTCCCCGCACATGCTGCTCCCAGTTCATAATAATATTTCTATACATAGAATATTGCAGATAATGAAACAAATTTTCTCAATAAGAACCAAATAAATTGGATTAGATATCAAAACTTTGATTTCAAAAATGCTTTGTAGAAAAGACTTGAACATTCCCCTGAACATTCAGAAGAAATGTAATCGTTAGGACCATTACATGTGAGCAGGGGCGTAGATAGCGGTGGGGGGGGGGGATGGTTTGTACAAACATTTCCCAGGTTTCACCCCCCCCCCCCCAAAAAAAAAAAACAACAACAACAACAACAATAACAACAACAAACAAACAAAACAAAAACAAAAACAAAACAAAACAAAACAAAAACAAAACAAACAAAAACAAACAAACAACAAAAACAAAACGAAACCTAACAAAAATGGTGGAAAATAGAAATACATTTCTATTATATGTTGTAGATAAAGATAATTTGATATATTTATTTATATTATTCAAATTTATATATTCTTTATTTACATATAGATATTATTTATTTATGCACAATATTGTAGATTTATATGAAAATATTAATATCTATCTACACTTCTGTCGTTCCTTCTGATTTTCCCGAAATATTTTTACATTACTAGAAAGTGAAAACCATCTAATTCAAATTATACAACTTGGGTGTTGATTTGGGAGGGATATGGAGGTATATATTTTTTTTAAGGGGGTGGCCTGTGTTACCATCCCCCCAATATATTTTGAGGTGATATTTTAAAAGCTATAATGCAGAAAGCTTATTAAGATTAAAAGTACATGTAACTGTTCTCCATTTAGAGGATTCAGTCTGTAACTTTCCTTTATAATGCAATTTTGCCACACTCATGTTATTAAATGACAATCATAACATGTAGACCCGGTCAGAAGCACCGCTCTGGGGATTGCATGTGGGCACGGTGCCCCTACTTTTCCCTTTAACTTCAGATACGTAGCACCATTTTTCTTTCGGATAAGTTCCCGTTACATATTTCTATAAGTGCCCATTTTGATAATTTCACCTCATCCCTCATCTTACTTTTAATAAATGCTCCTATTTCAACCAGAGCATATATCCCATTTTAATCCCTTTTATCCCTTTTAAAAGTGTAACAAGTCATTGTTTTTTCTTTGTGATATATAGGCACTGATTTAATTTTTCTACCTCATAAGAACATTTTCCGTTCTTATAAATTCCAATATAAATGTTATATATCTGTGTACAATATTGTAGATTTATATTAATTTATTAATATTTATCTACAATTCTGTCGTGGCTTCTTATTTTTCCCCGATATATTTTTACACCACGAGAAAGTGAAAACCATCTACTTCAGATTATACAACATGGCTGTTGATCTGGGAGTGATATGGAAGTTTTATTTTTTTTAATGAAGTTTGGGAGGGGGGGGGTGTCGGCCTGCATGTGTTACCATCCCCAAATATATTTAGAGGTGATTTTTTTTTTCGAAGCAACAACGCAGACAAATTGTCTAGATTAAAAGTACATGTAATTTTTCGGGATTTCGAGGGTTCAGTCGGTAACTTTCATTTATAATGCAATAGACCGCTTCGGTAATGTATGCAAATTTTATGCATACCTTTCAAACAAAGGTTGTTTTTAACAACCTGAAAGCTGGCCGGAGGCTTGCCGGGCATAGCAACAAATAATGTATGCAAACTGGATTCTAAGCATTGAGGCTCATTTATAAAAAGCATGTTCATGGAATAGCTTGTTACTAGGTGCTCAGAGAATATGGGGATGAATTTGTATACATTACCGAAGCGGTCTATTCTGCAAAACTGAAATGAAATGTGGTGGAATCGAATGTGGTGGAGAAAGAGGGAATACATCACACCCAATATTTACTGAGGATGATGATGACCTGTGTCATCATCATCCAACTATACATAGAAGAATTATGAAATGACAATCATAACATGTAGGCCTGGTCAGAAGCACCGCTCCTGCATGTGGGCACAGTGCCCCTTCTTTTCCCATTAACTTCAGATAAGTACCCCCATTTTTCTTTTGAGTAAGTCCCAGTTCCATATTCTTTTAAGTGCCCATTTTGATAATTAAACCTCATCCCTCACCTTACCTTTGATAAATGCTCCTATTTCAACGAAAGCATTTCCCCCTTTTAATCCCTTTTATTTCTTTTAATGTAACATGTCATTTTTTTCTTTGTAATATAAAGACACTGATTTAATTTTTCTACTTTATATAAGAACATTTTCCTGTTTTCAGGTGTTATAAGTGCCCCTTTTCACCTGTGATGAACTGCCTTTCTACCTTTTCTACACATTCATATATTTTTCTAACAATTGAAGTGTCCTTTTCCCCATGATAAGTACCACGTTTCCCTTTCCCATAACATGTGCCCCTAATCCAAAGTGACTTAGAGCCAGTATTTCCAAAATGCTCGGTCGCTACGCTCGCTCGTATTAAAAGTATAGCTTATTAAATAAATTTTCATTGTGAAATTTTGCAGTCACAATGTAATTGCTATTTTTTGCTCGCTCGCTCAATATTCAAATCATACTACAAAATTGCAAAGCATGATGCTAAAGTTGTATCTTGGATATGTAAAGAGAAAAACCAATATACATGTTTACACACCCTCACCACACACACACACCCACATACCCCACACATATACATATATATATATATATATATATATATATATCTGGCCCTTCGGGGAAATCATACCCTCCAGGTATAAGGACCTGACTACACCAATGTATACATGTTTACACACCCCACATATGTGGGCGTGTTTAGCAGTACGTCCGAGGACATTTTCGGACAGAGAACAAAAAAAAATCATGACAACAATAGTCCTCGAACGTCGAACAATGAATTTGTGCTTTATTCCGTCGACTGTCCGAGGACGGTGGAACAACAGAGGAACAATACTTGTCCTCGGAAATAAAGCAATACAAGACTGGGTGTGTGTGTGTGGGGGGGGGGGGGGTTACATAGATTCATTTGTGGGGAACAGAGAACAATAGAGTACAATGATGGCCTTTATTCCGTCATGCTTGTGGGGTACAAAATACAATAGGAGAAAACAATAAAGTTCCCCACAAATCAATGTGTGTAGAGGTGTGTGTGTGTGTGGGTGTGGGCGTGTTTAGCCGTATGTCCGAGGACATTTTCGGACAGAGAACAAAAAAAATCATGACAACAATGGTCCTCGGAAGCCGGACAATAGTCCTCGAACGTCGAACAATGAGTTTGTGCTTTATTCCGTCGACTGTCCGAGGACGGAGGAACAACAGAGGAACAATACTTGTCCTCGGAAATAAAGCCATACAAGACTCTGTGTGTGTGCGTTCGTGTGTTGGTATATATATAATATATATATATATATATATATATATATATATATATATATATATATATATATATATATATATATATATATATATCGTCCTTGAGGGAAGTCATACCCCCCACTTATGAGGACTTGTCTACGCCAATGCATGTGAGTGACATGAGATAAACAAAGCTGTTCAACAACAGAATATTACGAATCGATGTTTGAGTATAATAAAAGTATAACTGGGAAATATAATTATTCGGATCAAGAAAAAGTGTTTTTTTTTAATAATGAATAAATATACGACTAGGAATTTAACCAAAGTTCTTATGGCTATGATTATAATATAATCATGATTATAATATAACCATAGCCATATATGAACAGAAATGATATAGTCTGACAATATTGAAAAATGAAATATGCATACAAGTTACTGTTGCAAATTAAATCTAGGAAGATTGGAACGAAAATGGGAGATCATCTCAGGTAGCCTTCGGTGAAGAAAAGAAAAAAAAATCACCACACAAGGGCACACCCAATTAAGAATTTAAGAATTAAAGTCTAATGGAAAAGTCAATGATAAATTATGTATGCATACATAAAAATAGCTTTCAGTAAACAACTTTCATTTGACTTACTGCAGACCAAGTAGCATGGATGTAATTGTACCAGGCTCCTGGGAGCTGGAGGTGAAGGGTTGCTGCAGCATCCCCCGATTTTTATTGGGAGTTTTGGGACACTTAAGAAAACACCGGCACGTTATGAAAGGATTTCCTTCGCCATTTCCACGTAATGTAATTACAATAATGCAGATTATGTGTATTGCAGTGTTGAAAAATGGATTTATTTCATTTAAATCGATTAACAGCCTTCAATAATGTTCTTGTACGAAATAAAGACAAACTCTCACTTGGATGTGTTTTTCAGCCAAAAAATAAGAAAATCACACAATGATTTGGAGTGATTTGTTTATGTCGCATGAACAAAATCAAACAAATTTTCTTATGTAATAATCTTTGGTTATAATTCAAATTGGTGATTTTTTTTTAAATCACGGCGATTTAAAGTTGATTTCAATGGTGCCTACCCAGGTGCATTGGTTTGACCTACATCAATAATGTTATCTTTACAGGAAAAGTTTATTTCAGGGTCTGCATCACCTCCCCCCCCCCCCCCCCCCTTCCCTGCTGTAATTTTGGCTTTGCCAAAGGACTTTGGGAGATAATGTGTAATAATATCAGTAGTGTATCTATGGGGGACATGGGTGCACTTGCCCCGGGCGACACTTAAATAGGGCTAAAAACACAAAAGAGAGAAAGATAAAGAGGAGAAAATGAAAAATCCTTCTGGATTGCACACCCCCCAATCTGCAGGGTGAATTCATTAGAAATACTATTTTTGGAGGATTCGAAAACTATAAAAGCAAAAATTTTCTGAAACTCGGTCCCTTTGCGACCTCGCACTGGCGACTGGTGTGAGGGGGGCTGTAGCCCCCCCCCCCCCCCCATGAAAAAGTTCCACGATCAAAAGGAAAAGGAGAAAAAGAAAAGAAAAGAAAAGGAAAGAGAGAAAAGGATTGGGGAAAGAAAGAATGAATGAAAGAAAGAAGAAAAAGATGAAAGAAAATACATCAATTTTATATACCCCCTGGCAAGAAAAATGTCTTTTTGTGATAACAGTTGTCACGAAAGTACGTCTTTGAGGGTTAGAAATGCGACCAACAAAAATCTACCACTCGGTCACTTTGCTTTCTTTGTTTGTAAAATGACATGGACAAACTTTGTTTGCCTCGGGTGCCATATTTACTAGATAAGCGACAAAATATACAAAAATCTACTCACAGCACCCCAATAAAAAAATCGTTCCCATGGGCCTGAATTGTATCGGGGTTAGTTGTCGTAGGAACACTTTTCTATGGAAAATTTTCAAGGGGCGGAGTTACTCTCTTATGGGAGTTGTGTTGGTAGTCTAGAGTAGCTGTCCTAGAATCGTTTTCAAGAGGGAGAGGGAGAGAGAGAGAGAAAGAGAGTAGAACAGCATTCCTAAGACCACTACTTTCCATTTTAAAATTTACTGCATAGATCTAAAGGAACTGAAAAAGGATAACATGACAGCGATTCGTTCAATGAATTACCCGTCCAACTATCTGAACAACTCCTACTATCTCTGGGACATCCGCGCTCCACAAGGCTTCATCATTTCAGTCATCGTTCGAGCATTCAAAGTCGAAAACGGGCCCGACCACCTGTACATTGGTGACGGGGCTGATAGCTTTACCAACCAAGGAGGGAAATGGCGAGAGTGGACAGGGTACTGGACGGATGAAGTACTCAAATTACTAGACTTTACATCAACCACCTCTTCGATCATGATGATATTTACCACTGATCAGAGCACCTCACGCTCAGGATTCTGGATCCAGTTACAGGCTGTAGAGGACCCAGGTAAGTCATAATCATAACAGTACGTGCCATCATTTTTTATTAGGTTCATCATTTGGCCACTTTTTACCGGATATATTTATCATAAAAGTGTTTTCTTTGACACACTCAATATATTTTTATTATATACATGATCTTAATGACACAAATGCAAATAAAAGTACTACTTCTTGTTATTGTTGGAATGCATGGCATACAATGGTGAAAGATCATTATCCCTAAATAATATCTGCTTATAATTATGTGCAGGAATTTCGATTGGGTTTCACATCTTTCTTTAAGTACTCTCTTAAAATATATATATATATATATATCTTAGCCATTTTGTACTCATTCTGATTTTAGATTCATACTCAAATTTCGTTTACTCATCATTTGCAATCATCTAAACATATATAGACCTACATGTATAGTGTAGTGGAACTGATAAAATAAATATAATAACAATTATTTGAATTATAATTTTGACTTAGATCTGAGTACACAAGCATGACAAGTAAATATCATTGAGTAATATATACATGTATTATGCTCAAATTATGACCTAAGGTATAAATGAAAAAAAATATTAGGACATGTTTTAAATCAAAGCTTGTATAGTTGCAGTTCATGTCAACTACATAGAAATTACAATTTTTTTATTTACATGTAGCGTGTTAGTGTCTTCTGTTGATTTAAATATCATTTGTTTTATTTACTCCACTTTTGCAGCACAAACAAATACGGAAACAACGAGTTCATCTAATGTACCATTTATCAAAACTATTACACCTCCAACGCCTCAACTTGGTATGAATATATTTGCAGTTGTATAGTAATTTTTACAATTCTTTACTTCAATATGGCACGAAAAAGAGACATGATAACGAAGCTTTTCGACCTGCACTCATCAGGTTATCACGCAGGTATATAACAAATTACTTGAAATCAACTATAATTATTATACTCGATGAACCCGGACGCAACCCAGACGCCGTAATTTCAGAACAATCGCAAAGCTTGGGCGAACTCCTTTTGTCTGCACAGAAGGGGTTCGTGCGATTGAATCATAGGCGGCTTCTAGAAAGCGTAAATGCGCTGAGCTTCTGGCCCGGGACATAATTGAAAATTGATCGTCGGCATAGCTTTGTGCGCAAGCTGGATTGTTCAAATTCTTTACTTCATGTTACAACAACAACCAAAAAAACCCACAGCATTGCATTTGCTAAAGAAGAGTATCAACCATAAGGTTATACTTTGGCCAAAAAATCCAACATAAAAGATCAATTCGACTCCAAACCGCCTTTTAAACTCATGTGTCACAGCTGATTAAGAATGTAAAGTGTATTAAACAGGGTTAGATGGTTAAATGTGCATACCGTTGGACCCATTACAATGTTGTAAGACCATGATGTGGAACTCTCGTCTGGAATGTAAGAATATTATTAACTCGCTTTACGCCATATTACAGCTTCAATACAGTTGTTTGAATTTAGAGTTCATTGATTGGAAGTAAGTCTGAACGATATTTCCACTGATTATTACATCTCTTTAAATCGATACCTTTATAATGGTTGTAACCCCTGAACTGAAATAAATAATGGGCGTAGGATTGAAAAAAAAAATTTTAAACAAAAAGTGACAAGTGAAAGAGACTTCTAAAAACAGGTAATTTAAGTCGAATAAAACAGACAACAATCTTCACATGTAACCGTTGAATAGGTTATTAATAGGTAATAATAATAATAATATACTATATAGCGCATTACGTGAATACTTCAATGCGCTTTACAATGTTATTTATTGTTGTTTTTGCTTTTTTATTTCGTTGTATATGATATGCACCCATAGTCTGAACAAAATAAAATCACCAAAAAAAAAAAAAGCATACGGAGTCTGGGTTTCTTTGCATTAAATATATGTCACTATATCTAATTACGCAGCACAATCAACAACAACAGCAACGATGAACTCCCTTTATAAATCAACTCCGAAAACTATTCCATCTACACCTCATAGTGGTATGTATACCTTGTACTCTGGTATCCTAATATAATTTTACCCATCCTTACCAATAGTATAAGTGATATTTTATGTAACCTGTTATTATTATTATTATTATTATTATTATTATTATTATTATTACTATTACTATTATTATTATGATTATTATTAGTATTATTGTCATTATTATTATTATCATCATCATCATCATCATTATCATTACTATTGTTGCTGTTTATTTACGATACAGCTTTTGTGTTAAGTTTTCTTTTTTAAAGGCAGAAAAAAAATCTGGAAACAACTTTGAGGTGAATTTATGGTAGAACCTTCAGCGTATTATTATTGAGTCACAGCTAATTAATGAATATCTAGGGTTTGTCAATGTCTGTGGGTTTATGATTTCACCATTTTCATTCACATTCTCACAATTTTATTTCTTTTCAACATTTCAATATCTCTCTTCCTACCATTTTTGTCAAAATCAAGTGCAGTTATATACATGTACATGATTTTACAGGTAACTCTCCATCTTCGCAGAAGACCGGAAATAACTTATTTCCGGTCTTGATTAGATGAATGACAACCATTTTAAAAGTTGTGTTTTCTGCGGTATACTGCACAACACTTTGCGCTGTGTACCGTAGTACCTGTCTGTAGTTTCCTGCAATCCCGACTACCAGACTACTGCAACAACAACAAAATAAGAAATTTAAAAATGAGATAATAAATTAAAACAGTTATTGGGGGCAAAGAAATCCCCCAGGTATCATTGCAGTATAATGGGTGTAGCTGTTTTGGTATTGGACTGGGAACCATTGCAAAGCTTCTGGCAGGTTAAAAAGGTTTGTCTCTTCATCGACTTATTTTAATAACTGGCGTATGGGTTAATTGCTTTCACGGGCTTCATTAGCGCCGGTACTGACGCAATCGAAAATGGCGCCTCGTGTGAGTTGGACTTTACTCTACGGCAATTTTCAGGTGTGTGAAGTTGTTTTGATAATCGTTATTCGTTATTCGATATGCATTTGATATTCAAAAATTCCTAGAATCGGATTTTTTTTCCCGACGTATACCTGGCGCCTACGGTCCCCGATCTGATGCCATGATTACCCTGACCTTGACCCCTCAAGGTCACGGACAAATATGGCGCCAAAAATGAAAAATAGCTTTTTGAAGAACTGAAAGTGGCCCAAAATCGATGTGTTGGCTCAGTCAGTGGAGCGTCCGCCTCACAATTGGGAGGTCGTGGGTTCGATCCTCGGCCGCGTCATACCAAAATACGTTAAAAGATGGGAGTTGCTGCTACCTCGTTTGGCGTTCAACAATTCAAGGGATAGAGCAACGTCGATCTGGCGCTGCACAGTAGCTGCCGGGCCCACGATCAATTGGGCAAAAAGAATTTCCATTTCGGTTAATAAAATTTGGAGTGGACTTTAATTGGATTATTATTATCATTAAAATCGAAAATTTTTCGACCCCTGCCTAGCGCCCACGGTCCCCGATCTGATGCCATAATGACCTTGACCTTGACCCCTCAACGGCATCAGATCGGGGACCGTGGGCGCCAGGCAGGGGTGGAAATATTTTCGATTTTGGACCACTTTCAGTTCGTCAAAAAGCTAGTATTCATTTTTGTTTCATTCATTCATTCATTCGGTTTATTGAAATAAAAGAACGTGCAGCGCAAAAGCTGAAACTGTTCAGTTCACAAAATTGAGACATATATAACATATAAATAATCAACAAAAGATTAAATACAAATTAAATTTATATAGTGCATAAATCTGGCGGTAAAAATAATGTCTTGCCAAGAAGCGTAGAAGGAGAGGAAGAGAGAGAGAGAGAGAGAGCAAAGGTTAGAGAGAGAGAGAAGAGGAAGGGAAGAAAAATGGAGTGTATGCAAGCAGAGAAGGGGAAGACGAAGAAGGGAATAGAGAAAGTGATAGAGAAATAGAGAAACAGAGAGAGAAAGAGAGAGTGTGAGTGAAGGAGAAATGGAGAAAGAAGAAAAGAGCCGAGAGAGGGGATAAGAAATGGAGACCAAAATATGATATGCATATCAATAGTAGTCAAGAAATAAATTTGCATACAAAAGTAATACCATAAGAGAATACGAGAAACAACATAAAAATAGGAAAGAGAATAAGCATTGAAGAAAACCATGTGTTAAAATTGGTAAAAATTTAAGTTGGTAATATTTTATTGCAAAGAGGGAGATCACAGGGATTGCAACACCCAAATTGTTGTGACCGGTCTTCTTGGTAATCTCCACTAAACTGAGGTCATCGACGTATTTCCAACTATTGTTGGTGGAAAGGGCAACATTCCTTATAAGGAAATGGTTAACTGAACTGCCTTTTATATTTCCAAATTGTCGAGGATCAATCTCGTGCTCGATGTCTGACATAACCCACTGCGCAAGGAATCTCTCGAAGAGGCAAGCGATTATTGGAGTAATCGAGATTGGGCGAAGTTGGTTATACTCAACGACCGGGATGGTCTTTGGTACTGGGCATACAGATGCTGTTTTCCAAGTATCAGGAAAATGCCCAGAGAGAAGACACTCATTAAACATAGCAGTCAAAGGGATGGATAATTCGTAAGCGAATTCCTTCAGCAGCAGTATGGGTAAATCAGATGGATGGCCGGCTTTGGATGCGTTCAGACGCCGAAGTCGGTTGTATACATCTCGTCGCTCGATTGTTTGGGGAAGCCGAGCTGGGAGATATGCAGGCAGCTTTGGATCACAAGGATCACAACTAGGAAGCTGCCTGCAGATATCTGCAAAGTAAGTGTTCAGGCGATCAGCAGTAAGGGAGGGAGGGATATTAGGATCTATCTCAAACAGGGGTCGTTTGGTCAGACCAGTGAGATTTCTGATCTGTTGATGCCATTTCCCAGGTCCCATTTGTTTTAGATGTTTGACTTTCTTGTTTTAGAAAAGTCGCTTAGCTTCTTTGATTTTCCTTTGCACATCATTTCTCAAGTTGTTGTAAACCAGAATATCACTACGCCTGAACCCGGAATCACGGGCAGAAATGAGAGACCGAATGGTGTTGGTCATCCATGATTTATCATTCAGTCTTCGTTTGATGGTTATTCTACGAAAGTGTGATTTATACTGTTCAGAGAGAAGCTGTTGAAAGCATTCAACCTTGGCGTCGACATCGGGTAAAGTGCTGATCACCGACCAATCCATCTCGGTTATCCACTGTCCAAAATATCGGACAGCAGAATCTCGGTAAGGTCGATGGGAAAATTGAACAGATCGGCGACAAACGTGACCATCGATAGAGTTAAGAGAGATCAGTGAGTGATCACTGTTAGCAAAAGGAGCACATATAATGGGTTCATGGTACTCACAGGCAATATCAGTAAAAATCTTGTCTAATATTGCAGTTCCCCTCGTTGGGTTCGTAACAATCTGGACCAGTGAGGTATGCTGCTCCAAAGGTGACGCATCGAAATCATTAAAGTCACCGGTAATGATTAGCGAAGCACTGTCTGAAATTGCCCTAATATAATCGTCAGTATCAATTAGGTGGTTACAGAGTTCCTCTCGATGCTCAGATCGCGGTGGTGAATACACAACGGCAACGTAGTCGTTACGTTACGTAAGTCGTTACGTAACCGGAACTGACCGGAGGACTGTAACTTGACCCATAGTACTTCAAGGTATAGGGACACAGTCGGTGTAAACTTCCTTTGCGTTTAAATCATTACGGATATATAGACAGACTCCTCCACCAGGACGATCGCGATGAAACAGGTTATATCCAGGGAGTTCACTTGCAGACGCAGAACACCACGTTTCGGTTACAGATATTAAGGGAACATCTTTATGCCGAGTTCGCAACGTGGCTTCAAGATCGTCGATCTTATTGTTGAGTGATCGCCATTTTTAACCGTGACCTTGAGGGGTCAAGGTCAAGGTCATCATGGCATTAGATCGGGGACCATGGACTAAAAGCTATTTTTCATTTTTGGCACCATATTTGACCGTGACCTTGAGGGGTGAAGGTCAAGGTCATCATGGCATCAGATCGGGGACCGTGGGCGCCAGGTATACGTCGGGAAAAAATCCGATTTTAGGCATTTTTGAATATCAAATGAATATCGAATAACGAATAACGAATATCAAAACAACTTCACAGACCTGCAATTTTCTGCTTTTTCCTGCCTTCGGGTCGTCGCAGACAATCGCACTATTAAACTTAATATGATTGTAATCGATAAAGAACAAAGCTGATTACATAAAACTCTTACAAATACGTGGCCATCTGCGATAATTATGATTCCTATCATTTGACTAGAATCATCGTTGTTTGGAACAATGACTACGTTACTGGCGTTTTTGTTGTGGTTTTTCGGGGGGGGGGGGGGGCTCGCTTCGACTTTATGCAGTGCAGGAAATGATTTAAATGAACTTTTTCTTTTCCTTTGTAGCTGGAGATAGGCCTTCATCGTTTTCCGTTGGAAGAACAAGTATGTCTAACTCAAAGCAAAAGAGAATTCATTCGACCTAAGAAGTTGTTAAAATGGACATCATGGTTCAGTATTTTATCAATTATCTTCTTCTTTTTTAAGAATTTGTCGCAATTACTGGAAAAGTTATATTGCATTTGGAATTTTACTGTAATATATTATAACTATTATTTCGAATACATCATTGTCTAATACTTTACTGGAAAAGACGTAGATGATTTGATTGTTAAGTACTAATACTACTACTACTACTATTACAACATACTACTACTGCTACTACTGCCATTTGCTTGTATATTATATTCTTTAAGATGCTGCTCATTATGCTAGCGAGTTCCCAGAATCACTTTGATATGTTGTCTCTCAAATAAATTGTAGAAAATTCGATTCTAAATATTGCATTTGCTAAATCTGTTATTACTCCATTATTGGTAATGTTAATGTCATAAACATAACGATGTTTTACATCTCTGACTTGCTCTACAGAAGTATTGACTATTTCCTCACCCGTGGTCATGGTAGTTTTGTTCGTCTTTTTGCTGTTCTTTGCCTACAGATGGTATCATCTTCGTCGGTAAGTATGATGTGGTCACTAAAATTGCTGTTGGCGGGAAGGGGGATACTGATTTTGTCCTTTTTTAATTCTGTCAAAAAAGTTCCCAAGTATACATAACTTTATACTTCCATTATGAAAATATTCTAAATTGTTTTTGACTTATATTTACATTTATTATGATGGTCTGTGATTGGTTCTGCACAGTACTGTTTGACTTTATTTTCACACCCTTATTCAATGCCACTATTAGCTACTATAGTGTTAAACAATATAATATTAGCTCAATACACATGATTTTCATGTTTATCTCATGGCACTTGTGCAGGAAACACCGATTTCTTCGTAGATCTCAACCGAACGTGGCCAACTCTTCTCAGGACTATTTTACACTAGACCCTGACATAGTCGAAGAGGACACAAGTCGACCCCAAGACCTACTACAGCAGAGCATAAGTGATAACGCAGACAGGCTCGGCAATCACATCTACAACTCCATCGGTGATCTACCAGCCCAAGATAACAATTATTCCACAGGACTTGGCAGCTTTGAAAGATCTCGTCGTGACATTAGTTTACCCCCGTTACCTGTAGATTGTGATGGAGTCACTCTTCCAGATGATTGTAGCGGCGCTACTTCACTGACGGCTTGTTGTAGTGGTGACAAGAAGGAGGAATGTTGCGTTGTCTGGAACACAACCGACAATTGCGCAATGAAAGACAAATTGGAAGAACTGAAAGAAAAGAAATGTCAGAAGGAAGACAACAAAAATTTATATATGGAAGTAAGGACAGACAACTTTCAGAATGTTGGCGGTGAGTTTCATAACGAACAACATAGTGGATGTTTGGATTCTTCACTCTCAAATACTAAAACACAAACTTTAAAGACAGAGGATGAGAAGAAAAGCGGAAAGAAGGGAACGGCCTTTGATGAAAACGAGGACTGTGGAGGGATTATGGTCGATAATATTCTCTATAAGCCATATTTCTTCGATAAACAATCTTAAAGGGGAGCTTGAGTTCTGGGAAAGGTAAAAAATAATTTGTGAGCTTTCTCATTCTCTTTATGTTAGTTTGAAAGATTATTATAGTAGATATATCTTCTGAAAATGAACGCTCTTCAAATGCTCTCACTTTCAATACATGAGAAGAAGCAGGTGAAATGTTCGGGCCGAACATTTGTGTGTAGTCCCATATACACATTAATTTCTGTGCATATGACTCTCAGTAAGATTGAGTCAATTTCTTATCATTTTCTTATCATTCTTATTATTTGCTATATAATCAACCATTCCCAATTACTTTGAGACAGTTTCTTTCATTATTCAGTCTCATAATCAGAACTCAACTTCATCTTTAAGTATAAGTTGCATTTTGTAAAAGACAACGAATACAACGAATATCGATTCGTTGTATTCGTTGTATTGTAACACAACGAATAAACCGATATTTATGAAAAATAAAACAATATTTATTTTGCTCAGTATTTAACCTTTCCGAGATTATCAGAAACGTAGAATTGCTAATTGTACCTATTTCTGTGAATACACGAGTGTTATATATAGTTACTTTGATTACAAAACGTCGGTCATATCAAAGTGCACGCGTACTTTGTGACATCGACGAAATGGAGCGGTATACGAATGATGAATTACATTATCATCAGAATAGACAGAGCATTTCTGGAAGGTTAAAATGGAAATCATGTGCGTGGCTCATAGAAATAGCATTACTTTCAGTAGTTCACATTACAATATCCTAAAGAGGAAGTGAAAGCTCGCGTCGGAAAACAAATCAATCAACGACGTTCAGGACACATTGGTAATATGAATCCAAAAGTGATAGCAGAGTTGTCTGACAAACGAATAATAAACGTTGGTAAACATCTTAATGATAAGCAATACAATTAAGAATAAGCATCAACTTTAAGGATGATAATGGCGTCTTATCTAGCACAAAATCTGCTCAGAGATCGAGAGTGCTCATTGCATTTGTAAGCAAATGAGACAGGACCTAGATGTAAAGTAAAAGGAATTCGCACAAATTGAAGTGTTCACATGGTTGATGCCGTTCACATGTATGTGTTGCATTCTATGGAATACAATGAAGGCAATTTCTGAGAATTTTTTAGGAGAGCAATTGATATTTTAATGAATGGATATAGGTATTGATGATTAATGAGTAGGTTTCTTTGAACCACTTTCACTATTATGATAGGTACTCTTAACATGATCGGTGTTCTTTATGTGTACAGTACTTCACTGAAATACATGTTCATTAATTTAACATCAATACTTGTCAGTTCTTTGAGTCATTACAATATGTAACACGTATAACATATATATATGATATGAAAGTATATCAAAGTGATAAATGAGGTATGAATACTTTCCTGAAGCTCAGAGGAAGTAATCTGACAAAAACTATATTTAGTTTATATTTCAGTTTCAGTTTCAGTTCAGTTTCAGTTTATTGTTTCATATTTTACATTTACAGTGTGCTTTTACAGTATTAATTGTATAACAATATAATTAGTACAAATAAGATAAATGGTACAAACATGAAATAAATTGTCAGAGAAAAGTAAAAAAATTAGTATCTCATACATATACCTTTGCATGCATTATTAAATGAAAAGACTGGGCTAGAATAAAAGTGAATTATTGAGGAGCCTAGGGAGAAAGCTGCGCTTTGTAAGTTATAGTCTCCAAAGAGAAATAATTTATAATAGATTTTTAAAATAGTGGGAACGAGCAATTCATGATACAGCAATATGAGTATATGAATAAAATTATTGTGTCGCAGTAATCAAAATCGCGTTCAAAGAAATAATATTGGATAGTTTTGTCACTTTCATTACAGCAATAATATAAAAATTCACAGTTTCCTGTACGCCGTGGCAATTTCTGCTGCATATAAGTGTTGACATGATTTATAGCATTATTCTCATTTTTACCGATGCCTTAACACAACGCAATACAAAAGAAAAGACATATGAAACAGCCACCACGTATGCACCAATGTAGCGGGATTATGATGTCAGCATTTCGATATATATAAATAGAAAATTTTATCAATATGCAGAAAAAAGCCATCTCCCAGCACCCAGCGACGGGCAGTTATAGCTCGCCCGCAGCGAGCTATAACTGCACCCCAGAAGTCAGATCAATGGCTACTGAGGCGCAGCAACTCGCTGCAGGCGAGTGAACTGGCCCGTCCCATTCCACTCGGAGAAATGGCATACAATCATAATAAACTATATATGTGTAGTACGAAAATGGAAAATGGCCTATTAAAAAAGATTCTTTTGACAGCACTACATGTCGGCTTCTGCCTGTATGGCGTAACTATTTGGGAGAAGAAGTTTTAATTTCCGTTTACATATAAACAATGAGGTGGAATCAGCAATTTCATTTGGGAGTTCTTTCCAATATTTTGGACCTGAAAATGTAACGGCTTTCTTTGCAAATATTCGAGTTTTCGTGGCAACCGGAAAGAGTTACTTTGATGATGTGTGGGGTATGGGTGGATAGCGTCATAGAATCATTTATATATAGCTGGTACATAAATATCTCTAAGTTGTACACATGAATATCTGAGATTCGTAAGAGCTTATTCTTAAAAAGCAATTGGCTAGTAGAGAAATCTAGCGTTATCAATATATGTTATCGCCGGTTTTTGAATGGTGAGTAAAAACTGATGATCTTGTCAAGTTGAATTTTGGTCCCTTTCCCCAGGCAAGAATGCAGTAATTGAGATGTGGTAAAATTAGAGTGGTATACAAGGATAACAAAATTTTGGGAGGGAACTCGTGTTTGAGTTTATTTAAGATGCCTGTATTTCTGGACAATAATTTAAATAATTAATTGATGTGTACCTTCCATGATAAGTCACTGTCAATGTAGATACATATACCAAGAAATTTTGTGGAATCCACTTGGCTTAGATTTGTATGATCAATTAATATGTTCCCTGGTAGGGAGTTCTAGATTACTGAATAACATATAATGAGGGTTTTTTAACATTCAAAGATCACGTTGAAGATAGTTTGATAGCATTTATCCAGGCTTGGACCAGTTTCAGTTCACCATTTACAATTTGAAGGCGAATTTGGGGTTACGATGTGAAAAGAAAATATTAGAGTCGTCTACGAAGAGAATATAACATTTCAGACGAATTTTGGAAGTCATTTATGTATATATTAAATATCAAGGGACCTAATAAGGAACCTTGTGGAACACCACAAAATATTGATCGTTATAAGAATCTTGACCATTTATACTAACGAATTGTTTTCTGTCAGTGAGATACTTCCTGAACCACTCCAAGGCCTTCCCTCGAATTCCACATGGGATAATTTCTGCAATGAAATAATGATTGTGTCGAAGGCCTTGGAGAAGTCCAGGAAAATTCCTACAGTATGTGATATATTGTCAATGGCATGAGCTACTTTATATAAAAACATAAGTATTGCATGTATTATGGAATGTTTTTGTCTAAAGCCAAATTGATTAACAGAGAAAAAATTCTGGTTCAAACTGTTGCATGACAAATGATTCAGAATCATTATAAAGGGCCCCCTGTAACCCAAACGCAACCCAAATGAAAGTTTATTCCTGTTGATGTGCAGGGATGCATGAAACTAATATTCTGTTATTCAAACATCTAGATATGTTTCATAGATTTGTTTTTTCCCAACCTCCTAAGCTCCACCCTAAAAAATAAATGCTCCAGATGTCATTCCTGCAATGACATCATCTGTCAATCATCAGTCAGCTACACTTACCATGCTTACATTCTGCAATAGACAGTGGAATGTAACTTCCCCAGCTCAGCACTTGCTCACAATAGAATTGCATGCTTTCAAACAATACCTCCTCAATACCATTCTTTCCTGGTGATGCTGCAGCATGTCTGACATAGCAACTCCTATGTAGGCATCATATGGTATATTAGAACAGATGATCATCTCTGGCAAAGCTATACATACCACTGTCTCTCCTAGTCTCCTTAGTTCACTAATAATTGACAGATGATGTCATTGCAGGAATGAGATCAGGGGCATTTTAGGGGCGGAGCTTAGCATGTTTAAGAAAATGATTTTAAAATATTTCAAAAATTTATGAAACATATTTAGATGTTTGAATAACAAAATATAAGGTGTAGACATCCCAGGCCTGCACATCAACAGGAATCAACTTGCATTTGGGTTGCAGGGGATCTTTAAGGCCGTTTTTCTCAAAATGCATGTCCATCATATGATACTGATGCGCAATTATGTTTCAGAAGTTTCCCAATAAGAGGAAACCTATCACAATGAAAAAGTTAAAGAGGTCGTATTTACCCAGCCACGTGACTGTAATACTGAAACTGAAAAACACTGCGTCACTCTCTGTGTCTTGAATATAATATATAAGTTTATCGACCAGCGTAATGTTTCCATTGTACCGTTTTAGTATTCAGTAGTGAGTCGTTGCTGATAGTTTGTCGCACTTACAAATGAATACTTTTCGCCACGATGTTTAAATGTGGAATTACTTGCTCTTACACCCATTGTTATTTGGGATTTGTATTCTTCATTCAAATATGTGCTGCAGACACATGTAAGTACAATAATGGTACCCTTTTAAAAAATATAATAATAATAATAATAATAATATGTCTTGTTTACCCAGGGTAGCCTCATCAGTATTATATACTGTTCTCCCGGGAGGGCCCTGCAATCATATTATTACTACTACTACTATATTTATTCGTAGATATAAATCAAGGAGATCATTCGCAACAATGAAAAGAGTTTGAGTAAAACATTATGCTGAATACACATGTATAAGTAGCATAAATTGTAAATTTAATGGGAGTTTTTTAAATCTTCGATACTCTAAGTGAGGTCTTTCCACTATGCGCAGATTCTAGTGCAGAAACCTTTACTTTTCAATTGAGAAGTACCTATTTCGTAATATGCATCATTCTGGATTATTCAAACGGATCATGCCAATGAGCAAATGATGAAGATGACTTCATCATTTGTATCTGCTTCTCCATTACGCTCATGTTGCTGTTCTAAAACATAATGTCTCACAGAATACAACGTTCATAATCACTTAGAAGGAATATAGGAGATAGATATTTGGTATTGAGAGATTGGTTTTCATTGATTCTGCCATCGTAATTCATCATGTTCATAATACTGACCACTTAAAGGTGCATTAGCTTGTCATCTATCGGCACCAATCTTATGCTCCGTATTTTGTTTTCTTCAGCACAGCAACGTATCTCGTGTATCTAAAGAATTAATAGAGATTACATTTAACTGAAATTCAAGTTACCTTGATCCCCTTTACAGCCTATGTTTGGCTATCTGGCGAGGAGAGTCTAAATTTTTCATCGAATGATATCAAAATGACTGTTCCAGAAAAATCATTTTGGATTTTTAATACAACGATCAACCAAGGTTTTCATGGATATTGGTGATGGGACCAATGTCGATGGAGAAAATGCTCGTTTTAAGGGCGCAGCCACTTAAACGCGATTAACAAGCTTCAGGGGATCCGACCTGCCTAGCATCGTGACATCTGTAGGGAACACAGCATGGTTCATACTCCGCTACAGCATCCGAAATGATTGGGAAAGCCATTTCAATATGAATGTCACATCTACCGATTCATCAGGTAATGTAAACAATCAACCATTCCCAACATTGGTCTTTATCAAGATGCCATCCAGAAAGGGGTTCATCCCTATAGCTAGAAGGTCCGATAGTTAGCGGGTCCGATAGACCGACACCCAATAGATAGAAGGTTCGATAGACCGAATGTACGAGAGGGTCCAGTAGACAGAAGGTTCTATAGACCGAATCGGCAGGAGGGTCCAATAGTCCGAAGGTTCTATAGATCGAATGACCAACGGGTCCGATAGTCAGAAGGTCCGATAGATAGAAGGTTCGATAGTCCGAATGTACATGAGGGTCCAATAGACAGAAGGTTCTATAGACCCCATAGACCGAATCGGCAAAAGGGTCCGATAGTCCGAAGGTTCAGTAGGGGTCCGATAGTAAGAAGGTCCGATAGACCGACAATAAATTTGTAAAAAGGGTAAAATTGTGGATAAAATGATAAGTGGGTAAAAAATAAGTGGTTTAAAATAAGTTGGGGCGTTATGTTTTCAGATTTTATCGGTCAGAATCTTTTGTTATCAGAATCTTATCTTTTGTTACTTTTAATGAAAATTCAACTATAAAGTGTGCACCCCATAAGATTTCTTTGTTTAAAAAATAACACTTGCGTTAGAAGGGGACGCCCTTTCCTCAGCTTGCTCCACTAGAAAAAAAATGCTTCGGGCATGATGGGCCTCGGAGCTTTAGTGTGCACCATATAATTAGATTTCCATGTTTCAAAAAATGGTCAGCGTTCCCCATTGCTAATACATCGGTTTAGTGGCAAAATTAACCGGGGGGGGGGGGGGGGGGGGGGGCTGAGCTGCATGGGTGGACCAACCCCGCCCCACGGTGATGATGATGATGATGCTCTGATAAAAATACTTTTAACATGGTGAAAATGTATAAAACAAAACTTTAAAATAAGTTTCTCATTATTTTTTTTTGGGGGGGGGGGGGAGGGTGGGCCTACAGACCTAGTGCATCGGTTTATTTCAATACACATAGAAGAAGATAAGGCAATTACCCTTTTCCTTTTATGAGATAAAACTATCAAAAACTTATTGTATCCACTTATTTTACCTTTTTTACGTTATTGTCGGTCTATCGGACTTTCTAACTATCGGACCCCTACTAAAACTTCGGGCTATCGGACCCTTTTGCCGATTCGGTCTATCGAACCCTCTATCTATCGAACCTTCTTACTATAGGACCACGTTGGACATTCGATCTATAGAACCTTCGGACTATCGGACCCTCCGCCGATTCGGTCTATAGAACCGTCTGTCTATTGGACCCTCTCGTACATTCGATCTATCGAACCTTCTATCTATTGGGTGTCGGTCTATCGGACCCGCTAACTATCGGACCTTCTAGCTATAGGGCTGTAACCTCCAGAAAGACCTTACTTTAATCACACTAAGAACAGATCCGTTATATTGCGATATGCTGAAATTCATATTTTTTCAGGTAAAAACAGGGATGACAGAACTCAATATACGTTTCGATATTAGCATGATTATGATGTAAATGACGTCTAATTGAAATAAAAGCACTTCTTCTTGTTATTGTTAGAATGGCATACAATGGTGAAATATCCTTATCCCTAAATAAAAAGTCTGATAAATCTGCTTATATGTGCAAGAATTTCGAATGGGTTTGACATCTTTCTTTAAGTCCTTTTTTTTTTTTTTACATCTTGGCCATTTTGTACATTCACATTTCAGATTCAGGTTCGGATTTCGTTTATTCAACATTTGAAATTATATAAACCTAAAAATATAGACCTTCGTGTATACTGTAATGCCTGATATAAAATAAATACAATAAAAAAACAATTATAAAAAAAATGTTTTTGCCATAGATCTGAGTACACAATTAAATATCATTACGTAAAATGCATGATGCACAAACTATGACCAAAGGGATATTAAAAAACGTCAAAAGTAGGACATGCTTTAAATATCATGTTTCATTTACTCCAACTTTGCAGCACAAACAAATACAGAAACTAGTTCATCTAATGCACCATTTACCAAAACTATTACATCTACGATATCCTGGTTTAAATATATTTGCAAATGTATTAGTTATTTTTAAATATTGTTTCGTGCATGTTACAAATATTTTAAAAAGTGAATAAGAAAATATTGTATTTTCTATTTAAAAAAAACACAAAAAACAATAACTATAAGGTAATACCATGACAAAATATTCATAAAATGATCAATACAACTCCAAACCGCTATATAAAATCTTGTGCCATAGTTGATTAAGAATAAAAAAGTGTATCGAATGGAGACATACAAATAATTTCGATCGTTGGATCCATTAAAATGTTGTATGCCCATGATATGCGACTCCCGCCTGGAATGTTAGAATAATATTAATTTGCTTTCTTTTCATAGGCCATATTACAGCATCAATACAGCTCTTTGTATGTTATATTTACTCTGAGAAATCAGTTTCATTTTTTACAGTTTAATTGATATCTCTATGTGGATTTCCATTGATTGGAAGTAAGTTTAAACGACTGACTATAACATCTCGTTAGATCGGTACCTTCATAACGATAGTAACCCCTGGACATGAAAAGAATTATTGGCCTATCATTGAAAAATTGACAAATTTTTGACAAATTTCAAATATGTATACTTTTACAGAACGAAGAGTAGCAAGTTGGAGACACTTTTAAAAACATGTAAATTAAGTCGGATAAACAGATTATAATCTTTAAATGCAAAGGTGTGTATGTTATAAAGATGCCCCCCGAAAAAATTGTTGCTCATTTGCCAATTGTGACGATCGGTACAAAATAATAGGTGACAACTAACGGAAGAATTGCTTTGTGCAACAACAAAAAGTTTTGTGAAATAACCCATTTCCGATCTTGATTATTTACATGACAACACTTTCAAAGATGTGTTTTCTACGGTATACTGCAGTAACTGCACAATACTGTGCACTGCGTAATCGCAGAATTCCGTGATACCTGCGATTGTCTGTGGTTTTACTGCGATCCCGACTACTGCAACAGCAACACATGAAAAACGATAAATAAGTTAATGAAATAATTAATTAGAACAATTATTGGGGAGCAAAGAAATCAGCCAGGATTTAGTGCAGTTTAACTCTTTCAGTGCCGATGTCACATATATGTGACAGATAGACTTGTCATTTTCATTCACCAATTGCTCAACCACAGGAAAGGTATATGGTAGTCAATGTTTATCAAAATTTTGAGCATAAATTAAGTATTCTAAATATAAGATTATAATTATATAATACCATAGAAATTTTCAGAGAAAAAATTCAGATTTTCAAAAAGTTATTATCTTATTTCAACATTAAACAATACTAAACAAATGAGAAACCAAAAAATAATTTACAAAAAAGAAACTCAATTGTAATTTTCAATAGCTCTTATGCATAAAGTTGGGTAAAGTAATAATGTTTGGTATCATAAAAAATGATAATATATTCCTACAATTTTTTTACACAATAATTTGAGAAATAATAGATCGTTAATGAAGTCCAGACATTTGAAAATTAAGCATTGATCACATTTTGGTACAATTTTGAAGAGAGCTAACCCCTTGGCACAGTAAAAGTTAATGTGTTTAGCTGCGACTTTGGGATCACACTAGGAACTATTGCCGGATATTCCAGAAATATTAATAAAACCATATTAAAAAAAAAATCAGTGGCAATTGATTGAATCGCCTTGCCTTCTCCCTGAAGATATTGCGTAATCTTAAAGATTTTCGTATCTCGGTATCCTTATATCTTGATTCCTACTTAGCAGAAGTATCTACACGATCATTTGCCTGGTCAAGGCCTCGATTGAATCCTCTGTTTAACGTGACGTCACATCATGCGCCAAGGATTACAACCTCAGACCCAACAGTTCCTCCAGGAAATGTATCTTGGACTACAATGGGAGAATCTTTGAAATCTTATCAAGGTATACAGATTCAGGGTAATGTTTCCCGTCATTTATTTCAAACATCATGAAAATTCCAAATCACATAAATTATTTGGTGCAGGATTTATTTGACTAATATTCTTTTTTAAAAGCTTTATAAAGGGATTTTGATTTACTTTGTAAATTTTGTTTTTGATATCTGAAAGATTTGTTCAATACATTAGCCTGGATCATCTGAGGGAATAGAATAATTGAGAGTATATTTTTTTAACAGATACCATTTTTTTTTAAATCTTAATCGATAAATTAAACAGTTGAATTCTGTGTCATAATCTGAAAAAGCGCAGCTTTAACTGGAAAACCAGTTATATTTAACTTAAAGTAGATATTCAAAGAAAATCACAAATATGGCAATTAATGTATCACTAGAAACTGGGAAGCTTACAGATGGCAATCGTATAAGTTTTATGTCAACTGCGTATCTGATGATTATAAAAACAACACAAATAAAAGCTCTTCTCAGCATCTGGAATATCCGAGGATTCGCCAGAAATATAGCGATGTTTTGATGTCGTCACACACGGGATCGGTCCTGCTTAAGCAGACGACGTCCTATAATGAATGAACGTAATTGCAATGCAATTATTTATCAAATTATAAAGAGTTTGATGTATTTAAACATGACCTTATTTCACACCATTATAAAGGGAAAGTGAAACGGATTCTGATAGCTAAAACCGTTTGATTGTAAATACACAAGAGAAGGGTCAATGATCAATGAAATAAACCCCACTTTCAAATTGAAAAGCCCTCCGAATAATAGCAGGATGGTATTCGTTCCCTCTTGAAACGCCGAACATGCCCGGTGCAAGCAGCTGAAAATACAATGGCGTCTTATTTTGTTTACAAGTGACTGATTCCTTTATTTTTTTAACGCTGCATTTTTCATCAAAATAATACCATACACGAAGTTAAGAGTGAGGCAACAGACTAACATTAAGACTGACGCTAGTGAAGGAAGAGAAATAAGTGAAGAGGAGCTGACAAAATAGGCTCTGAAAAATGTGTAAGATGTTATGGGACATCGTCTGCTTAGACAGGACTGGTCCATGGTGTGTCGTCACATATCTCAGCAGCGTTCGAGGAGCTCTTCAGCTGCTATATCGGGGGCTGTATTTTACCGTTTTATAATTGATAATAATCATTACTTCAAAATGTTTCCAAGCGTTGAATTTTGATAACCTTGTTTAATTTATGCCATCTATGCAATAATAAGTATTAAGGCAATATTTAAAATCGTAACAGTTGTACTTTAAGTACAAATATCAACTTTTTCAAATCCACTGAACAAGAACCACTGGAGGTATGAACTTCAAACTTTGTGACAGTATGTATCACTGTAGGAACTCATTAGATTTTAGGGTAAGTAGGTCAAATGTCATAGAGGTAAATTTCCATTAAATCATGAGCCTCGTTATTGCAATATCTCAAGAACAATTTTAGGTACATGTGCCAGCATAGGGAGACGAAGTCATTAGATTTTTGGATCAATGGTTAGAGGTCATATATGTTAATCGGAATATGAAGCCTAGCTAGAGCCGGGGTAATCTTGGAGCGCCTTGAGCACCTTGAATGGTGGATATGTGTGCTATAAAAATATCAGATGTTATCATTATTATTATTAAATGGTTGTGTCTTTCAAAAGATAGAGACCTCTAATAATTGTGTTTTCTTTTGGGGGAGGGGGGATGGGGTCCTATTCAGAGGCGGAGGAACGGGCTCCAAAATGGAAGTGGGGGACTGTAGAGGCCACAAATGTAAATATCAACCACAAATGTAAAAATAACCACAAATGTAAAAACATTGCACCCGCAGATGTCAAAATAACCACAAATGTCATAACATGTCAACCACAAATGTAAAAAATAACCACAAATGTAATAAAAATCGCCCACAAATGTAAAAAAAAACTACATGGGGATTAGACCAACTGGGTTTAGACCATTTGTTGATTAGACGAAATGGCAATTAGACCAATTGATAATGGTTATTAGATCAAATGGTTTTAGACCAAATGGCCATTAGACGAATTGACTATAGACCAAATGGTAATTATACGAAGTGAAAATTAGACCAAATGGCAAATGGACGAAATGATGATTAGACCAATTGGTTATTAGACCAACTGATATTAAATGGAATGATTTTAGACAACTTGGCTATTAGCCCAATTGGCTGTAGACCAAGTGGCAATAAACTTATATAACTATGACAGGTTAAAGTTTGTCTGTAGTATTAGACCAATGGACATTAGACCAAGTGAACATTAGACCAAACTGTTATTAGACGAACTGAGAATTGGACCAAACGATGATTAGCAAAAATGGTAATTAGACGAAGTGATGATTAGACGATGTGGGTGTTAGACCAACTGGGTTTAGACAAAATGACTATTAGACGAAATGATGATCAGACCATTTGGTTATTAGACCATTTGGTTATTAGCCGAAATTGCCGAAATAGATTTGACCAAGTGAACATTAGACGAACTGATTATTAGACCAAGTGATGTTTAGGCTAAATGGGTTTAGACCACATGGGTATTAAACCAAATAGGTTTTAGACGAATTGGCTATAGACGAAGTGGTGATTACACGAAGTGATTAAACTGATTATTAGACCAAATGGCTATTAGACGAAATGTAGATTAGACGAATTGGTGATGGCCGAATAGATCGAATGATGTTGGACCATTTGATTTTTTAGACCAACTGGCATTAGACCAAGTGGCAATTTACCATAATAACTTACATCGGTGCATTATTTGCAAGCAATGAGTTTTTACATTTGTGGTTGAACAGATTTTTACATTTGTGGGCAATTTTTTATTACATTTGTGGTTATTTTTACACTTGTGGGTGACATGTTAAGACATGTGTGGTTATTTTGACATTTTGCAGGTGCAATGTTTTTACATTTGTGGAAATTTTTACATTTGTGGTTGATTTTTACATTTGTGGGCTCTACAGGGACATCTTTTATTTGGCGGACAAAAGGTGCCCCCACTTCCATTGTCCGAGCACTACGTTCCGCCGCCTCTGGTCCTATTTTTTCTAAAGAGAGATTACTTCACTTTGCTTATTTCCAATATATCGTTCTTTTCATTGAGGCAAAGGTCTTCAAGTATTGATATTCAAAGTGATAGCAATTATATCATCATCGTTCCTGTTTCTAGGAATATTTGGCTGTCTTACTCGACGTGATGATAAGGTTAGATATACTTAGATACACAATTATCTAACATTACCTGTAGAGGAATTAAGACTACTGTTGTATCGTTTTCAGAACCATCAATAAATAATAATAAACATACAGCAGAAAAAAACGCAAAAAACAAAGCACAAAAGATAAAGTTAATGAGATAATTTTGCCCTCGAAGTGCGCTGACGGGTTTTCAGGAACGAGGCACGCAAAATAAGTCACCGAAAACAAAAGGCCGCGCATTTCAATTTGCAGAAGCCCATAACAGTATAAATTTTACTTCTCATCCTGTAGATATGGCAGATGAGCTGGGAAAGAGAGAGAGAGAGAGGGGGATTTCTGAACATATGTTTTATATTTTTGTTAATACAAGATAATTTAAAGCTTGAATTCAAGAAAGGATATTTCTTTGAATTAACATGGGCATTTTGCATATACAATTTTCATTGTATGCGGAGTTATGAATTGTAAATTGAGCACTAATTGTATAAAATCGTGTTGTTTTTTTTTTGTAGCGCTATAGCAGCGTAACGTTCACAAGTCTACATGTACACGATGTACAAAGTGATGCTGACAGGTTGGATGGCTTGAATGATGAAGCAGAAAGTCTATCTGGTAAACCGTACGAAACCATCGATGACCACTTTCTAGCTCCATATCCTGACTCCATTAACATCTCTCAACATGTAAGGCCAGCATGTAGTACATATGATGTACAAATGGATGAGTCTGGATACATGATTCAAGATCGAGACGACGAGGAAGACTGCACATCATCAGTCACTCCTGGTGAAATTATCAGCTCAACAAGGAAATGATACACACATCCATCATACGTACTTTAATGCCACTTCTCCTGATGAGCCTTCTGGAGTAGGGGAGATCCATGCTGTCTATGAGAACTCTATCCGACTGAAAAACATATCCATTATAACTAACGGTGAGCACTCATCCAGCTATGAGAATACATAAGGAGATCCTGTTCATACGCCCTCTCTGGCAACCCATTGAAGCAGAAGAAAACGCGACACTACATTAATACGCCGTTCAGGAATTCGGAAGGAGACAATGGAATTGCTTTGAATAGATTTGATCAATCCAATACAGATGACAACAGTAACCAGGTACAAGACAGTCATCATGACAAAACTGGATCAATGAATATCGACGATCTCGTCCTAAACGATTAAATTTGATTTAATAGTCAGATGGTTCACTTTTAACGATTTCAATACAAAATAAAATATACAGGGTTTGATGTTTGTAGCTGCATGAAAATACGCAAAAAGAATATATTTGTTTATCTAAGGATTGGCATATTTTGAGGGTTAAAAACCAATGTGGCATAACTTTAATAAGTATATAAAATAAAATTGTGCTCCCTTTTAGATTTGACACATGAATAATGTCTTCTGCTTTTCAGCAACTTGTCCTGTAATTCATCTCCTGAAAATTTGAAATGTGATAAACTTTTCATCCCCTGGTTTGTCAGAAAGTTTCTGAATAGTGTGACCCCGTCCCTTACAAAACTTAGATCTGCTCATGTGACTGTAATATAATATGTATAATGACAAGCGATTCGAAAAAAGGAAACGGTTAAAATCTCAATCTACCCAAAGTACCTTGAATTCAAAGGTGTGTATAGGAATTTTAATTCTTATATGCCGAAATAATATGCCGAAAGATTTGTTTACAAATTAAAAATTCCTCCCCAGTCAAGCTTCTTCGTTTACTAACCATTGTTCCACGGCGGACCGTTTGAATATTAATGAGTCAGAAAGAAGAGGATCTTGGGTATTTGATTCTAGTTCGTCGTGACTTGGCCGTGAACCAGAATAGCCTGGTGGTTAAGTCGCTGCCCGGCAAGCAGTAGATGACAGGTTCGAATCCCACTGGTTCCAATTTTTTCTGACTTGTGTTTTTCATTATAGATCGAGCATACGATCTTTAACACTGGGAGTAATATGCCGAAAGATTTGTTTACAAATTAAAAATTCCTCCCCAGTCAAGCTTCTTCGTTTACTAAGAATTTTAATGCTTGTTTATCTTGGATTATCTTTTGGCACAAAGTATAAAGTATCACCAGCAGTAGGAGTATTAGTAGTATTAATAATGGTAATAGTAGTAGTAGTAGTAGTAGTAGTAGTAGTAATAGTAGTATTAGTAGCAACAGTAGTAGTAGTAGTAATAGTAATAATAGCAGCAGCAGCAGTAGTAGTAGTAGCAGTAGTAGCAGTGGTAGTAGTAGTAATAGAAGCAGAAGTAGTGGTAGAAGCGGTAGTAGTGGTAGTAGTAGTAGTAGTAGTAGTAGTAGTACAGTAGTAGCAATGGAAGTAGTAGGAGTAGTATTTTAGTAGCAGCAGTAGTAGTAGTAGAGCAGCAGCAGCAGCAGCAGTAGCAGTCGTAGTTGTGGTAGTTTTAGTTGTAGTAGTAGTAGTAGTAGTAGTAGTAGTAGTAGTAGTAGTAGTGGTAGTATTAGTAGTAGTAGTAGCAGTAGTAGAAGTTATTTGTAGTAGCAGCAGCAGCAGCTGCAATAGTAGCAGTAGTAGTAGTAGTAGTAATAGTAGTAGTAGTAGCGCAGTAGAAGTAGTAGTAGCAGTAGCAGTAGCAAAAGTAGTAGGAGTAGTATAGTAATAGTAGTAGTAGTAGAATTAATAGCTATAGATAGCATAATGCCTACAGAAAGAATACTCAGATCAGAATCATTATCAGTTTAAAACTGTCGAGCATAATGATTTATTTTTGATAACCATCATCATCAGGAAATGTATGTGTACATGCACTGGTTTTACATAGTCTGGAGACTTTACATCGAGTGAACTAAGTAGAAGTAGGTAGTAGTAAAAGATTTCATTGATCGATAAGATTTTTGACACTTTTGAGAGACTTTAAGGCTCTTAACTTTCTCCTTATGGATGACATTTTGTATTGTTCTTCAAGCATATTCTTTCGATACCTCTTTTTAAAAGTCTTTGATGGAAAAAAATGCACAAGATTTTACTTTCTTTTCTGTTTCGAAACTTGTCAGTTCCTATCTGGAATGGATTTGAGAGGATTGCGTGAATCTAGAAGAGGAAAAGAGGAAGCAAGCTAAGATATACATGTATATGTATATTATATATCACTATGAACACTGGTCGACAAAAGAACATCCCTTCAGTGTCTGAACCGCTCGACAAAGACACCTCAGTACGACATCAGTGCATCGTGCTAAATGGGAGTTGGCCTTCAAACGGAATGGAAGTTTACAGTAGTTTCTTCATAATATGCTGCTTAAAAAATACTGTTGCATGATGAAGAATTCACAATTATTTTCATCTACATAATCTAGTTGTCTTAAAAAGTAATTTTATGTTATGAACTTATTAGCTTATATAGTTGTGTACTTTTCCAATAAGTGGACCCTTCGGAGAACTTTGTAGCAGCTGGCCAAGTGATTGTAATACTGAAACTGAAAGATACTGCGTCACTCTCTGTGTTTTGAAAATTATATATAACTTTATCGACCAGCGTGATGTTGAGAATTTGTATTGTACCGTTGTCAGTCTTCAATGGGTCGTTGTTGATGGTTTGTCGTACTTAGCCACGATGTTTAAATGGGGAATTACTTGTTCTTACACTCATTGTTATCTGGGATTTGTATTCTTCATTCAAATGTGTGCAGCAGACACATGTAAGTACAGTTATGGAACCCCCTTTTTAAAATTATCATATTTGTTCCGAAATCTAAATCAAGGAGATCATTCGCACAATGAAAAGAGATTTAGTAAAACTTTATGCTGAATACACAGATATAAGTAGCATAAATTGTATCTTTAATAGGAGTTTTTAGAATGTTGGATATTCTAAGAAGGGTCTTTCCATTGTGCGCAGATTCTAGTGCAGAAACCTTTACTTTTCAATTGTGAAGTACCTTTTTCGTAATGTGCATCCTTCTAGATAATTCAAACGGATTGTGCCAGTGAGCAAAATAGGAATATGAAGATGACCTCATGCATGTATGTATGTATGTATGTATTCATCGAACTTCATTGACATATCCATCAATATTTTGTTCGAATAATAACATCATTAAGCAGAATAATAATAATAATAAAAATAATTATAATGATGATAATAATAGGAGTTACACAGTCTCATGACAAAACATAACAATATATCGTGAGTAGAGCATCCATAACATAAACAAAAACAAAAACAAAATACTCGTAATTGATCAAATAGACATGCTCTTTCACGAAGTGTAAATTCATGTAACGCATCTGTTACTGCCTCTGCATTACGCCTATGTTGCTGCTCAAAAACATAATGTTTCACAGAATACAACGTTCGTAATCACTAAACATGAATATTTGAGATAGATATTAGTAATTGAGAGATTGGTATTTTTATTTCTGTCATCTTAATTTATCATGTTCATAATACTGACCACTTAAATGTGCATTAGCTTGTCGTATAATCGGCACCAGTCATTGTATTTTTTCCTTCAACACAGCAACGTATCTTGTGTATGTAAAAAATGAATAGGAATTAGATTTAATTGAGCTTCAACTTACCTTGATCCCCTTTACAGCATATGTTTGGCTATTCTGCGAGGAGAGCTTAGATATTCCGCTACCTGATATAAACCTGACAAATGAGGATGAATTTCTTTGGATCTTTAACACAACGATCGGCCATAGGATCAGAGTCTCCTTTCTGGAGTTTGATTTTGAACCTGGTTATGTTTTCATGGATATTGGTGATGGGACCAACGTAGATGAAAAGAGTATTAGTTTTGATAGCGATCGATCTTACACGGAATTAGCGAGATTCAGTGGATCCGACCTGCCTAGCCCTGTGACATCTGTAGGGAACGCAGCATGGATAAGACTTCATGGTGCCAACCGACAAGATTGGAAAAGGCATTTCAATGTGAATGTCAAATCTACCAATGTATCAGGTAGTGTTAACAATCAACCATTTGCATCGTTGATATTAGTCAAATGCCATCCCAAAAGACCTAACTTGAATCAAGACCCAAGACGATTTGATATTTATATGTTTTCGTTTAATTACAGGAAAGACAGCACTCAGCATGCGATATATTCACTTCATTCTATAGGAATTACTTAGGCAGATTGGCAAATTCGAAGCAGCATGATTTATATGAATTTTGATCAAAGGTTTTTATTAGGAACACTATAACGTACGTAAGCTTTCAAAATTGTGTTTGTGTGTTATAATGACATCGGAATATTTACTCAACTACTGAGGAAATCCAAATATAATTTGAGGGTAACCCGACGACCATAAAATGTGAGGAGTGTTGCAAAACGTTTTATTTTTTTCTAAGAAGTTGTAAAATTATAGTATATTCTGGCTTGTCAGAATTTCTGGAGATTTATACATCAGGGCACATATTCATGAAACCGTACTAAGCTAGTTGGCAACTAAAATGCTCCTTAGTTACTTAATTCTAGTTACTATTATTTAAGCCATCATTCATAAAAAACACATAGAAATTGTTACTTTATATTGCAAATCTAAATTCCACTACTATATTGCTCCTGAATTTTCGTTAATTGCGCCCCATTGAGGAAGAGGTGAATAAAATACCGTTTTATCAATTTCCCAATCTCGAAACTGTACAGTGAATGCAGTGCTCGCTTGCGAATTTTTTCTGTAAGTAAAATACTTGTTAAATTTTTTAGGCCTAAAAATGAAGGGGAAAAAGTACTGCTCCGTCGATTCGCTCCCTTGCAGTTTCGTGTAAATATGGGAAAGGGGTGCTGGGTGGGGGCAATTTCTTTTTTTGGCCAAGAGCAATGATACAGAAAGTTTGGAACATAACAAATCATTTTCACATATTCAGTTGTGTTTGCTCGCTTCGCACAATCAATTAGAACAACACATGAATACCCTTCTTTATTTCCACGTACATGTTATTACACTTATGCAAATTGTGTCTAATACAGGGTTGAAAGAAAAAGATTTATTTGATTCAAATCGATTTACAGCCCTTAATGATGTTCCTATACAAAATAATCACATAAACTCTCGCTTAGATGAGTTTTTCAGCCCCAAAATATGTCGCATGAGCAAAATTAACAACGAATTTTCTTATTTAATAGATGAAGAAAATTGCGATCATTCTGGATTGCAATCCCCAAATCTGCATGGTGAATTCATAAAAAATACTATTTTGGGGAGAGTTTGAAAAGTATAATGTTGATCTAGGTTCACGATATAGTGTTTTTTAAGGGCTTAAGATTAATAAATAATTATCGTTTCTTTGCTTGCTAAGATGTAAGTTTTATCATCCTCTTGTTGAATATTGATCCCCAATATAGGATTAAGTTAATAAAATCGCTTTTGCAAAATTTCTATATTTTAAAGAAATGTCAATTTTCTTTTTTTATTTTTTGTCTTCCTAAATATTTTGTATTGGTTTCCCATAATCGTAAACGCCATTTGAAAAGAAAGTGAATAGAAACCGTTTATCATTGTTAAATATTCGGATCTCTACCCTTCGATCGCAGTGCTCAATTGCAAATTTTCCATGGTAAATTGCATAACAAATTACTTTTTGGGGTTATAAATGTAACCCAAAAGAAAGTCTACCGCTCGGTCACTTTGCTCCGTTTGCTTGTACAATAACGTGGATAAACTTTGTTGTTTGCCCCGGGTGTCATATTTTCTAGATAAGCTACTATAAATACCAAAATTTCCGCTCACAGTACCCCTAATAAAAAAAAATCGTTCCCAGTGGCCTGAAATGTAGCGGGGTTAGTTGTCCTAGGAATACTTTTCTATGCAAAATTTCCGAGGGGGTAGTTGCTTGGAGCTACTATCTTTAATAGCGGTAGTTGTGGTGGTAGTTTAGGGGTTGCTGTCCTAGAATCGTTATCAAGAGAGAGAGAGAAAGATAGTAGAATAAAATTCTTAAGACCACTATACTTTCCAATTTAAAATTTACCGCACAGATATAAAGGATCTGAAAACGGATAAGATGACATCGATTCATTCAATGAATTACCCGTTCAACTATCTGAACAACTTCTATTATCTCTGGGACATCCGTGCTCCACAAGGCTTCATCATTTCAGTCATCGTTCGAGCCTTCGACGTCGAAACCGGCGCCGACTACTTATATTTCGGTGATGGGGTTAATAGATTTTCAAATCAAGGAGGGTTATGGAGAGAATGGTCAGGAAGGTGGTCGAGTCTGGTGTCAGCATTACGGAACTTCACATCAACCACCCCTACGATTACGATGATATTTACCACTGATCACAGCATCACACGCTCAGGATTCTGGATCCAGTTACAAGCTGTGGAGGACCCAGGTTAGTAATAATCATAACCAGTACGCGCCATTTTTTCACAAAAGTGTTTCCTTTTGATACCCTCAATATATTTTTATTATGTACATGATTTTAATGACCCACATTCAAATAAAAGTACTACTTCTTGTTATTGTTGGAATGGCATACAATGGTGAAAGATCCTTATCCCTAAATAAAAAGTCTGATAAATCAGCTTATAATTTTTATGTGCAGGAATTTCGAATGGGTTTGACATCTTTCTTTAAGTAATCTTTCTTTTTTTATCTTAGCCATTTTGTACTCATTCAGCTTTTAGATCCAGACTCAGATTTAATTTATTCATCATTTTCAATCATAAAAACATATATAGACCTACATGTATACTGTAGTGCATCAGAGAAAATAAATACAGTAACAATAATTAAATCAATCATGATTGCTGTCATAGATCTGAGTACACAATTATATATCATTAAGTAAAATATATGCCCAAATTATGACCTAAGGAATAATGAAGAAAAAAAATATAAGGACATGTTTGTATAGTTTGAGTTCATGACAACTACACAGAATTTAATCTCTTTTTTTATTTACAAATAGCGTATTAGTAATGTCCTCTGTTGATATAAATAGTTTTGTTTATTCACTCCAACTTTGCAGCACAAACAAATACGGAAACAGCGAGTTCATCTAATGCACCATTTACCAAAACTATTACACCTACGACGCCTCAACTTGGTATGAATATTTTTGCGGTTGTAAAGTAATTTTGTACATGTTTAATAGTTCATGTTACAACAACAAAAAATCAGCATTGTATTTTCTAAAGAAGAGCAACAACTATAAGGTTATACATGTACTTTGGCAAATTCAACATAAAATGATCAATGCCGCTATATAACCTCTTGTGTCACAGCTGATTAAAGGGGTATGAAAGGCAACAAACATTAACCTATAATGATGATCATGTAGATAATTGTCAGCCTATTACAAATATATTGAAATTATTCCTATATTATTTAAGAAGGACAGCAATGTCTCAAAGAGTTGCAGTTTCCTAGCTTGATATTATCCCATTTTCTTTACAAAGTAATGTCGGAGCAGTTTTATTTGTGTGATACCCACTGACCTGTACATTAGCTACAAGACACTCATGATCACCTGTGGTATGCATGACCCTGGATTTTTTCATAATAAACCATTTTTGTAGTAATGTACATTCAAATGAAGATACTTTTATCCTGTCATGTAACCTATTTGTGTCAAGATATTTGGATCAGCTGTTTCTTGTGTTAAGCAGGTTTTGGCATGCGCAAGTTGTTGCTTGGTCAGACAAAGGTTTGTCAATTCTTCAAAGAAGTGACAAAGACCTACAACTGCTCTTCAATATCACTTGTGCGAGACAATGGGGGTACCAAGATGGCTGCCATTTTGCATTGGTGGCTTTAGTTGCACAATAGCTATTCATAATGAAATATCATACCTATTGTGTACAGGTAAATGTACAACTATGACATCACAGTTTTTCAAAATGGCAACCCCCATGAGAAAATATCTAGCATGGAATCTGCACACTTTACAGAGATTGTTCTCCTCACTGAGTAATCAAATAGGAGTATTTTCAAGATATTTTGAATAGGCTAACAATTTTCCTCATGATTATCAGCTGCTAATGTTTGTTGAGTTTCATTCTCCTTTAAGAATGAAAAGTGTATTAAATAAAGCTTACCACTAATTTCAATAGTTGGATCCATTAAAAGGTTATAAGACAATGATGTGGAACTTTCGTCTGTAATTTACGAATGATATTAACTTGCTTTCTTTTCTACAGCTTCAATACAGTTGTTTGTCTTTAGATTTCATTGATTGGAAGTAAATTTGAATGATACTTCCACTGATTATTACATCTCTTTAGATAGATACATTTATAATGGTAGTAATCCCTGAACATGACAAAAAATATGGGTCGAGGATTGAAAATACATTTTTTTAAAGAAAAAGTGAAAAGTGAAAGATACTTTTAAAAACGGGTATTTAAGTCCAGTAAAAAACATAACGCGTGACTAAATGAATAGCAGTTTTGTATGAATAGTGGTCCTTATGAATAGCGAGCAAACCATAGACAAATTACCTCGCTATTCATAAGGACCTCGTTGATAAGAACCACTATCCATAACTGTTCATGAGGACCGCTATTCATAACGCGTGTTAAATGAATAGCGGTTTTCTGTGAATAGCGGTCCTTATGAATAGCGAGCGGCCCCGATTTAGGTAACCCCTGAATAATTGTTTCTTCTGCTCGCTTTTATTTCGTTGAAAATGGTGCACCTACAGTCTGAACAAATGAGAAAAAAATCACCAAAAATATGGATACGGAGTCTGGATTTGTGTGCATTAAATATATGTCACTTAATCTAATTACACAGCACAATCAACAACAGCAACGATGAACCCCTATCCTAAATCAACTCCGAAAACTATTTCATCTATACCTCATACTGGTATGTATACTGTGTACTCTGTTATCGTAAAGTAATTTTACCCACGGTTACCAATAATATCATTAATATTCGATGTAACCTATTATTATTATTATTATTATTATTATCATTTTCTTATTATTTTTATCAGCATCATTATCATATCATTACTATTGCTATTTTTTTACGATACAGCTTTTATATTAAGTTTCTTTTTTCAAAGCAGAAAACAAAAAAGAAAATCAGGAAATAAAATTTTGAGTTGAATTATGGTAGAATCTTCAGCGTATTATTATTGTGTCACAGCTGATTTATGAATATCTAGGGTTTGTCAACAGGTTTGCCTGTGAGTTTATGATTACCCCATTTTCATTCACATTCTAACAATTTTTATTACTTTTCAACACTTCACTCTCTCTCTCTCTCTTCCTACCAAAATGTTGTGTGCTACACAGACACGTTTATTCGTTTATTACTTTTTTTTACAGGTAGCTTTTTAATCACCGTCATCTGTTGCTTTAAATATCTTTTATTTTCTCCAACTTTGCAGCACAAACAAATACGGAAACAACGAGTTCATATGCACCATTTAACAAAACTATTACACCTACGATATCCTGGTTTGAATATATTTGCAATTGTATAAGTTATTTAAAATATTGTTTAGTTTATGTTGCAAATATTAAAAAAAAAATTAATAAGAAACTATTGTATTTTCTAAAAAAAAAAGAAGAAAAAGAACAATAACTATAAGGTAATACCATGGCAAAATATTATTAAAATGATCAATGCGACTCCAAACCGCTATAAAAAATCTTGAGCCACACTTTGTTAAGAATAAAAAGGGTATCGAATGGAGGCATATCAGTAATTTCGATCGTTGGATGCATGAAAATGTTGTATGCGCATGATATGAAACTCCCGCATGGAATGTAAAACTAATATTAATGTGCTTTCTTTTCATATTATTACAGCATCAATACAGCTGTTTGTATGTTACATTTACTCTGAGAAATCAGTTTCATTTTTTTTACAGTTTAATTGATATCTCTATGTGGATTTCCATTGATCGGAAGTAAGTTTAAACGACTGACTATAACAGCTTGTTAGATCGGTACCTTCATAACGATAGTGACCCCTGGACATGAAAAGAATTATTGGCCTATCATTGAAAAATTGACAAAAATGACAAATTTTTGAAATAGTTCAAATATGTATACCTTTGCAGAACGAAGAGTAGCAAGTTGGAGACAATTTTAAAATCATGTAATTTAAGTCGGATAAACAGATTATAATCTTTATATGCAAATGTGTGTAGGTTATTTAGATGACCCCTGAAAAAATTGTTGCTCACTTGCCAAGTGTGACGATCGGTACAAAATAATAGTTGAGAACTAACGGAAGAATTGCTTTGTGCAACAAAAAAGTTTTGTGAAATAACCCATTTCCGGTCTTGATTAGTTACATGACAAAAATTTCAAAGATGTGTTTTTTGCGGTATACTGCAATAACTGCACAATACTGTGCACTGTGTAATCGCAGAATTCCGCAATATCTGGGATTGCCTGCGGTTTTACTGTGATTCCGACTACTGCAACAACAACACATAATTAATTAAATAATTAATTACAACAATTATTGGGGAGCAAAGAAATCAGCCAAGATTTAGTGCAGTTTAACTCTTTCAGTGCCGATGTCGCATATATGTGACAGATAGACTTGTCATTTTCATTCGCCAATTGCTCAACCACAGGAAAGGGATATGGTAGTCAATGTTTATCAAAATTTTGAGAATAAATGAAGTATTCTTAATATATGATTATTATGCTACCAAAGAAATCTTCAGAGAAAACTTCAGATTTGCAAAGGTCATAGAGGTAAATTTCCATTAAACCATTAGCTTCGTTAGCGCAATATCTCAAGAACAATTTGAGGTACATTTCGGAATTTTAAACTTTTTGACAGCATGTGCCAGCATAGGGAGATGAAATGGTTGTAACCAATCAAACACAAAGTGACAACTCCGAGACGTATCTTGCCCGCAGCTCCTCTCCAATTTGCCCTGTGCCCCCAAAATCATTAATTTTCATTTTCTCCAAAGAAAATAATTCAGTCATACATGCACCTGAGATATAAAACAAATCTATTCCTTCATCAAAAACTAAGAAAATGAAAATTTATAAGATTTTCTGTACTGAGCGAATGGGAGATACGTCACGGAGTTGCATTTGTGTTTGATTGATCACAAATTCAAAAATGCATGACTTTCTTAATTCTAATCGGATTTTGCTTAAACTCTCATTAATTTGTGTCCGTCATATTTCTTGTTTTATTCAAGTCATCTTAATATCAGGGTCTTTCCCTGTAATAATATTGTTATTTTCATTTAGGCCAAGGTCTTCAAGTATTGATATTCAAAGTGATAGCAATTATATCATCAGCGATCCTGTTCCTTGGGATGTCTTGCTGTGTTCTCCTCAGATGTCGACGGTGGCATCTTTCTGGACGTGACGATAAGGTACAATTATTTATCATTACCAGTCCTCATTTACGTGTAGAGGAATTAGGCCAATACTACTGTATCTTTTCAGAACCATCAATAAATAATAAACTGTAATAATGAAATAAAAATCAATAAATATGTTATTAATATGATCATTTTTTGTATTTGCCCAATCAAAATAGAGAGAAATAGAATAAAAGAACACCAGTACAAAAGATGAAGTTAATGAGATAATTTTGTCCCTGAAATGCACTGACAAGTTTTCAGAAACAAGACACGCAAAATTAGTCACCGAAAAAAAATGCCCGCATATTTCAATTTGCAGAATCTCATAATAGTAAAAATGCAATTTTTACTTCTCAATCTTTATATGTGGCAGATGACCTGAACAAAATGTTTTATATTGTTGTAAATAAAAGATAATTTATAGCTTTAATCTAAGAAAATTTAATTTCATCGTATTCTTTCGGGGATTAGCTTTCCAAAAATGTATAATTTGTCCTATTTCTTATTTTATTGGACATTTCTCCGGTTATCTGCTTTAAATCAACATGGGCATTTTGCATATACAACTTTTATTGTATGCGCAGTTATGAATTGTAAATTGATCACTAATTATTGTATAAAATCATTTTTTTGTGTGTAGCGCTATAGCAGCCCAACGTTCACAGGTCTAGATGTACACGATGTACAAAGTGATGCTGACAGTTTGGACGTCTTGAATGATGAAGCAGAAAGTCTATCAGGTAAACCGTACGAAACCATCGATGACCACTTTCTAGCTCCATATCCTGACTCCATGAACATCTCTCATCATCTAGGACCAACATGTAGTTCAAATGATGCACGAATAGATGAGTCTGGATACATGATTCCATATCGAGATGGCGAGGAAGCCTGCACATCATCAGTCACTCCTGATAAAATTATATCACGTCACCAAGAAGATGATACACACATCCATCATACATACTTCGATGCCACTTCTTCTGATGAGCCTTCTGGAGTAGGGGAGATCCATGTTGTCTATGAGAAATCTATCAGACTGACAAACATCTCCCTTGAAACTACTGGTGAGCATTCATCCAGCTTCTATGGGAATACAGAAGGTGCTCCTTTAAACTGTTGTTCATACGCTCTCTCCGGCACCCCATTGGCGAAGCAGAAAACCTGACACTACATCAATATGCCATTCAGGAATTCAAACGGAGACAATGGAATTGCCTTGAACAGATTGGATCAATTCAATACAGGTGACAATAGTAAGCCAATACAAGACAGTCATCATGACAAAACCGGATCAATGAATATGGACGATTTTGGGTACCTCGTCCTGGACGATTAAATTAAATTTAATAATGAGATGGTTCGATGACTTTTAACGATTAATTGATAGAAAGGAATATGTACAGGGGTGAATGTTTTGTAGTTGCATGAAAATACGCTAAAAGAATATGTTTGTTTTTTAAGGATTGGCATATTTGGAAAGTTGAAAAACCAATGTGGCATATCTTTAATAAGTACATAAAAGATAATACATAATTGTGCCTCCTTTTGATTTTCGACACTTGAATAATGTCTTTCAGCAACTTGTGTAATTAATCTCCTGAAAATGTGAAATGTGATAAAGTTTTCTTTTCCTTGTTTGTCAGAAATTTTCTGAATAATGTGCCCCCATTACAAAAACCTAGATCTGTTCATATCACTGTAATATAATATGTATAATGAAAATATTTGAAAAAAAACGGTTAAATATAATCCTCAATGTACCAGATATATTTTAAAAACAAAGGTGTGTATAAGAATTTGATTGATCATTTTTTCTTGGTTTATCTTTTAGCACAAAGTATAAATTATCAGCAGCAGTAGCAGTACTAGTGGTAGTAATAGTGGTAATAATAGCATTAGTAGAAGTAGTAGTAGTAGCAGCAACAGCAGTCGCAGCAGCAGTAGTAGTAGTAGTAAAATTAGTAAATCTAGGAGTAGTAGTAGTTATAGTAGTAGTACTGGTAGTAGTGTAATAGCAGCAGTAGTAGCAGTAGTAACAGGAGTAGTAGTAGTAGTAATAATAGCAGCAGTAGTAATAGAAGCAGTAGTAGCAGTAGTAGTGGTAGTAGTGGTAGTAGTAGTAGTAGAATTAATAGTAATATAGATAATGCGTACAGAAAGAAAACTCAGATCAGAATCATTTTTAGTTTCAAACTGTCGATCTTTTATTTTCATATAACCATCATCATCAGGAAATGAATTGCGTACATGTACTTGTTTTAAATAGTCTGGAGACTTCACATCGAGTGCACTATAAGTAGAAGTATAGGTTGTTGTGAAAGATTGCATTGATAGATAAGATGTATGACACTTTTAAGAGACTTTCATGCTCTTAACCTTCTCCTTATGGATGACATATTTTTTTGTTCTTCAAAGTATATTCTTTCGATACCTCTTTTTAAAAGTCTTCGATTAAAATGAAACTGTGTCAAATTGCACAAGAGCTTACTTTCTTGTCTGTTTCGAAACTTGTCAGTTCGTATTTTGAATGTATTTAAGCGAATAAGTGAGATTTGGAGATATATAAGTAAGCTGATATATATATATAATGTGTGACTTAGATTGAATTGAGTTTATTACACATCATTGACATAGTACATCAATATTTTGTTTCAACAATAAAACGAGAGAGAAAAGATAATAATGGGAATAATCATCACCACGCTATTAAAACCTAACATATTATTGGCATTTTTGGCTTTAAAAAATTAATCGGCTGCAACGCGGCCTCGCACACTTAGTGATGTTAAGCATACTTCAGTATTGAAAAGAAAGTAGGAAACAAATGCTCCTTTAAAAAAACCCCAATGTAATTCAAAATAAAACATGGCTCTAAAGGGAAATCCAACCTTAATGGCAAGTTGCACTGAAAGAAAGAGGATAAATCAGAGAAGCAGATTGGTAAAAGTTTGAACGAAATCGGACAAGCAATAAGAAATTAATGAATTTTTTATAAGATAAGAGATAAGATAAGAGATGAGATAAGATTTTATTCACTCTATCGACCCCTCTCGGGGTATGAGAGCACAACATATTTACAATAATATAAATGGTATATTGAATACTTGTACATGGGTACATAGTTTACATATTAAACAACATTTTTCAACGAAACATTTTGGAAAGAAAGCACTGTGGACTCATAATTGCCATTGCTTGCTGTTTAATTCTGCTCGAAGGCAGCAATAAAAGCTTAATGCCATTTGAATACAAGCCATAGTATAACAAACAATATGTTTAACACTGAACAATCTGCTTTTAACACAATTTTGCTTGAAGGCAGCGATAAAAACTTAGTGCCATTTGAATACAAGCAATAGTAAAGCACACTGAATGATATGTTTAACACTGACCAATCTGCTTTAAACACAAGGCAGTATTCAACCCAGAACAATATGCTTAAAAACTTGACACTTTGTATTGTGTCAAGCACATGATAACACGGCCAGTCATATAATAACTTAGTGTGTTAATAACTTCTTCACAACTTAGTAACTTGACTAACTTCCAGTATGTTTAAAAATCTGGGAGCATTTCTATCCTCATGATAGTGGGGAGTGTGGTAATCATACCTACTACCCCTACTCTTGAATAGCTAAGCACGTAAGTAAATAACGAGACAATTTGACTAGCTAGAGGAAAATATGCGGTTATCATTACATATTACCGTAAAAGTACAGAGTAAACAATTTAGAGCATTTTGACAGAGTGACTGAATGACTGGCGGAAATGTTTTGCCTCAAGTGTTTGGGATGTGCTGTAACGTGATTGCTGGGCGATGGTAACTCGACCCAGCAAGCAGTTTACCTGCCAACAGGATGGTACCTAGAGTGGCAATTCACATCCTTTTTCTGATGCTAAGGCCCCCAGACATCTTCCACCCAATTTTTTTATTTTTTATTTTTTCTCAGTTTGGGTGGTAGTAGCCATTTCTCTCCAATATGTGCCATCTATTTGACTTAATTGCCCCAGTTTCTACCGGGGCAATTGGCGGACAATTGCCACTGAAGCACGGGAGGTGATAAGGGCGAAAACCAGCATGGTGCAATGGCAACGCTCCCAAATCTATGAGAGATATGCTGGAGAAAATTCCCTTATGGCCCACTTGGGTATTATGCGCAGTGCGACCGAGATTACCTCTCCACCACCCGACCACAGTGGCAATGTCCTGGGCAGGGGGCTGCACAGCTTCCAATAGTGCTTGTGCACGTATGGTTATGTCTCTACATTCACCATGGTTATGTTTCGTCTATTCATTTAAAAGAATGAGGCCTATTTTGAAATTTTATTTGATGCTTTGTATTTAACAACTTTGACTGGCTTGTCTGATCCGTGGGCAGGATCCAACCTCTTGTGTTGGGAATATATACGACCTCAAATGTATTTTGTCCCATTATAAGATTAACCTCCAATCAAGCTTAAGATTATGCGTATGCAGCAACCTGGTCTGTGGATACAGCAGGGTTCACAATGTGAGGTTACTGGGCTGCCACTTCCCTTATAATAATGCTACTGTGCCTTGATAGCCTCTGTTCTTCTGTCCATGCTCGTGAGGGCATTAGATCAAAGAGAGCAAAGCATTAGAGCATTAGAGCATTAGAGCAAAGACCTGCATACATCAATTTTCCTTTGTGTTAGGCCACTATAGCTTCCTTCACGGCGTCTTCGAAGTTCCCGATTAGGATATCCAACCCCTGGTCTGACAGGTGAATACCGTCTCTAACAAAGAGATTGTGATTGGCCCTGTCTATGTCGTGTTGTATTACCGAAGCATTGCCCACATATTTGTTCAGGGACAATCGTACATCTTCCAGGGCCTCTTGGGATGTAGAGCCAGATGATCGCTTCCATAGTAGAATATGCGGGGAAGTATCATTGACCAAAGGATTCGAGCTTCTGGCATCCTGGTCCTGAGTAGGCTAAGGGCTGTTTTGATGCCTATCCTACATCCACAAGCGTCGGTTTGGCCGATGTTGTTGGAGCCTAGGTGGAGTATGACCAATGATGGGGGAGCTGCAAACCTTAGCCTGTTGTCTACCAGCCTCTCCATGTCAGCCAGTCTTGCACCACCCTGGCCGTGCCACTGGATGCTGTATGGTGTGCCCAGCTGGAGACGGTTTGTTGCTGCGGCTCTCTCCTTGGCTCGGCGTACGATGCTATCCCCTACTATCCATATCCGGGGTTGCCCTGAAATGACAAAAACAAAAAATTCCGGCAGTATCTCTTGCTACAACCCAATGAGTATCACGCTCGAATGCAATTACAGTGGGGTGTTATTTTCTTCAACAGGTCAATGCAGTCAGTGAATTGGATGGTCTGTGCCCTATAAAATGTAGCTGTCTGGCGAGTACTAGGGCTGTGCATGGGGGCTGGTATGGCCTCTTGCAGTACCTTGGTTGTTGGGGTACTAAGCGACCATGCATAATTTCCCCATGTGGTATGGCTTAGCCCCTGTTCTGTGGCACTTGGATGTGATTTAATTGCATTGTTCATTTATTTACTGTTCATCAATCACCATCTTTAACCCGTTGCCTACGGGAACCGGGTGATCCCTGTATTAAGCTAATGGGATTGAGAGAATTCCGTAGTCAACGGGTTAAATTTATATGATTTACTGTTATTTATCACTTCATTCTTTTTTTTTTTTCTTTTTTTTTTAAGAAATTATTACTGTTGCTGTTATGTTTATGTTTTTATCATTTCAGTCAATATGCTTATTTTACCATATATGTGTATATATTTTTCTTTGTAATTTGTATCCTTATTTTTGCAAATTCTCCTTTCATGTTAGACTCATTATGTATATCTTAGTATGCCCTGCATGCCTATCTTATGTACCTTTTGTAGACTTCGCTGCGCCACCTGCCCATGACCATTATTTCCTCTCCTGGAATCCCTTCCATGGCTGCTGTGGTTGGCGCCCCTATACGGAATGAATGTGTGACATAGGCTAGGGGTTGTGCCTCCATAAGTCAATGCTTTCTGCAAAACTGCACTGAATTGGTACCTGGTTAGGGGGGAGCTGTCTATGTGACAGAATAAGGGCCCTTTAACGGAGGGCCTTACCTGGGCATAAGTTCTCAATTTCATTACCTTGTATTCTTATGGGGTGTTGCAAGAAGGCCGCAGCCAATTGCAAACTGCAAAGCAAATTAGAACCACCATTCTGAATGGTTCAGGGTCTCCCCATTCAAGAAGATGCGCTTACAACAATGATTTTGATCAGTTGCAACCCGCAATCAATTGCAACTCTCCTGCAACACCCCATTAGTGTGGTAGACTTTCCATACTGGTCTGTTTTGGAATATCGGATACGCACTACCATAAAATGCCTTGAACCCTGACGTAGTAGAATGTCGTCTTTTGTTAGCACTTTTTCTGACTCCTCATGTTTACTACGAATTGTGAATTTTCCCACTATGAGAAACCAAAAAAAGGCCAATAAGAAGGCAGCCCTGAACATCAGTGTTTCGTAATGGGAAAAGCACACCAGTTGTATTGTGGGAATAGCCCTTTTTAGCATGGACCATGTAATGGGTCTCCTGCCATCTCCTATTTTTTTTTTCTGTCTCTTTTGCTACATGTACATTCCTGTAACTTCCTGATAATAAAGTGTTCTGTGGGGTCTGTCCACCCATGTATGTTGTGTATGTATGACAGGGCTGCAACATGTAATGAAAGAGTGAAGGTAGATTTGCCACTTATCGAAATGTCTTCCCGTTCTGTTTTGCTGGGGGTGCAGACTGGTGTCTCTCCCCTCCCCCACTCCCCCATGGAGTTCTTTGATAGGGTAACCTACATGTATCAACGCCTCTTTGCGCCCTGGGTGGTCCCCCACTGATAACGAGGAGGAGACACAGCTCGCCGTCTAATGTTGCCCATGATCCACCCCTCCTATGGAGGCGGTGTCGGAATTCAATAACATAATCCCTCCAGCCGTAACCCTGGTAACGGGAAGCGGCCGTTCGAATGAGGTGGCAGTATTTGAGTAATGCATGCATGTGGGATTAGCTTCAAGATATATGCTCATGTACACCAGAAATGCATTAGTCCAGGTCTCAATAGAGAATATTGTAACGGCCACGGTTCGCCACGCCGGCTGACACGGCAATCTTGTCAGGATGCCCCGTGCCTTGCCGAGCTCCCCGTCCGTTTGGTCAATATATATGACCGTTGCTGATGGCTGGAGTTACCGGCATACAACCATCACCAACCGTCAGGTACTGCTCACCACCAGGTCTACCAGCAATCACCCATCCGTCGATTTCAATTGATCACCCTTCTCGCCTCGGCACAGCAGCAGACAATTATTGATCATCCTTCGAACAATCAGTCACTCAATTGAAGATCATTCATTAGCATTCATTGTCTTTCGAAGCCCTAATGTTAATTAATCAATTGAATGAAATATGCAAAGGAATTAGTCTGGAACGATAATTTTCAGTTGAAAAGCAAGTTTAACCACTTGCTGTATCAATTCTGCTGGTGACAGATGACAACCATATTTGGTCTGTAAAGATTCCATTATCAACTGCCGTCGAGTATTCAATCACCGTCAGTTCTGCTGCCCGTCGCCCACCAGCTCTGCCTTAGCTGTGACGCCCGTCAGTTCTGCTGCCCGTCGCCCACCAGCTCTGCCTTAGCTGTGACGCCGTCAGTTCTGCTGCCCGTCGCCCACCAGCTCTGCCTTAGCTGTGACGCCGTCAGTACTGCTGCCCGTCGCCCACCAGCTCTGCCTTAGCTGTGACGCCGTCAGTTCTGCTGCCCGTCGCCCACCAGCTCTGCCTTAGCTGTGACGCCCGTCAGTTCTGCTGCCCGTCGCCCACCAGCTCTGCCTTAGCTGTGACGCCGTCAGTACTGCTGCCCGTCGCCCACCAGCTCTGTCTTAGCTGTGACGCCGTCAGTTCTGCTGCCCGTCGCCCACCAGCTCTGCCTTAGCTGTGACGCCGTCAGTTCTGCTGCCCGTCGCCCACCAGCTCTGCCTTGTGGTGTGCCCAATATTGGTGTGAGTTGCACCATTATTCAATGCTTCCTGTGTTTCTCTCTCAAAATTTTCTTGGAGCAGGCTAGCACTTGGCACTATGGATGGAAAAGAGGTCACAAATGTGGAGCTAGGTCTATTTGTTCCTGCTATTATACCAGACTCTATTCCTGTCTGGTGCCTGATGTGGTTGACCCTTACGTTTAATGGGGTTTCTGATGTTTCAATTCGGATAGGGACATTACCTGTCATTTGTGGGCGAAGCGGTTGCTGGCCTGTCGCGCAGACGGTCCCGCTGGACTGGGTGGTGGCTGTCTCGTTGCCTGTAACCAACAACTCCGCTATCCCACTGGCTTCCCCAGTAGCTGCCGCTGCAATGCGACTGCGAGTGAGGCACGTATCTGCCTCTCTTGTAGTTGCAATATCTTTTGTCCTTTTTTGTCGAGAAGAAGTCGTTGGCCTAAACTTTTGGGCTGTGAAGCTTGCCTGGACGCTGGTGCTTTCCTCTTTCCCATTTCTGTGAAGCCTGCTGATGTAACGATTCAACATTCGAGAATTTTTCCGACGCGAAAACTAAAATTTGTTGCCTTCGGGCAGAAACAGGTCAAGCAATGGTGGGTCGTCCGCGAGCGGGCTTTTGCCACAGTTGCTATGGTAACCTTTTGTATGAGCTCACCGTTGACCTTTTAGTGACTTTGTTCATTATTTGCATATTGCTGGTATAGTGACTTTCCACTTTCTAACTGCGTCAAGCCGAGCTTCTCCCAAAATATTCATGATCAGCTTATTGTGATCATGTTATTAAAAAAAAATGATTTTTTTTTTTTTCAATAATTTTTGAAAGTTGTAATCACTATACCTATGGGAATTTCAAATTGGCTGAATAATGTCCCTGTGATGAAGTTGTGGACAACTCCCCCATTTGCTCCAACACACAAAATAACTAAAATGTCATTTTTTTGCAAAATGTATTACTCAGTAAGATCTTTTTCTTTAATGAAGACTTATACCAGTTTGCTATCTGTATTGTATCTTGAGCACTGGCCCGAGGGTAATTGCGCTTCGGAGAAAACCGCAAATTAATGATATTTTTGTGTACGACAAACGGGAGAGTTGTCCACAAGACTGTCACATTCGACTCACCAAATTGCCAATTTGAGATTCGCATAGATGTAGTGATTTCATTTTTCAAACATCCATAACTTTCTTATTCCTTGTCCGATTTCTTTCAAACTTTCACCATCCTGTTTTTCTTATTTTTCTGCTTTCATCAAGTTATTACCAAGGTTGGATTGCTCTTTAAGTTTTGCTGACAAAGGACTATGAATTCCTTTAGTATCACTGTAAATATGGAAACTACAATATTTAATAAAATAATATCCGTATCATGTGGGGTCTTCTCCCATTTGGTGTATTGAAGTATCCCTGAATTTATATTTTCTCCAAAGAAAATGTGTCTTGTATGTAATTACTGCACCTATGTCTCTACACGAAACCTAAAATGAAACAGATCACTTTCCTAATCCTTGACCAAGAAATTAACATCTATTTATATCATTTTAGAAATGAGCTCGAAAGTTATGTCACAGAGTTGCCAATTTTGCGTTTGATCGATTACAACTCCAAAGTTCATCATTTCCCCCACACTTTCACTGATCTGTTTAATTTTTACTGCTTTTATTAAAATGGAATTACTCGTTAACAATATCCATGAAAACTTCAAAATCTGTTGAAAAACAGTAGAGAGAGAGAGAGACAATTGGTCATAAAGATAATAGACACCTTTTTTAAGGTCATGCATGTGTTTAATGGTTTCAAGACATTGTATATTTCCAGATCTATACTTGAGGTAAATTGTAAATCATTCAAAAACACAATGTTTCATGATAGAGTGGTTTCGCTTGCCTACAGGTTATTGTGTAGGTCAATAATTGAATAACTAAACTATCATTACAGGCTAGTGACAGAAAACTGTTCTTTATATAAAGGAGAATAGCCGAGAAAGTGTAGATTCGTAGTTCCGAATCTACGAGGCGTAGCCGAGTAGATTGGGAGTGGCGAATCTACACTTCCAAGGCTATTCTCTGATTTAAACCATTGCGTACATTCGTAAGAAAGAATCTACACTTTATTGAATAGATTGACGTCATAGCAATGGTTTAAAGCAAGCGATTACACCTTTATGTTCCTCAAGCATATGTTGTCATGAAATTACACATTTAAAGCTGCATTTGACTTTCTAAATTTGAAAAGCGCCTTCTTACGGTCTCTCCTAAATTAAGATTATAATTAGAGTTTAGTTGCATTTAATTTAAAATTGAACTACAATTAGCTTAAAGTAGATATTCAAAGAAAATCACAAATATGGCAATTAATGTATCACTAGAAACTGGGAAGCTTACAGATGGCAATCTTATAAGTTTTATGTCAACTGCGTATCTGGTGATTATAAAAACAACACAAATAAAAGCTCTTCTCAGCATCTGGAATATCCGAGGATTCGCCAGAAATATAGCGATGTTTTGATGTCGTCACACTCGGGATCGATCCTGCTTAAGCAGACGACGTCCTATAATGAATGAACGTAATTGCAATGCAATTATTTATCAAATTATAAAGAGTTTGGTGTATTTAAACATGACCTTATTTCACACCATTATAAAGGGAAAGTGAAACTGATTCTGATAGCTAAAACCGTTTGATTGTAAATACATAGGAGAAGGGTCAATGATCAATGAAATAAACCCCACTTTCAAATTGAAAAGCCCTCCGAATAATAGCAGGATGGTATTCGTTCCCTCTTGAAACGCCGAACATGCCCCGGTGTAAACAGCTGAAAATACAATGGCGTCTTATTTTGTTTACAAGTGACTGATTCCTTTATTTTTTTAACGCTGCATTTTTCATCAAAATAATACCATACACGAAGTTAAGAGTGAGGCAACAGACTAACATTAAGACTGACGCTAGTGAAGGAAGAGAAATAAGTGAAGAGGAGATGACAAAATAGGCTCTGAAAAATGTGTAAGATGTTATGGGACATCGTCTGCTTAGCCAGGACTGGTCCAGGGTGTGTCGTCACATATCTCAGCAGCGTTCGAGGAGCTCTTCAGCTGCTATATCGGGGGCTGTATTTTACCGTTTTATAATTGATAATAATCATTACTTCAAATGTTTCCAAGCGTTGAATTTGGATAACCTTGTTTAATTTATGCCATCTATGCAATAATAAGTATTAAGCCAATATTTAAAATCATCAACGTTCTACTTTAAAAAATAAGCACATTTTCTTTATTTCAAACTATTACGTTTCACGTCAAATTTAGAAAATTGCCTGCAAGTACATTTTAAGGTTTTACAAGAGAGAACAGTTCTTGATCGGAAAATACCCCCCCCCCCCCCCGGGGTTTTCCATATCCTGAGGATGGCGACTTTGAAATGTAATTTGACTTCTAGCAATGGCGGAAGGCGGAATATAAATTATGTTAGAGTCAAACAAAACTTATACTGATTGTTTAAGACTACCGATAAACAGCATGGGGAAAACTATTTTTGGTTTCTATAATAGCAGAGTGATGAACAAGAAGGAGTAAAATACAAGGAAATTTAGCTGGCTGTAACGACTCGTGAGTATAACATATCGTCTTTATTTATTCAGCCGCAGATTGTGGACGTTTTTATGCCGCGAGAGGGCACCGTGATCGTAACCTGATTCATGCCGTTGTCCCACGGGGAGCAAACCTCGCACAGACCGGTCGCCGCGCAGCATGCACGCTCCGCCTGAGCTCGAGCTCTCGTGCGAGATTCGGTCGGCTTCGTGCAGTCCGAAATATAATCCAGCAGTCCAACGGACGCGTTCGACGCACAAACTTTGTGTACGAGTGAATGGGGCTTACACAATCCTGACTTTCCCCACGGCCGCCTTGTGGCGTATCCCTATCTACATGTGTGTCTAAGTGCTTTACGCATATGGCATTCAGGCTTGACCGCACACGATGTATGCTCCTTCTCCGCTCTCTGGGAAGCATTCCAAGCAGGCGCCTTTTTAGATACGTTAATAATACTGAAAAAAAAAACAATGTCTTTCGCTCACTACAGGGTACTCATAACACCTAGATGGAGAGAAGCAAAGTAGACCTTCACATCTCCAGTGTTTAAGCCACTCGACAAAGACATCTCAGTGTGTGCATCAGTGCATTGTTACTAATGGGAGTTGGCCTTCCAACCGAATGGAAGTTTACAGTTGTTTCTTCATAATATAATGGTTAAAACATACGCAACTGCTGCATGATGAAGAATTCACAATTATTTTAATCTAGGTTCTATATCTTATGAAATTGACCAGCTTATATTTGTCTACTTTTCCGATAAGTGGAACCTTTGGAAAACTTGTACCGAAACTGAAAGACACTGCGTCACGTATCTTTATAGACCAGCGTAATTTTGAGAATTTCCATGTACTGTTTTAGTCTTCAGTGGGTCGTTGTTGATAGTTTGTCGTACTTATAAATGAATACTTTTTCGCCGCGATGTTTGAACGTGGAATTACTTGTTCTTACATTCCTTGTTTTGGGGGATTTGTATTCTTCATTCAAATGTGGGTAGCAGGCACGTGTAAGTAGAATTATGACCCCTTTATATTTCTAATCAAATTTATTCGTAGACATTAATAAAGAAGATCATTCGCACAATAAAAACATTTTCAGTAAGACATTATGCTGTATACATATGTATAAGCAGCATAAATCGTACATTTAATGGGAGTTTTCAAAATGTGCCATATCTTAAATGGGGTCTTCCAATAGGAGTCTTCCCTTTGTGCGTAAATTCTAATGCAGAAACCATTCCTTTTAATTGTCATGATTGTGAGGTACATATTTAGTAATGTGCATCATACTAGATTATTCAAACGGATCATGCCAACGAGCAGAAATAGGATGATGAAGATGATGATTTCTTGTATAGCACTGTTATCCGCCTCCCCTTTGCCCTTCTGCTCTAAAATATGTCTCATATAATTCAACGTTCATATTAAACAAGTGAAGAGGAATATTAACGACTGAAAATTAATATCTAGGGATTGTTCTTTAATATTTTGTGTCATTTTCTGCCCTATAATTTAACACTTAATGTCTATCGGTACCTATTATATGCTCCATATTATTTTTGTTTTGTATTCTGCAGTAATTTATGCATACATGTCTTATGCATCTAAATAATGAATAGAGATTAGATTTGATTGAAATTCGAGTTATGTTGATCCCCTTTACAGTCTATGTTTGGCTATCCGGCGAGGAGAGTTTAAATATTTCATCAAATGATATCAACATGACTGTTCCAGAAAAATCATTATGGATTTTTAATACAACGATCAGCCATATAATCAAATTCTCTTTTGTGAATTTTGATTTCGAACCTGGTTATGTTTTCATGGATATTGGTGATGGGACCAATGTCGATGGAGAAAATGCTCTTTTTACGGGCAGAGCCACTTACACGCGATTAGCAAGCTTCAGTGGATCCGACCTGCCTAGCGTCGTGACATCTGTAGGGAACACAGCATGGTTAAGACTCCGCTACATCATCCGAAATGATTGGGAAAGGCATTTCAGTATGACTATCACATCTACCAATATATCAGGTAAATCAACCATTTGCGACATAATGATTGGTCTTTATGAAGATGCCATCCAGAAAGACCTTACTTGAATCACACTAGGAACAGACCCGGTATATTGTGATATGCTGAAATTCATATCTTTTCTGGTAAAAACAGCGATGACAGAAATCAACATGCTTTTTGAGATTAGCTCAATCTATTGGAATGACTTAGACAGACAGGCAAATTCGAAGCACTCTTTTTGATCTCTAAACATCTTTTAAGGGTAACCTGACGATAAACGTTGGATTGTGAATTGTTGTTAGGAGTATTAAGGCAAAACTTCCTACAGAATTTTAAGAAAGTTATACATCTATTGTGTTTGGTAATTATTTCACACCGGTTACTTTAAATACAAAGAAAGTGTCCACTATGACTATAGACGAAGAAGCATAAGAGTAAATATACTGGGTGGTTGTTCTTATGGGTAACTGTACTAGGGCCAGTTGTCCTAGCAGTACTTTTCGATTCATAATTTCCAAGGGGTGTAGTTATCCGGGGGTTACTTTTCTACTTGCATCTATGGCATTCCACTTTGTCCTAGGATCGTCATCGAGAAAGGAAAGATAACGTCTATCGACCATCTCTTTATTTTAGCTTCATTATGAAGTAATTTTGAAGTTATCCGTTTTCGTACAGAGACGACGGAACTGAAAAGGGATGAGATGACATCGATTCGTTTAATGAATTACCCGTCCAACTATCTGAACAACTTCTACCATCTCTGGGACATTCGCGCTCCACAAGGCTTCATCATTTCAGTCATCGTTCGAGCTTTCCAAGTCGAAAACGGGCGCGACCACCTGTATATTGGTGACGGGGCTGATAGATTTACAAATCAAGACGGGTTATGGCGAGACTGGACTGGAAGGTGGGCATCGGGTCTGGTGTTAGCATTACGGGACTTCACGTCAACCACCCCTTCGATCACGATGATATTTACCACTGATCAGAGCACCTCACGCTCAGGATTCTGGATCCACTTACAGGCTGTAGAGGACCCAGGTTAGTCATAATTATAGCAATACGCGCCATTTTAGTTTTATTAGGTTCCAGCATTTGGCCACATTTTACCGGATATTTTTTCTCACAAAAGTGTTTTTATTTTGACACCCTCAATATAAATGTGTACATGATCTTAATGACACGAATTCAAATAAAAAGACTACTTATTGTCAAAAAATACATTTGGTGGATCTCGGATATCATTGAGCACCCCCCCCCCCTATATTTTGGTGGGGCTCAGATATCATCAGCCCCAATTGTTTTTGGTGGGGCTCGGATATCATTGAGCCCCCACTATTTGTGTTGGATCTCGATTATCATGAGTCCCCCTCCCCGCCCAATATGTCAGTTTTTAATGTCCGATTATAGGCATTTGTGACAATAAAAGTTTTGTTTTTCACGCTCCTGGCGTATTATTTTTTCCAAAGGTGTTAAATGTGTGCTTTTTAACACCTAGTGCTTTGTCTAACTTAATAACAATAAACTGAATATCTTACAAGTCAACGATTTCTTCAAGTAGGCCTACTTTTATTAGTTTCTTTAACTGCTTGAAAGAAAGGCTACAAATTATATCGAAAACTTTCGGCTCGCTCTTCGCGCTCGCATGGTTTAACTGCATATGGAATTCCGAACGTGATCAGCGTCCTAGAACCTCCGACACCATATTTGATTAATCTATTTAACCCATGTTAAAATGATTATTTCAGGGGATTTTAAAATAAGGGTTTAGAATGCAGTGATTTCAGGTCACTTTATCGAGAGAAAAAAAACCCACCTCGCGCTATGCGCTCGCATGATTTTATTGCCTATTGGGTATATAATTTAGACCCAAAAGGCCCAAAATACTGTGTTTCTAGTTAATCACCCTCCCCCCCCCCCCCCCCCCTTAGTGGTGATCTAAAAATGGAGGTAGAGCAAAGAGAGAAGGAAAAGGAAGGCTTAACAATTTACGCAAAAAGAGACTTTACAAAAAAAGGATCGAGCCCCCCTCCCCCACACTGAAAATCTTCCTAAGACAATGATGTAGATATTCCAGAAATAAAACCATATTTACAAAAAATAAATTCAGTGGTAATTGAATGAATCACCTTGCCTTCTCCCTGATGATATACGTAATCTGAAAGATTTTCATATCACTGTATAATTATATCTTGATTCCTACCTAGCAGAAGTATCTACACGATCATTTCCGTCGTCAACACCTCTAATAAATCCTCTGATTAACGTGACGTCACATCATGCGCCAAGGATTACAACCGCAGACCCAACAGTTCCTCCGGAAAATGTAGCTTGGACTACAATGGGAGAATCAGATTCAGGTCAATGATTCCACTCATTTATTTCAAACATCATGAAAATTCCAAATCGCATAAATTATTTTGGGCAGGATTTATTCAACGTATGTTTTTATGCCTCCGCCCACCGAAGGTGGGTGCCGGAGGCATTATGTTTTCGGGTTGTCCGTCCGTCCGTCCGTCCCACTTCTCGTTACCGCGATATCTGAAGAATCATTTGAGGTAGCAACCTCAAACTTGGTACTAGTATGTATCCCCATACGAAGATGAACTGATTAGATTTTGGGGTAAGTAGGTCAAAGGTCAGAGGTCACAGAGGTCAATTTACATGAAATTACATGAAATTCTTGGTTTTTTTAGCACCGTTACCGCGATATCTGAAGAACTGTTTAAGGTGAGAACTTCAAACTTGGTACCAGTATGTATCCCCATAGAAAGAGGAACTGATTAGATTTTGGGGTAGGTAGGTCAAAGTTCAGAGGTCACAGAGGTCAAATTACATGAAATTACATGGAATTACTGGTTTTTAGCACCGTTACCGCGATATCTCAAGATCTATCTGAGGTGAGAACTTCAAACTTGGTACCAGTATGCATCCCCATTGAAAGGTGAACTGATTAGATTTTGGGGTAAGTAGGTCAAAGGTCAGAGGTCACAGAGGTCAATTTACATGAAATTACATGAAATTACTGGTTTTTAGCCTCGTTATCAAATATTTCTAGAACAGTTTGAGCCATCAACTGAATTTAGGTGGAGGCATATAGGAGACGCAGTCGCATTCATCTTGTTTTTTAAAGCTTTATAAAGGGATTTTGGATTTATTTTGTAAAGTTTGTTTTTTGAAAGATATTAGCCTGGATCACCTGAGGGAATAGAATACTTGACAGCAAAGTTTTGAAACATATGAAAAAAGCGCAACGTTAGATGTAATTCTTGTAATTTTAGTACAAATATCAACTTTTTCAAATCCACTGAACAAGAACCACTGGAGATATGAACTTCAAACTGTGTTTGAAGTTCACTATAGGGCAACGAACTGATTAGATTTTAGGGTAAGTAGGTCAAAGGTCATAGAGGTAAACACCCATTAAATCAATAGCCTCGTTATCGCAATATCTCAAGAACAATTTGAGGTACATTTATGAATTTTAAACTTTGTGATAGCATGTGCCATCATAGGGAGATGAACTGGTTGTAACAGATCAAACACAAAGTGACAACTCCGGGACCTATCTTGCCAGCTCCTCTCACATTTGCCCTGTGCCCCCAAAATCATTAATTTCCATTTTCTCCAAAGAAAATAATTCAGTCATACATGCACCTGATATATTATAATCATTAATCATAATGTTTTCACAAAAACCTATATGAAACAAATCTATTCCTTCATCAAATAATAAGAAAATGAAAATTTATGAGATTTTCTCTACTGAGCGAATGGGAGATACGTCACGGAGTTGCATTTGTGTTTGATTGATTACAACTTCAAAAATGCATGACTTTCTTTAATATTTCTAATCGGATTTTGCTTAAACTCTCATTAATATGTGTCCGTCATTTTTCTTGTTTTATTCAAGTCAACTTAATACCAGGGTGGACTTTTCCCGTGTAATAATATTGTTATTTTCATTTAGGTCAAAGTCTTCAAGTATTGATATTCAAAGTGATAGCAATTATATCATCATCGATCCTGTTCCTGGGGATATCTGGCTGTGTTCTCCTCAGATGTCGACAGTGGCATCTTACTCAACGTGACGATAAGGTACAATTATTTATCAGTACCTCATTTACATGTAGAGGAATTAGGCCAATACTACTGTGTCTTTTCAGAACCATCAATAAATAATAAACTGTAATAATTAATTAAAAATCAATAAATATGTAATTAATATGATCATTTTTTTTTTGTATTTGCCCAATCAAAATAGAGAGAAATAAAATAAAAGAACACCAGTACAAAAGATGAAGTTAATATGAGATAATTTTTCTCCCTGAAATGCACTGACAAGTTTTCAGAAATGAGACACGCAAAATTAGTCACCGAAAAAAATGGCCGCATATTTCAATTTGCAGAATCTCATACGTGGCAGATGACCTGGGTAAGAAAGAGAGAGAGAGAGGAGGGGGGATTTCTGAACATAATAATGCTTTATATTGTTGTAAATAAAAGATAATTCTTTGGGGGATTAGCTTTCCAAAAATGTATAATTTGTCCTATTTCTTATTTTATGGGACATTTCTCCGGTTATCTGCTTTAAATCAACATGGGCATTTTGCATATACAATTTTTATTGTATGCACAGCTATGAATTGTAAATTGATCAGTAATTATTGTATAAAATCATTTTTTGTGTGTGTAGCGCTATAGTAGCGCAACGTTCACAGGTCTAGATGTACACGATATACAAAGTGATGCTGACGTCTTGAATGATGAAGCAGAAAGTCTATCAGGTAAACCGTACGAAACCATCGATGACCACTTTCTAGCTCCATATCCCGACTCCATGAACATCTCTCATCATCTAGGACCAGCATCTAGTACAAATTATGCACGAATAGATGAGTCTGGATACATGATTCCAGATCGAGAAGGTGAGGAAGCCTGCACATCATCAGTCACTCCTGATAAAATTACATTACGTCACCAAGAAGATGATACACACATCCATCATACATACTTCGATGCCACTTCTTCTGATGAGCCTTCTGGAGTAGGGGAGATCCATGCTGTCTATGAGAACACTATCGGACTGACAAACATCTCTCCTGAAACTACTGGTGAGCATTCATCCAGCTTCTATGGGAATACAGAATGTGCTCCTTTAAACTGTTGTTCATACGCTCTCTCCGGCACCCCATTGGCGAACCAGAAAACCCGACAATACATCAATATGCCATTCATGAATTCAAACGGAGACAATGGAATTGCCTTGAACAGATTGGATCAATCCAATACAGGCGACAATAGTAACCCAGTACAAGACATTCATCATGACAAAGCCGGATCAACGAATATGGACGATTTTGGGTACCTCGTCCTGGACGATTAAATTAAATTTAATAATGAGATGGTTCGCTGACTTTTAACGATTAATTGATAGAAAGGAATATGTACAGGGGTAAATGTTTGTAGCTGCATGAAAATACGCTAAAAGAATATGTTTGTTTTTTTAAGGATTGGCATATTTGGAAAGTTGAAAAACCAATGTGGCATACCTTTAATAAGTACATGAAAGATAATACATAATTGTGCCTCCTTTTGATTTTCGACACTTGAATAATGTCTTTCAGCAACTTGTGTAATTAATCTTCTGAAAATGTGAAATGTGATAAAGTTTTCTTTTCCTTGTTTGTCAGAAATTTTCTGAATAATGTGCCCCATTACAAAATCCTAGATCTGTTCATATCACTGTAATATAATATGTATAATGAAAAGCGATTTGAAAAAAAAAGAAACGGTTAAATAAAATCCTCAATGTACCAGATATATTTTGAAAGCAAAGGTGTGTATAAGAATTTGATTGATCATTTTTTCTTGGTTTATCTTTTAGCACAAAGTATAAAGTATCAGCAGCAGTAGCAGTACTAGTGGTAGTAATAGTGGTAATAATATATTGATAACAGCATGTAAGAGTATGAGCAACTTTTCGAGAAGCTGGCAGACAAAAAAATACGGGTATACCTTTTCACAAACTTTCATTTTTGTGCACTAAATCCTGGATCCGTGTAATAATAGCATTAGTAGAAGTAGTAGTAGTAGCAGCAGCAGCAGCAGTAGCAGTAGTAGCAGTAGTAGCAGCAACAGCAGTCGCAGCAGCAGTACTAGTAGTAGTAAAATTAGTAAAACTAGTAGTAGTAGTAGTAGTAGTAGTAGTAGTAGTAGCAGCAGTAGTAACAAGAGTAGTAGTAGTAATAATAGCATAGTAATAGAAGCAGTAGTAGCAGTAGTAGTGGTAGTAGTTGTAGTAGTAGTATTAGAATTAATAGTAATATAAAATGCGTACAGAAAGAAAACTCAGATCAGAATCGTTTTTAGTTTCAAACTGTCATCTTTCATTTTCATATAACATCAGGAAATGAATTATGTACATGCATTTGTTTTAAATAGTCTGGAGACTTTACATCGAGTGAACTATAAGTATAAGTATAGGTTGTTGTGAAAGATTGCATTGATAGATAAGATATATGACACTTTTAAGAGACTTTCATGCTCTTTACTTTCTCCTTATGGATGACCTTTTTGATTGTTCTTCGAAGTATATTCTTTCGATACCTCTTTTTAAAAGTCTTCGATTAAAATGAAACTGTGTCAAATTGCACCAAATTTTACTTTCTTGTCTGTTTCGAAACTTGGATTTAAGCGAAGTGAGATTTGGGGAATGAAAAGAGGAAGTATGCTGATGTGTGAAATGAATGGATTGACATTACTAAACATCATTGACATAGTACTTCAATATTTTGTTTCAACAAAATAACAAATTATGTGCATTTCAAATAACAAAATAATTATGTAAACATGTCAGAGTAGGTTAATAATTTCTGATTCGTATATACAGTACATGTACACAGATTGATATGATATAACTCATTTTAGAATTCACCCCTTAATGGTATGATATCCTTTATGTAATTTGCTAGACTGAGTATGACATATTTGTTATCTAATTTCATTAAGAATATGAACTATTCTTCTGCTCTAAGAAAAGCAAAATTAAGGTATTTTAATGATAAAGCATCTAAGAGTAATTTTTCTTTGTTCATTGAATTTAGGGCAAAATATCAGTGTGTGTAGTTCGTCATCAATCTCTCATTCCTCACAGTCGGTGCATATTTTAAGATGCATTGGTGTTTTATCAGGCCTTCTGTGACTACCTGTTTCTATTGCTAAATTATGACAGCTTATTCTGAAGCGGCATATATTTCTTCGGAGTCGAAAACTTTTGATAACATGAAGATACTGTTCCTGCTTAATATCTGATTTAAATTTCCTGTATGTTCTCAGTTTGTTCCCTTCCCCACTATTCCCTACATTACGTGCAGATCAGTGGTGAATTCGTTTTGAACAATATGCTTCATAACGAAATTCACTTCATTTCCGACAACCCGATCACTGTCAGTTTAGTCTAAACATCGATACATTCATTGTTTTCATCAAGATATATTTTACAATCTTTCAATAACGTATGTACCTTTTTTAACCAGCATGCAGTGTTTTTTCTTGCCATTACTCTATTCAATTCATACGCATGGTATAACAGGGAATTACAAACATTATCTTTCTTCCGTGACCAATACTTAGCTACACAAGAACATACATATCAATTAATCATGGGTATTCTCCCATCTCAGCCCAAATGGCTATATTATTACTTTTCCTATTTACACCAAGAGCATATCTGAGCCACTGTATTAAGTCAACAGGTTCCAAAATATTTTTGAAGAATAGTTTTGAGTGACCTACATCACATCAGTGACCTACATCAAGTTTTCCAAACTCTATGACAAATGCTCCCCAAACCTCTGTCCCATACAGAAGGATGGGTTTGGTAAGTGACTGGAATAGATCTAAAGCTAGTTTTATATTTGGAGGATGAGTACCGAATGCTTTGTAAAGTTTAAATATTGCTCTTTTGCATTTTTCTACATTTTCGTTTGCGTTGTTGAAATTGCCAGTATAGCATATAGTAATACCTAAATACGTGTAGTTGACTTGTATTACAACTTCTCTCATTTCACCATCTATTACAAAATTGTGGTTCTTCAACATTCTTCCATTTTTATTACAGATGGGTATTTTTGCCTTCTTTCTATTAAGACGTAGAACCATTTGCTGCAATATTCTTCTAACCTGCTGAGCATAGTTAACATACGTTCTTTAGTTTTTGATATCAGAACTATATCATCAGCAAACATCAGGCAGTTTACCAGTTGAGAGATATTGGGTCTGTTCCACTCACTTCTATATCATTACGTAGGTCATTCAAGTACAAATTACATAATGTTGGACTTGCAAAGTACAGCCTTGTTTGACCCCAGTATTTGTTGTAAAACAAGGTGTAATTCCATTTGTCAATTTGTCCATTTTTATACATATCAGTTACAATATCGTAAAAGTTTCCCCTATTCCATTATTCAGTAGCTTATGAAAAAAGACCTTCCCGCCAAACATTGTTGAATGGCTTTTTCAGATCTACAAAACACAGATAAATTTGTTCACTCTCTTTTTTCTCTTTTTGTTTTACATACCTATCAATTATGGTTTTTAGCACAAAAATTTGATCAGTTGTTCTATTACTACCTTTAATACCGATTTGGTTACAAATATTCAAGTTGTTTTCATTGAGATATTTGACTAGTCTCATGCAAAATAGTTTTCCCATACAGCTGGATAGCGATATTCCCCTGTATTTGCAGGGTCCATTTTGGAGCCCGCTTTCAATATTGGAATCATACAGCTTTCAGACCATTTTTCATGAAATTCGCCACTTATAAGTATCATAATTATTGAATACTTTCACCAGAAATGGGGAAAAGTGATACTTTCCCGCTTTCAGCATTTCATTTAGAATATCACAGCCAGGTGCTTTTGGGTTTTTACATTTCTGTATAAAATAAAAAACTTCTTTTGGTGAGAAATCCAAGGTACTAAATGTCTTTTTTTTAAGGACTGTCTTTTATGGACTTCTCAATTGTTTTTTGTTCAATATTAAGTATTTGTTCTTTATTCATTAGAATATAAAAAGTAATTATACCATTTTCTATGAGATATTTTGCCACAAAGAGGTTCTCTTGACGTTACTATGTAATTCATTAAGTTCCTCTAGGATATTCCACAATTCATTTGAGTTTGTGTTTTCACTATTTTCCATCTGGTTTAACAATTTTTTCCTTGCTATACTGATATTTGTAAACAAATTTTTAGGCATTTTACTCCCAGTGTTAAAGATTGTATGCTCGATTTGTAATGAAAAACACAAGTCATCTACTGCTTGCCGGGCAGCGACTTAACCACCAGGCTATTCTGGTTCACGGCCAAGTCACGATGAACTGGAATCAAATACCCAAGATCCTCTTCTTTCTGACTCATTAATATTCAAACGGTCCGCCGTAGACAATGGTTAGTAAACGAAGAAGCTTGATGGGAGGAATTTTAATTTGTAGACAAATTTTTAGGCATTTTATTAAAATAACAAATTAAAATTCCTCCCATCAAGCTTCTTCGTTTATTTACCATTGTATACTGATATTGTCTTTTAGTCTTTTCTTGTAAAGTTTTCTCACATACTTGCCAACAAAGATATTTTACTCTTTTTCCCAGAGCTAAACTTTCTTGGTATCTGTGTACCTTATATTTCTTGTTTCTGCTCTTTGTTTTACGATATCTATAATTAGTCTTTTGAATCATTGCTGATTCTGCTACATTTAAGATAACAATTAGTGATTTCTTGCACGGCACTGTCACTTCCTTCTTGGGTATGCTCATAGTGTTTAATCATCAGTGATAAGATGCTGTCTTTATTTTTGTTGAGAGTTCAACGCTATTTCATATTGCTCTCTACCTTGTTGCCCTTGCCACTATTTCAAAATATGTGATCTCAAATCAGTGACATTGCTAAGATTATTTCGATCATTTTGAGTTTGCATATCGCAGCAGAGTAATGCTTTGATTTTTAGTTCGATGGGGCAAAGGTCCGAATAAATGTACAGTGGCAAAACCTGAAGAAAAAATAAAGCATGTTCATACAGATCTTTCTCTGCTATTGCATAATCAATTAGGCTAGGTGACAGTCCATGCATACCGTAACAAGTGAATTTTCCAGTTATATCTCCTAATTTTCTTCCATTTATGATACACCTCTTAAACATCTAACACAATCATATTATGTCCTCCCCTCTACTGTTCGCAGGTCTCATATCTTTGTTTCTCCTGGTAATAATAGGGTAATCTGTTTCACATTCCATGGGAAATTCATTGCTGCATTTTCCATGCATAATGGTGATCTGTCAGTGTATTTGTATATCCATTGAAATCACCCATTAGAGACTGACCATTATATTTGTGAACAGAAATGCCAATTTTTATTTCCTCAATTACATCAATATCCGACAAGTAGGGCCTATGTTGAATTTATTGGATTTATATAAAGGAAGCAAACAAAAAAATCTTCTCTAAGGTTAAAAACTTCCGTGTTTTGCTTCACCATGAATATTCATTACAAGTATTGGATAAAAAGTTTACACCTGCTTTAATCTCATTTTTAAAGTAGCTATCCAAAGAAAATCACAAATATGGCAATTAATGTATCACTAGAAACTGGAAGCTTACAGATGGCAATCGTATAAGTTTTATGTCAACTGCGTATCTGATGATTATAAAAACAAAATAAATAAAAGCTCTTCTCAGCATCTGGAATATCCGAGGATTCGCCAGAAATATAGCGATGTTTTGATGTCGTCACACTAGGGATCGATCCTGCTTAAGCAGACGACGTCCTATAATGAATGAAAGTAATTGCAATACAATTATTTATCAAATTATAAAGAGTATGGCACATTTAAACATGACCTTATTTCACACCATTCTAAAAGGGAAAGTGAACTGATTCTGATAACTAAAACCGTTTGATTGTAAATACACAGGAGAAGGGTCAATGATCAATGAAATAAACCCCACTTTCAAATTGAAAAGCCCTCCGAATAATATCACAGATTGTATTCGTTCCCTCTTTGAACGCCGAACATGCCCCGGTGCAAGCAGCTGAAAATACAATGGCGTCTTATTTTGTTTACAAGTGACTGATTCCTTTATTTTTTTAACGTTGCATTTTTCATCAAAATAATACGATACACGAAGTTAAGAGTGAGGCAACAGACTAACATTAAGACTGACGCTAGTCAAGTAAGAGAAATAAGTGAAGAGGAGATGACAAAACAGGCACTGAAAAATGTGTAAGATGTTATGGGACATCGTCTGCTTAGACAGGACTGGTCCTTCGTGTGTCGTCACACATCTCAGCAGCGTTCAAGGAGCTCTTCAGCTGCTATATCGGGGGCTGTATTTTACCGTTTTATAATTGATAATAATCATTAATTCAAATGTTTCCAAGCGTTGAATTTGGATAACCTTGTTTAATTTATGCCATCTATGCAATAATAACTATTAAGCCAATATTTAAAATCATTAAAGTTCTACTTTAAAGGTCGGTCCCAGACGTAAATAATCATATCTGATTGATACACGTCTGTAAAAAACCCAATGACACACACAAACACACACACACAAAAGTGTGGAAGGTAAAATGAGGAGCTGTAATTTTGTCCGCTTCTTTGTTCACCATGTTCATAGTGTATATATATATCCCAATCTCTATGCAAGCCTCCCATCCATATGGTAGGTCTCCTCAATAACTGGTCTTATGATACATGCCTTTCGGTATCTGTACCACCTGCCCCACTACTCCTGTTCAGCCTTCCAACCATTCCGCAAGCCCATCGTAATCCATTCTTAGCCAGGAAATTAAGTCCTGCGCATGCCTGTATATCTCACCCAACCACCCAGCCATATAGTATGCCTCATCAAACCGATCTTAGTACATCCATTTACTCACCACCGGCTACATAAAATGTAAAGCTGAAATATATCATACCGTGTATGAAAAATCATTGTGTACTTATTATATTTGTCACATTAACATAATACTTCATGCCATCTGGGGAAAACGACCTTCTTGTACCAGGGGAGTGTTTCACAAAGAGTTAAGTTTGACTTAAAGTCACGCATAATTAACAATGCGCATCCGGTATTAAACGCGTAATCTCATTGGTAGATTACCCAATAGAGCGCGTCCCCTGAGCATGATCTGACCAATGCGGTGATGTGTCATATAACGTACGCAAGTAGGAATTTAAGTGCCACTTTAAGTCAAACTTAACTCTTTGTGAAACACGTCCAGTCCTCCCAAAAACGTAAGGATAAGGTCGAGGTCTGGAGAAAGTGAACAATAATATTTCGTGAGTTTTCTCACTCTCTTTATATATCAGTTTGGAAGATTATCATAGAAGAAATGTCCCTGGAAAGGATTGCACTTCAAATGCACTCATATTCAAAATATGACTAGAAACAGCATAAATGTTAAAGGCTGAACTTTCAGCCATATGCTTGTATAGTCCCATCTACACATTTTGCGTGCAGTGCATGTCACTCCCCGCAGGGTTGTGTAAATTTCTTTTAATTTTGGGGATTCCAAAACCGTACCAAAAAAAAAAAATAATAATAATAATAATTCTTATGTAACATAAATGTTCATTTATAATCAACCTTTCACAATTGCTTCGAAACATTTTTCCTCCATTTTCTTCCAGATATAATCGCACGACCAGAACTCCACTTTACCCTTAAATATAAGTATATATAATGTTTTCTCTAAATAAAATGCATATTATGGACCACACACTCGTCCAAATACTCCGCCTGATAAACAAGCTAGGCCAGGGGGGGGGGGGGGGGTTGGGGCGGGGAGGGGAGGGAAAAGTTGTCACCTCGAATTGTGTGTGTTGGTACAGTGCGTATAATATTCTAATGTGAATTACAACCGGTTACAATGTAATGTGTAAAGAGACTTGTTCACAAATATATTCAAATTTAATGCATAGGCCTACTTTTAACCAAAGGTTGTTCTTGATGCAAACTGGATTCCAAGTATTGTAGTTCATTCGTTAATAACAGGTTAATGGAATACCTCCAGGTCCCCAGGAAAGAAACGTCCATCAATTTGAATAATTTTAGAGACAGGTCTATTGGTTCCTTTATGGCTCATGCAGCGATCACATGCATGTCACCTGTCTTGAGCGGTTGTATAACTTTGTTTATCACATGATATTTTTATGCAGTGAACACTAAAATATGATTATCACCTTTTCAGACAGAACAGACAGCAATTAAGGCAGGGAATTTAAACTTTTCCAGTTTGATTTCCTTTAATAAATCCCTCTTCCTGTCTTTTTTTTCTTTTTTTCTTTCCCGTTCTTTCATATGAAGGAAGGGGGAGGGGGGGGGGGGACGCTGTCTCCTGCTTTTGATTGTACCACCTACCTTTCATGCTCTATTGTCCTTGCGTGTTTTAAATGCCATATTTTTATTACCCTCATCCCTTGATAGATGAGGGTAAAATAATACAAATAATAAGATTTAATCATTACTGGATGAAATATTTTGTAAACACTGTTAAATTTATCCATCTTTTGAGACGTTTACCTCTATAACTACAGTAAGCTTTATAAAGGTGAAGATAAAACTGCCATATTCCCCTCATAAAATTAGATGAACCTGATGATAGAATTGACATGTTCTAACATGATATGATACAATGGTTATAGCGGTGCCTACCCTCCTCCCTGTAGAGGTTACTACTACAATACATGCTATCAAACTATTGTTTTTACACATCCAATAATTAGGAATCATGTTATTTTCTCAGCGTTTTTGAACTCGTAGGAGGCAAGGGGGTAGTTTGCCCCCCTTCTGAAAAAATTCCAAACCAAGACAAAATGATAACTGAACTTTCAGTATTAGTCAAGGTCCTCATTCCAATGGGAATAATCATCACCACGCTATTAAAACTTAACAAATTATTGGCATTTTTCTTGCTTTAAAAATTTGCTCGGCTCCAACGCGGTCTCGCACACTAAGTGATGTTAAGCATACGTGATGAACTCAAACTTCAGTAATGAAAAGAAAGGGGGAAACAAATGCTCCTTTAAAAAAAAAACACTGTAATTCAAAAGAAAACATGGCCTTAAAGGGAAATCCAACCTTAATGGCAAGTTGCGCTGAAAGAAAAAGGATAATTAGAGAAGCAGATTGTTAAAAAGTTTGAACGAAATCGGACAAGCAATAAGAAAGTTTTTTTGAAAGTTGTAATTACTATACCTATGGGAATTTCAAATTGGTTGAATAGGTAATGTCCCTGTGATGAAGTTGTGGACAACTCCCCCATTTGCTTCAACACACAAAATGACTTTTTTCAAAATGTATTACTCAGTATTCTTTAATGAGGACCTATAACAATTTGCTATCTGCAATTATATATTTTGACTACTGGCCCGAGGGTAAATGCACTTCGGAGAAAACCGCAAATTAATGATATTTTTGTGTACGACAAACGGGAGAGTTGTCCACAAGACTGTCACAATGGACTCACCAAATTGCCAATTTAAGATTCGCATAGATGTAGTGATCTTATTTTTCAAACATATAACTTTCTTATTCCTTGTCCGATTTCTTTCACCATCATTTTCTTATTTCTCTGCTTTTCATACCCATCAAGTTATTACCAAGGTTGGATTGCCCTTTAAGTTTTGCTGGCAAAGGACTATGAATTCCTTTAGTATCACTGTAACTATGGAAACTACAATATTTAATAAAAAATATCGGTATCATGCGACGTCTTCTCCCATTTGGTGTATTGGAGAATCCCTGAATTTATATTTTCTCCAAAGAAAATGTGTCTTTTATGTAATTACTGCACCTATGTCTCTACACAAAACCTAAAATGAAATAGATCACTTTCCTTATCCTTAACCAAGAAATTAACATTTATTTATATCATTTTAGAAATGAGCTCGAAAGTTATGCCACAGAGTTGCCAATTTTGCGTTTGATCGATTACAACTTCAAAGTTCATCATTCCCCCACACTTTCACTGATCTGTTTCATTTTTTCTGCTTTTATTAAACTTAACTTATTATCAGAATGGAATTCCTCTTTAACAATATCCTTGAAAACTTCAAAATCTGTTGAAAAACAGTAGAGAAAGAGACAATTGGTCATAAAGATAATAGACACCTTTTTTAAGGTCATGCATGTGTTTAATGGTTTCAAAATATTGTATATTTCCAGATCTATACTTGAGGTAAATTGTAAATCATTCAAAAGCACAACGTTTAATGATATAAAATGGTTTCGCTTGCCTACAGGTTATTGTGTAGGTCAATAATTGAATAACTAAACTATCATTACAGGTTAGTGACATAAAACTGTTGTTCATAGCAAGCGATTACACCTTTATGTTCCTCAAGCATATGTTGTCATGAAATTACACGTTTAAAGCTGTATTTGACTTTCTAAATTTGAACAGCGCCTTCTTACGGTCACTCCTAAATTAAGATTATAATTAGAGATTAGTTGCATTTTATTTTAAATTTAACTACAACTAGCTTGAAAAATAAGCACATTTTCTTTATTTCAAAGTATTACGTTTCACGTCAAATTTAGAAAATTGCCTGCAAGTACATTTTAAGGTTCTACAAGGGAGAACGGTTCTTGATCGGAAAATGAACCCCCTGCCCGTATTCTGATAACCGGGTTTAACTTAACCCCAGTCTAAGTGTGGTAATAAGCCTTAAGTCGCCATATTTAACACGTGTACTGGGTTAAAATTTGGTATTCCTATAGCAAGGTTTAGTTTAACCTCAGTCTAAGTGTGGTGATCGGACCTCGAAATTTAGACTCGCGCGCGCAGGGGTTAGTGTAAGTCGGGTTTAACTGTGTCGCGTATAGGGTGATCTCGCGGTTAGTGGAGCGGAACGAAATTCTCGCAGACCTGGCACGGAAGGTCGTTTACCGAAATAGTCTTACGTTGGACCCTAAATTATTTTTATTTTTTGCAGCGAAATTGCCTGTATTAGAGTCCAGATCTAAAAAAGGGCGGCCATTTAACAAAATGTTGAAGAACAGATAGATAGATCTAACGTTACGGTATATTATTCTATGAAAAAAAATAATAATTTGCTTATTTTTTGGTTTATAGCGAGTTTTTGTTTGTTTGTTTAAGTAGATTTCTATCTAGATTCTAAGTAAAGTTAGATCTAACTGTTAACGTTGACCTAACTTTAATAAAAGTTGACTGCATGTCTTGATCTACTTCAAAGTTCAAACGCTTCAAATGTCTGATCGATTTTCAAGTGTTTTAACGATATCTAACGTTAGAGTCAGAGATCTACTTTATGTCTAACTGTAAAGTAGTCCAATAGTTAACATAAATATTAAAAAACAGACCCTACTTTACTAGTTCTGATACTAAATAGTTAGTGATGGACACGTTTATAGCTCGAGAACTTCCCGAGATGTCACATCAAACATAAGTTAGATATAAGTTAAGTTAACGTTATCTAACTTCCATGATCTATTCCTTTTCATTTTTTCTAAATATGACTCTTTAGCTTAGCACCAAAAAAAAAAGGGCGTATAATTTCCTATCATGGGATACCAAATTTATTTCAAACTGCTATTGCTAATGGGATCACATTTTTTAGTTAGTTTACCAATTACTTGGGGTGGTTTTCTGAGATTTATTTTATCTTGATTTTAGTGAAAGATTTTAATTGTCATAACAACTTTTAGATTGCAACATTTCATTGGTGTTTGCGCAGATGAATTCCGAGTACAACCACTTCTGCGCAGTCATTAACCAATGTGATGATGCGCCATAATCGTACATTTTTTCATGACAATTAAAATAATTTCACTAAAATCAAGATAAAATAAATCTCAGAATAACACCCCAGTGCGTTAAAAAAGAAATGCGTCTATTTTTTGCTGATTATTCAGCATAAAAACAGCTGACAGATTTGACCATGTCCATGTTGATGTTGACCAACAAACTTAGACCTAAATTAGCTCGAATTTCAACATCAGGTCATAAACAGTTTTATACTCACCCATTTTTGAGGCATTGTCCGTTCTGAAACCGATGTAGGCCTAAGTTAGATCTAATTAAGTTACAAGTCCTCCAGATCTATCTCACTTATAAACTGTTAGATCATGTCATGTTTATATCACGCAGTCTATGACTATTGGCATGACATTAATTGGATGATCAATAGGCCTATTATTTATGCACGATGCTTATTAACTCACTTAACTGTACACGTTATTAAGCAAATTCAATAAGCACCGAAAATACGCTTTGCGATGCGCAGATGCGCGCTCTAAACAAGTGTTACACGTACACACGTATACAGTGCGCGCATAGTAAAATGCGTTGACTTTTCGATGGAAATAAGCGAGGTATATGGTTGGGGGCGTAGAAATATAACCGTTCCGTGTGATATGTGGCGTATCCTGCTAAGGGCAAATTAGCTATGGGTATAAACAGCGTTTCGCACCCCCCCCCCCCCCGCCCCCATCCCCAGTTCGAAAGCCAAGAAAAAATAAATGAAATAAAACAGAAATTCCATCCTAGATCTATCAATATTTTTTCTAGAAAAATGACCTACAATTCCGCCAATTAAATAATATGTTTGTTTATTGCTGTTTTTTTTTTTTGGGGGGGGTGTGGGGGTTATGTTTCGTTGAATCAAACATAATCACAACATTTACAAACAATTCCAAAAGTTATGCAGTGTTTAAAAAGGAAAAACAAACAAACAAAATTACATGAGTTAAAAAGAACGTACCATATATACATATGTACACCCTATAGCCTACACAAACTTTAGGATTGCCAGCCACTATTTGCCACAATAAACTGTAATCAACAAATCCCCTTAACCTTGGCAAGGAGCGTGGATCCTCAGTCGCGAGCACTGTGAATATTCATGAGCAAATGACCTCTACTAAGCATGTGCAGTAGATCCTCCATGGTAATAAAAACCTGGGCGGGGCATTATAACCCAGGGTTAAATTTTAAACCTAGGTTTAACTAAACCTGGCTATCAGAATACCAAATAGAGTTAACTACACTTAGACCGGAGGTGAGGTTTAAGTCTAGTTTAGTTAACCTAGGGTTAACTTTAGTCTGAGCCAGGTTAAATTAAACCTGCTATCAGAACACGGGCACTGGGTTTTTCCATATCCTGTTAAAGGATGGCGATTTTAGGAGCAGTTTAGGGCAACTTTGAAATGTAATTTGAGTTCTAGCAATGGCGGAATATAAATTCTGTTAGAGTCAAACAAAACTTTAATATACTGATTGTTTAAGACTACCGATAAACAGCCGCTGGGGAAACTCTTTTTTGTTTCTATAATAGAGTGATGAGCAAGAATGAGGAATATACAAGGAAAGTTAGCTGGCTGTAACGACTCGTGAGTATAACATGTCGTCTTTATTTAAGAATTAATAATATTCTGGATTAATATCGCGCCTTATACATCTACCTGTGTGTCCAGGTGCTTTACGCATAATTATGCAGGCTTGGCCGCACACGATGTATGCTCCTTCTCCACTCTATGGGAAGCATTCCAGGCAGGCGCCTTTTTAAATACGTTAACAATACTAAAAAACACAATGACTTTCGCTCACTACAGGGTAGGGCCTACCCATAACACCTAGATGGAGAGAAGCAAAGTAGACCTTCATATCTCCAGTGTTTAAACCAAAGACTTTTAATAGTATCAAGACAGATTACCCTCACCTACTTCCGTAGTACATTTTGGAGGCGTAATTTGCTGTGTTAAAAACAGACTGGGAAAAATACGTTCCCCATAGGTATAACACGTGTCTCACGATGTCTCACTTTTTCTTGATATTTCATATCTTACTCTATCTTTTTCAAGTCTGATTTTTGCACGAGAAAAATGTATAGTTAAGACTCAACTAGTTGAATAGACCCCGCATAAATCTCCGAGAATATGCATGCTTTTTACCCCCCCCCCCCCCCCAAAGGGAATTTTAAGATGATTATAATAAATTCCCATAACTTTTATTTGAAAATATAAAAAAACGTGATTTACATGAAATTTAAAGCTCTGAAAATGTATAATGAAGGCTTGATGAGTCCAGTAAACCCGCATAAATCCCCGGGAATATGCATGCTTTTGACCAAAACGTCTCGCCTGTCATAGGTTAACACGCGAAAACAAGGAATTTAAGGGTGATTTTAATTCCCTTTGTTTTTCTTTGAAAATGTAAAAAATGTGATTTACGTGAAATTTACAGCTCTGAAAGGGTATAATTGAGGCTCGATGAGTCCAATAAACCCCCAAAATCCCAGGGAATATGCATGCTTTTGGCCTTCCAGCTCCCATAGATATTTGCACGAGAAAAAGGATGGATAGTTCAAAAAACATTTCTTGAACCTTTTTTTGTCAATGAATGCCTCTATGAATCCCTTGGATCATGCCTGCTTTTTGACAGAGTCATCTGTCATAGTATTAACACGTGAAAACGTGGATTTTAAAAATGATTATAGTTCCTCTAGTATTACCTTATTACATGTAATTTGAGACTCTGAAAAGGCTTAATGAAGGCTCAAAAGGTGCAAGGGACCCCGCATAAATCCCCGGGAATATGCATGCTTTTGGCCTTCCATCTCCCATAGGTTAACACATGAAAACAAGGGTTTTGAAATGAATTTAATTCCCCTAGTATTTATTTGAAATTATGAAAAATGTACATAAGCACATAGTCCAACGTGTGGCCATTTGTATGAGTAGCATCACTGACATGCTGGACAAGACCAAACGAATTCAAAATATCTGCAAATCGTTGAGTATCTACATTTGTCTTGTCATCCCAGTGGATATTAAAATCCCCAACAATCAAGAGCCTGTGTGGAGTAACACAAACAATGGATAACAAGTCTGTAAAATCCTAGAGACAGTAATCCTGTTCTTCTGACTGTATGGCGGTCGATATATAACAAGGAGCTTAGCAGTAGGTCACAACAAAAGTATTCAAAACTGACATGCTTTGATAACTTTGAAGGAACCAGCTTAATTGACTTCCCATAGAGAATGCCCAATCCACCTCCCTGCCGAATGGGACGTGGGCGTATCCGGACACCTACCCCCTGGACAACCACCCCCGGATAACCACCCCTAGGATAACCACCCTCTAGGACAACTACCCCCTAGGACAACTACCCCCTAGGGCAACCACCCTCTAGGACAACTACCCCCCTAGGACAACTACCCCCCGCATAACTACCCCCAGAAAACTACCCCCTAGGACAACCACCCTCTAGGACAACTACCCCCCGGATAACTACCCCCCAGACAACTACCCCCTAGGACAACTACCCCCCGGACAACTACCCCCCGGACAACTACCCCCAGGACAACTACCCCCTAGGACAACTACCCCCCGGACAACTACCCCAGGACAACTACCCCCGGACAACTACCCCCGGACAACTACTCCCAGGACAACTACCCCCCCCCCCCGGACAACTACCCCCAGGACAACTACCCCCTAGGACAACTACCCCCCGGACAACTACCCCCCCCCCCCACAACTACCCCCAGGACAACTACCCCCCCCCCCCCCCCGACAACCACCCCCCGACAACCACCCCCTGGACAACTACCCCCAGACAACTACCCCCTAGTACAACCACCCTCTAGGACAATTACCCCAGACGCGTATTTCTTTCTGTCAGGATTTGCGCCACTGACAAGAGAGGGCAGTATTTGAGCGTCAAAAAGCCCCGTTTAGGAGACTTTGAGAGAGAGACTACAACTTTAAGACTTGTATATTCTCTCAGTTTCACCTTACTTTATTTCAGGAAAAGAAAATTTTGTCAATGATACTTTCCTAAATTCTAACACCCCTTAGCCTGCCGAGACTCGAACTCGTGATTCCTTCATGACGAGCACGTGAATCCGAATGCGCCACACAAGGAACTGCGTGACTGGTTCGCTCATTTCATTATATCCCTACAATTTGTTTTTCATGAATATTCATGCCGACTAGTCTTGACGGAATAAACCGTATTGTCACCCCTCTTGACGCTCAAATACTGCCCTCTCTCGTCGGGTGGCTCAAGTCCTGACAGAAAAAAATATAGCCCCCCCCCCCCCCGGACTACCCCAGGACAACCACCCTCTAGGAAAAGTACCCCAAATTGGACTTAACATCACATTGAACAAGATTGTGCTCGTTCGCTACGCTCGTTCGCCAAAATAGAATTAATATGGCCTTTAGCAAAATTTCTGCCCCGACCTGCAACAATAAAGCCCAGATAATATACCAAATTTTATTAAAAGAGAAGTGTTTGTTTTCGCTCATGCTCGCTTAAATTGTTCCTCCTCCAACTTTGAACAAGAAAACTTAGTTTATCACATTTAAAAAAAAGAAAAAAAATAGTTTTTTTTTGTTGTTGTTTTTTGTTGTTTTTTTTTCTTCAATGCATGAAGGCACGTATTCCCATGCATGTGCAATATCAACTCTCTATCAAATGTTTTGCATGATCAACAATTAAGGGGGCGGGAAAGAAAACAAATATTCCAGCCGTTTGTCACAACCCCCCCCCCCCCCCACCCCACCCCTCTCCCTCACGCACTCTAAAATTATGCGACTCGGTACGAAGCTACCAGCCAATCGAGTATTAAAGGAAACTAGCATTGTGGTTGGTCGATTTAAAAAAAATAGTATGGGGTATACAATCATGTTAAGATGGATTACGAATTCAACTGTACAATGCACCATCAAACACAAAGTTTAAACACCAAACTTATAATGTAGTACCAGGGGAAATCTCCCCCCCCCCCCCCCCGTGATCGTGAGTATAGACACATTTAACTCACGTGGTGAGGTGAAGTTTATCATTATAATGCACCAAAATCCTATTTATAACCAGATTTCCAAAACGTTCTTACCGTGGGATACTCCCTCCTTCGGATACTCGTTATATCCTTACTGATTGTTGGTCACCTCGTTATAAGAGGAATCTCGTTATATCAGGATTAAAAAACAAGAGATTATAAAGAGCATGGTCCGGAATATTATTACCTTGGGTGTAGGCATACTTCTCATATTCTGCTTTTATATTCTGCTTTTATGCTATTCAGTTTTGTTTGGTCTTTTTCTTTCACAAAAAATTACCTCTGCTCTATCAACCCACTTCTTTTGTCTAAATAGTTTAATGGAGTGGTTTGTTAACACTCTTTTGCTTTTCTTTTAAGCCATATGTTTTGTTTTATTTTTTGTTTTTGTTTTTTTCCATATTTATATTGTTTATTCTGTATTGTACACTGTATATATGCATTCTTACTCTTTTCCGCCCTCCCCATCTCTTCCCCATCTCTTCCCCAATCTATCCCTCTCTCTCCTTCCTGCCCTTCATTCCCCTACCTTGCATGCCAACTTGTGTATATTCAAAGGGTCGATCCCGTTGATATATCTATGTGTGTTTGTTTATTTGAATTTAAATGAATATAGAAGAATATGAATTACAACAAAATAACGACAGTCAATAGTATGTGCCACATGAGTTCTATGTGGACATGTCTCAATATTCCCATGAAACGCAATTGCTGATTTTTTTTTACATTGTAATGCAAAAAGTCTCCCTAAGAATGTTGATAATTTAAATATTTTGCTATCCTCGTTGAAGTTTAGATTTTCAATAATTGGAATAACTGAAACATGGTTGACTGCCAAGTCCCCTTAGAGGGATATAAGCAGGTACGTAATGACAGAGCGAATGGGCGTGGTGGTGGTGTTCTCCTTTATATTTCCAACTTATTGGCATTTAAAGTGAGACATGACTTGGGTTTTAAAAATAACAGTGCCGAATGTTTGTGTGTGGAGGCAGACCTTCCCAATGAGAAAAATATGATTGTTTGTGTCGTATATCGCCCACCAAATACAGATGTGAACCTATTTTTGGACGAGCTTGAATCTTTATTGATTGATATTAATGAATTGAATAAATCTGTCTGTATTATGGGTGATTATAATATTGATCTATTATGTAATAACCCGAATACCCTTCGTCTCCGAACTGTTTTGGAATCGAATGCCTTTGGAATATTGATTGATAAACCAACAAGAATTAATGATCAGTCACCAACACTGTTGGATAATATTTTTGTAAAGACGGAAAATGGTTATAGTCAGTCAGGTTTATTCTATTGTGAAATATCTGACCATTTACCAGTGTTCTGTATACTCTATGACCATGTTATAAAGGGGCCACGGAAGAAATGTAATGATAGCAGACGAAATTTTGACAACATTAACATACTCAGTTTGAATAATGATTTATCCTTAGAAAAATGGGTTGATGTGTTAGCCTGTGATAACACGGAGAAGGCCTTTGAATTATTTGTGAGGAAGTTTTCTTTTTATTTTGATAAGCATATACCATTGGAACGCATAAGAAGGAAGAAGGGGAGGAAACCTTGGATTACGAAAGGAATTCTTCAGTCTATTAAAAGGAGAATGTTTTATATAAAAGAAGTGTAAAGAAACCCTCACCCGTGAATATTGAAACGTATAAGAAATATCGTAATAAGTTGACATCAATCATTAGGTCATCACGGAAATTATTTTACTGAAGGAAATTCGAAAATGCGAGTGGCAATATGTCCTCCACCTGGAGAGTTGTGAAAGATATTCTGTGTAAACGCAAACAAATGGAAGCTCCTCATAAAATTGTAAAAGATGATAAAGAAATTGTTGACCCGGGAAATATTGCCAATATGTTTAATGAGTATTTTGCTAATATTGGGCTTAATCAAGCAAAGAAAATAGATACCTGTGGAACAAATTACAAGGAATACCTTGTTAATCCCTCCCAGGCATCTCTCTTTTTAAAGCCTGTGGATTCTTTGGAAATACTCGATATTGTATTATAACTGAAAAATAGTAACTCCTGTGGACATGATGAGATAATTAAGTACTTCCTTCATAAAACAGGTCATTGGTGTGATTTTGGTTCCCCTGGCACACATTTGTAATCTCTCTCTGGTAACTGGAGTATTTCCTTCTTCTTTAAAGCTTGCTAAAGTTGTTCCTGTTCATAAAAAAGATAATGTTATGAATATCTGCAATTATAGACCAATTTCAATTTTGCCAACCTTTTCAAAATTATTAGAGAGGCTCAACATTCGGGACGCTGTTACTCATTCCACAGGAAACGGAATCTCATGAAGTTGGTTTCAATTTGTTCAGAAAATATATAGCTCCCCGTGGATTGAATAAAGTGTATATTTCAAAATTCGGTCAGGCTGAGGTCTTTTAAGCAAATAATATCTAAGCCATATTCGATAAAATGATCAGTTAGTAGATCAGCTTTATTGCTGATCAGTTGTGCCTGGGGTCACATGATGAAAGCCTAGAAATTGCTGGTTCTGGAAAACCAGGGATAATTTGATGATTTTGTGAATGGTCAATGTCCAAGTTTCTTTTCCTTTTCCCCTTATGGCCCCCTCTGGTACCTCTAACTGTAGACTTCCTAGCATTGAGTCCCAAAGATTTAATAGTGGCCCAAACATTTTTTTGAAGATAAGGGCGGGGGTGATCCATCCATGCAGCTCAGCCCCCCCCCCCCCCCCCCCCCCCCCCCCCCGGTTAATTTTGCCACTAAACCGATGTATTGGCAATGGGGAACGCTGACCATTTTTTTAAAAATGGAAATCTAATTATATGGTGCACACTAAAGCCCCGAGGCCCGTCATGCCCGAAGCATTTTTTTTCTAGTGGAGCAAGCTGAAGAAAGGGCGTCCCCTTCTAACACAAGTGTTATTTTTTAAACAAAGAAATCTTATGGGGTGCGCACTTTATAGTTGAATTTTCATTAAAAGTAACGAAAGATAAGATTCTGACAACAAAAGATTCTGACCGATAAAAATGAAATTGTTTCAATTAGGCCCTACCACTTTCTTGGGAGGGGGCGTTTACATTTTTTTTTTTTGGGGGGGGGGGGTTGTCAGGTGATATTTTCCTACCAGCTATGATGTCAGCTTTTATACTTTTATACTATGTACCTTGTGGCAAATTTTAGTCTGCGGACTCTGTCGGGTAAATTATACCACTTTTTTTCTTCTTTTTTTTTTTTTTTGGGGGGGGGGGGATTCGAGAATAGTCGGATACCTCACTGCCCGAATATTATGATATTCGGGCTTCTTGTTGCTGCAGGATGTAGGAGGTGCTTGCTGCAATAAACAATCTAGGCCTAGTTTCTTGATTGTATGAGCGAGCAAAGCGAGCGAACGAGAGAGAGAGAAAAAAAGGAATGAGAATATAGGTACTAGCGTGTTGTTATTCCGTTCTCACAATCTGTGTAACATGTTATCGGCATCTTCCGTTCTCGTATTGGGAAAAGACTATTGGTCACAGGCGATTGTTTCTGAAAATTCATCTCTTTAGCCCCTTTAGGTCAACTTGCCGCTCCATTCCTTTCAGTTATGTTGCTAACATTCTTTGAGTAGAAAAATAGCATAACATTAGCTAGAGATTCAAGATGCAAACCAAATAACTTCCATAAGAATATGACTTATTAATATAATTGGCATTGGTTTATATACATAAATATGGCGATTATATTGATAACTAATTAATATCAATAATGAAAATATAATGGGCATTGGTAAATAAACATAATAATGCTAGTGAGCGAAGTTTTTGAATTTCTGTTTTCTTCTCTTTCCTTTCTGATTTCTTCTTTTCTTTTTCTCTTCTTTTAATTTCTTTTCTTTTCTTCTTTCCTTCTTAACCTCTTCCATTTTTGCTTTTTCTTTGGTTGGAACCCCCTTTTCAGGCATGAAAAGTAGTATTCCCGCTCCCACATTTGAAAACATCTGAAAACATAACGCCCCCACTTATTTTAACCACTTATTTTTTACCCACTTATCATTTTATCCACTATTTAACACTTTTTACGCATTTGATATTGTCGGTCTATCGGACCTTCTAACTATCGGACCCATACTGAACCTTCGGACTATCGGACCCTTTTGCCGATTCGGTCTATAGAACCCTTTGTCTACTGGACCCTCCTGCCGATTCGGTCTATAGAACCTTCTGTCTACTGGACCTTCTCGTACATTCGGTCTATCTATTGGGTGTCGGTCCATCGGACCCGCTAACTATCGGACCTTCTAGCTATAGGGATGACCCCGATGAAGAATTCACAATTATTTTAATTTATCCTATGATACTTAATAGCTTATATTTGTGTAATTTTCCAATAAGTGGACCCTTCGGAAAACTTTGTAACAACTGGCCAAGTGATTGTAATACTGAAACTGAAAGATACTGCGTCACTCTATGTGTCTTGAATATTATACATAACTTTATCGACCAGCGTAATGTTAAGCATTCCATTGTACCGTTGTCAGTCTTCAGTGGGTCGTTGTTGATAGTTTGTCGTACTTCTAAATGAATATTTTTCGCCACGATGTTTAAATGGGGAATTACTTGTTCTTACACGCATTGTTATTTGGGATTCGTATTCTTCATTCAAATGTGTGCAGCAGACACATGTAAGTACAATTATGGAGACCGCTTTTTAAATTATTATCATATTTGTTGGGAAATATAGATCAAGGAGATCATTCGCACAATGAAAATAGTTTTAGTAAAACATTATGCTGAATACACAGATATAAGTAGCATAATAAAGGGAATCTTGAGTTTGGAGAGGTGAAAAATAATTTGTGAGCTTTCTCATTCCTTTTATGTCAGTTTGTAAGAACATCATAGTAGAAACATCCCCTGAAAGGGATCGCTCTTCAAATGTTCTTATATTAAAAATATGACTAGAAATAGCTGAAATATTCGGGCCGAACATTCAAGCCACTTGTGTGTGTGTAGTCCTTGTGCTTTTCAGCGAGATTGGGTCAATTTCTTATCTATTTTGATGATTCCAAAACAACAGTATAAAACAATTCTTATGTAGACATCGTCAACCTTTCCAATTCATTTGAGAAAATTTCTTTCACAAGAACTCTACTTTATCTTTAACGGGAGACATGCTCTTTCACGAAGTATAAATTCATGAATAGCATTCTGTAACTGCCTCTGCATTACGCTAATGTTGCTGCTCTAAAACATAATGTTTCACAGAATACAACGTTCGTAATCACTGAAAAGGAATATTGGAAATCGATATTTGTTATTGAGAGATTGGTATTTATCATTTCTGCCATTTTAATTCATCACGTTCTGTAATACTGACCACTTAAATCATACGATCATACAATCATACGCTCTGTATTTTGTTTTCTTCAGCACAGCAACGTATCTTGTGTATCTAAAGAATGAATAGGAATAAGTTTTATTTGAGCTTCATGTTACCTTTATCCCCTTTACAGCATATGTTTGGCTATCCAGCGAGGAGAGCTTAGATATTTCACTACGTGATATAAATCTGAAAAATGAGGGTGAATTTCTTTGGATCTTTAACACAACGATCGGCTATAGGATCAGAGTCTCCTTTCTGGAGTTTGATTTCGAACCTGGTTATGTTTTCATGAATATTGGTGATGGGACCAACGTAGATGAAAAGAGTATTAGTTTTGAAAGCGATCGATCTTACACAGAATTAGCGAGCTTCAGTGGATCCGACCTGCCTAGCCCTGTGACATCCGTAGGGAACACAGCATGGATAATACTTCATGGTGCCCACCGACAAGATTGGAAAAGGCATTTCAATATGACTGTCAAATCTACCAATGTAACGGGTAATGTTAACAATCAACCATTTGCATCGTTGGTATTAGTCAAATGCCGTCCCGAAAGACCTAACTTGAATCACATTAAAGGAAGACCCAAGACGCTTTGATATTATACACACTAAGAAATTAGGGTTCACTTTAGGGTGCAAATTTTGGCGGAGCACCCGTATATCTACTCGGGTGGAATTTTGCACCCCAAACCGGGGTTCAAAATTGTGTAAGGTTGAATTCTGCACCCTTCGAGCAGAAGTATTAGTCTTACATGAATACCCACACTAGCATTGCTGACACTTATGTCACAATATATCATGACTTATTATTCAAAAGCATAGAAATGAAATTAATTAGAAGAAGAAATAATAAATCCATTTCGATCAGCTTGTGTCGTAAATTTGCTTAAATTGAACATCTCCGTAGTGACGTGTTTCAAAAGAGTAATCGCGCAAAGACTAACAGTAACCGGCTTGCAAGTTGACAGCAACCAACGTATCGCTACTCGTAGGGATTAAGGCAGGAAAATTTGCATAATTCGCATTTTTAAATTATATGGGGATTTTATCACGGCTCATTTTGATAGTTTCTTTGTAAAAAAAAGTTATTGAAATAAGAATACGTGTTTACATTTGATAATTCAGTCGGGATTATATCATTTTAAGGGAAAGTGCTAGTTTTACTAACAGTTACTATACTGATTTGTTATAGGAATAGATAGTAGACTATACACTGCAACTTAAAAGTTGAATAAGTAATCCTAAATGTGAGACTGTAGAAGCCCCCGGGCGTGGCCTGATGGATTTCACCGAGATCCCCTCATGGCGTGTATTGTACTGTCTGTGTTCTATGTGCGTGAAATATGAAATAACGGCAACTTTAAATGGTCTGCCGCCAAGCTGTGAAGAGGCGAGAATGGTGATCGACTGTCATCGACGTTGCACCCATTAGGGTGCAGTTATGAACCCAGAGGGTAAAAATGCACCTTATATTGGGGTGCAATTTTGAACCCCATACAGGGGTGCTGCTATTGTACCAGTAGTCTGCACCCCTAGGGGTGCACATCTGCTCCCAATCTGCTCCCAATAAAAGGTTCAAGTCTGCACCCTTGGGGTGCTGCTATTGTACCAACCCCTAGGGGTTCAAATTTGCACCCTTAATTGGGGTGCAGAATCTGCACCCCCAAGTAAGGGTGCATATCTGCACCCTTGGGGTGCTGCTATTGTACCAACCCCTAGGGGTTCAAATTTGAACCCCTATTTCTTAGTGTGTATGTGTTCGTTTAATTACAGGAAAGACAGTACTCAACATGCGATATTATGCGATATTATTCTATAGGAATGACTTACACAGATTGGCAAATTCGAAGCAGCATTGTGATCTATATGAATTTTGATCAAAGGTTTTTACTAGGACCACTATAACTTAAGCTTTCAAAATTGTGTTTGTGTGTTTTAATGACAAATGGAATATTAACTCAATTACTGAGGAAATCCAAATATAATTTGAGGGTAACCCGACGACTATAAAATGTGAGGAGTGCTGCAAAGCGTCTTATTTTTTCTAAGAAGTGGTAAAATTATAGTATATTCTGGCTTGTCAGATTTCTGGAGATTTATACATGAGGGCCCATATTTATAAAAACCCTACTAAGCTAGTTGGCAACTAAAATACTCCTTAGTTACTTAATTCTAGTTTATTATTTATGCCACCATTCATAAGAAACACAGGTACAACACAACATGACAAGAGGCAAGTACATAATAAGAATGCGGAAGATCATGTAAGAGGATTGCGAGCAGCAAGTATGTCAGGGTACACAAAAGTGAAATACAACACTGTTGCCCGGATGCATGTGCCCCCACACATGCTGCTCCCAGTACATAATGAATTGAAACATAGAATACTGCAGATAATGAAACAAATTGGATTAGATTAGATATCAAACGTTGATTTCAAAAATAGAAGACTTGAACATTGCCATGAACATTCAGACGTAGTGTTATCGTTAGGACAATTACATGTGAGTGACATGATATAGGCCTAAAGAAAGCTGTTCAAACACAACATATATTACGAATCGAGGTTTGAGTATAATAAAAGTATAACTGGGCAATATATGCATCCTTCGGATTAAGAAGAACATAAAAGGAGGATGCATTTTTTTAAATAATGAATAAATATACGAGTAGGAATTTAGGGAAAGTTCTAATAATCATAGCCATATACACTATGAACATGATGACAAAGAGAGCGGACAAAATATACAGCTTCTCACTGTACCCTCCACAATTGCTCTGGGAGACAAAAGAACATCCCTTCATTGCTATTTTGTAAAATAAGTAGAACAGATGAATATGCATGTGACACCTGTTCTGCATACTTTTACGTAGTAGCAATGAAGGGATGTTCTTTTGTCATCCATAGCAATTGTGGAGGGTACAATGAGAAGCTGTATATTTTGTCCGCTTCTTTGTTCGCCATGTTCATAGTGATATGAATAGGAATAATATACGAAGCTTGATGGGAGGAATTTTTAAAGTTGTAAACAAATTTTTAGGCATTTTACTCCCAGTGTTAAAGATCGTATGCTCGATCTGTAATGAAACACACAAGTCAGAAAAAATTGGAACCAGCGGGATTCGAACCTGTCATCTACTGCTTGCCGGGCAGCGACTTAACCACCAGGCTATTCTGGTTCACGGCCAAGTCACGATGAACTGGAATCAAATACCCAAGATCCTCTTCTTTCTGACTCATTAATATTCAAACGGTCCGCCGTAGACAATGGTTAGTAAAGGAAGAAGCTTGATGGGAGGAATTTTAATTTGTAAACAAATTTTTAGGCATTTTACTCCCAGTGTTAAAGATCGTATGCTCTATCTGTAATCTGTAGATGACAGGTTCGAATCCCGCTGGTTCCAATTTTTTCTGACTTGTGTTTTTCATTAAGGAATAATATAGTCTGACAATATTGCAAAATGAAATATGCATACCAGTTACTGTTGCAAGTCCATGATAATTAGGTATGCATACATAAAAATAACTTTCAGTAAACAACTTTCATTTAACTTTCTGCAGACCAAGAAGCATGGAGGTAATTGTACCAAGCCCATTGGAGCCAGGGGTGCTGGGGTGCTGCAGCTTATAGATTTCTATTGAGGCACTTGCCCTAGGCAGTACTTAAAGCAGGGTGCAAACAAAGTAAAATAGAGAAAGGGGAGAAACTTGTGCTTAAGAATTATTCATCCATAATCCGCAGGTTAAAAGTGCATTATAAATAAAGTATTTCGCAGGTTCAAAATGCGAAAAATTTCTAAACTTCGGTCGCTTGTATTGGTTCAGGATCTCTTATTTTCGCACTCCAATATTGGCTATATAACAACATTTTAAAAAGGTTCAACAGTGAAGTGTTTTTTTGATATTCGCATTGCCTTTTTTCCCTGTTTTTATCTATAAGTCTCTTTTTAAAAAATATATTACATCCCCAATATAGAGTAAGTGTATAAGCGAGTATTTTCAAAGGTTTACCATTTGATAGAAATATTTACTTTATGTTGCACATCTAAATCCCATTACTATATTGATCCTGAATTTTCGTTAATTGCGCCCCATTGAGGAAGAGGTGAATAAAAGACCGTTTTATCAATTTCCCAAACTCGAAACTGTACCAGTGAATGCAGTGCTCGCTTGCGAATTTTTTCTGTAAGGAAAATACTTCTTAAATGTTTTTAGGCTTAACAATGAAGGGGAAAAAATACTGCTCGGTCGATTCGCTCCCTTACAGTTTCGTGTAAGTATGGGAAAGGGGTGATGGGTGGGGGCAATTTCATTTTTTGTCCAAGAGCAATAATACAGAAAGTTTGGAACATAACAAATCATATTCACATATTCAGTTGTGTTTGCTCGCTTCGCACAATCAATTAGAACAACGCATGAATATCCTTTTTTATTTCCACGTACATGCTATTACACTTATGCAAATTGTGTTACACTTATGCAAATTGTGTGTAATACAGGGTTGAAAGAAATAGATTTATTTGATTCAAATCGATTTACAGCCCTTAATGATGTTCCTATACAAAATAAACACATAAACTCTCACTTAGATGAGTTTTTCAGCCCCCAAAATATGTCGCATGAACAAAATTAACAACGAATTTTCTTATTTAATTCTTTCGGTTTTTTTTCCTCAAATTGGTGATTTAAGGCGATTTAAAGTTGATTTCAATCGTGCCAAGCCTGGTGCATTGGCTAACAGAATGACCTACAATAATGTTATCTTTACAGATAAAGTTGATTTCAGGGTCTGCACCCCTCCCTCTACCCTCCCTGCTTTAATTCTGGCTTTGCCAAGGACTTAGCAAAACAATGTGTAATAATATCAGTGGTGTATATATGGGGGGCAGGGGCGCATTTACTTGAAAGGGGCTAAAAACACAAAAGAGAGAAAGAAAGAGAGAGAATGAGGAAAAAAGATCAATTTGGATTGCAATCCCCTAATCTGCATGGTGAATTCATAAAAAAATACTTTTTGTGTGAAAAGTATAATGTTGCTCTAGGTTCAGGATATAGGGTTTTTTAAGGGCTCAAGATTGTTAAATAATTATCGTGGCTTCGCTTGCTAAGATTTCAGTTTTATCATCCTCTTGTTGAATATTGATCCCCAATATAGGATTAAGTTAATAAAATCGCCTTTGCATAGGTTCCATATTTTAAAGAAATGTCAATTTTCTTTTTGAATTTTTTGTCTTCCTACATATTTTGTATTGGTTTCCCATAATCGTAAACCCCATTTGAAAAGAAAGTGAATAGAAAACCGTTTATCAGTGTTAAAAATTCGGATCTCCACCCTTCGATCGCAGTGCTCAATTGCAAAATTTTCCAGGGTAAATTGCCTAACAAATAACGTTTTGGGTTTAAAAATGTAACCAAAAAAAAAATCTACTGCTTGGTCACTTTGCTCCGTTTGCTTGTACAATATTACGTGGATAAACTTTGCTGTTTGCCCCGGGTGTCATATTTTCTAGATAAGCTACTATATATAACAAAAATTTCTGCTCACAGTACCCCTAATAAAAAAATCGTTCCCAGGGGCCTGAAATGTAGCGGGGTTAGTTGTCCTAGGAATACTTTCCTATGTAAAATTTCCAAGGGGGGGGGGGGTAGTTGCTGGGAGTTATTATCTTTAATAGCGGGAGTTGTGATGGTAGTTTAGGGGTAGCTGTCCTAGAATTGTTATCAAGAGAGAGAGAGAGAAAGAGAGTAGAACAAAATTCTTAAGACCACTGTACTGTCCAATTTAAAATTTACCGCACAGATATAAAGGAACTGAAAACGGATAAGATGACATCGATTCATTCAATGAATTACCCGTTCAACTATCTGAACAACTTCTATTATCTCTGGGACATCCGTGCTCCACAAGGCTTCATCATTTCCGTCATCGTTCGAGCCTTCGACGTTGAAACCGGCGCCGACTACCTGTATTTCGGTGATGGGGTTGATAGATTTTCAAATCAAGGCGGGTTATGGAGAGAATGGTCAGGAACGTGGTCGAGTCTGGTGTTAGCATTACGGGACTTCACATCAACCACCCCTACGATTACGATGATATTTACCACTGATAGCAGCACCTCACGCTCAGGATTCTGGATCCAGTTACAAGCTGTAGAGGACCCAGGTTAGTCATAATCATAACCAGTACGCGCCATTTTTTTTCATTAGGTTCCACCATTTGGCCAATTTTTTACCGCATATATATTTTTTTTTAAGTGTTTCCTTTTGATACCCTCAATATATTTTTATTATGTGCAGGCTCATTATTAGGTACGTTCACACGTAGAGCGATAGCATCGATGCTATCGAGGTGTCGATGCTATTTTGGTGAAGACCAGATAGTGTCGAGACCAAACGCTGTCTGAACGCAGATAGTCACGAGATAGAAGCGAGTTTCCAAACTATTCTTGCAGCGAGTTTAGCAGGAGTAAATCTCATGATCCAGAGACAAAGCATCGACGCTTTGCGCTAGACCACCCACCGCGCTTGTGACTATTTGTCGTGTGAGCGCAATCGCTGCTATCTTCACTCGCTGCTATTATAATTCTATCTGTTTCATGTGGTGCTATTATATAATGCAATGTATGTATTCATGTGATGTACCCTCTTCCCTACTTTTTTTTTCTATTATCATTCTGTCTGTTTGATCTGGTACTGTAATGTAATGTATGTATTCATGTGATGTATATAGGGGTATAGTAGGGTAATGTGCATACTGTGTGGTAAGGAAGGGTTTTTTTTGGGGGGGGGGGGTCCTTCTTTTTATCTTTTTCTTTTTTATATATGTGACCAGGCACCACAAAACCACCCAAAAGTCGCACTGTGATTTTCAGTTAGAGATCAATCAATGTGTTTTGGTTGGCATGCATGGTCAAATTCTAGTTTTGGGTATTTCCTGAAAGAGTATATTTTTTTCCAAGTAATCTAAAATGTGGTGGCACCAAACAATGTAGAAGTGGTATTTTTGCCAGCTTTTTATCAGACTTATGTGTGTCTTCTCTGGATTTTGTTGTATTACTTTTCTTTTTCACGACCCTGAATACTTGTCTCATTTTAATCTCCCATAAATCTCCCGGAGTAAGTTCTTGCATTGATACTTGTGCACTATGATAAACAGGATATGTCTATGTACACTGTTGGTCATAAAGGTGGAATAAAATATTTTTGAATAAAAATCGACAGTTTTGTTGGTATTTGAAAGGCTACGCGTAGACAAAATGGTAATTGAGTGATTACATAATGTTTCCCCATTACACAGGTAAAATTATAACATGAGAAATTTGGATTACGTAATAAATTCTTTTGTTGTAGACTATAAAAGCCTATGCATATGATATTCTGTCCCTTTCCCTGATTTAGCACTGTGTATAAGAAGGTTGCATTTTTTCGAGTTCCTTGTACCGTTTGAAATAAAAATCGGTAGAGACGTTCCCTGGACTATGCCTGGTCCAACGGCAACAGCAACACGCGAGAGAGTGGTAGCACTGCGACAGGAGGGCTACAAGCAGACTGATATCGCAGAAGTCCTAGGGATATCACAGAGTGCAGTCTCTAAGATCCTGAAACGTCAACGTGAGGCGGGGAATGTGCGGCCACGGAAATCTCCAGGACGCCCCAGATTGACCACAAGAAGAGATGATCGCCAACTTTTGAATTTCAGCCGCAGAAACCGGAAATTGCCCACGAGCCTTCTTCGTCGCTTGTGGAGGAGATATCATGGGATCAACGTTTCCCGGTCAACCGTTAATCGCAGATTGCTCCAACATGGTTACTGAGCACGACGGTTGACCAAATGTCCACGCCTGTCTGTTCGCCACAGAGTAGCTCGTCTTCTTTGGGCTAGGGAGCACCGAAGGCTTCATCCAGGACATTGGCAACATGTGGTCTTCACGGACGAGAGCCGGTTCATCCTTGACCGAAAGGATGGGAGACAACGAGTTCGTCGATTAGCCGGGGAAAACCTTCGCGATGAATGTATCCACGAGACGACTCAAGGCGGAGGCGGCTCAGTGATGATATGGGCCGGCATCCATTATGGAGGGAAAACGCCACTGGTGGTTCCGGACGGAAACGTCAACGCCGCCGCCTACAGGGATATCTTGGAGTTCCACTGTCTTCCATATGCAAGACGAGTGTATGGGCAGAATTTCCGACTGCAGGATGACAACGCTAGACCGCACAGGGCCGCTGCAGTAAGGGAGTTCCTGGAGGCAGAGGGCGTCGTACAGTTGCCATGGCCAGCTTGTTCGCCGGATATGAACCCCATAGAGCATGCATGGGATGCCCTAGGCCGAGCCATCAACGACAGAGAGGTCATTCCTCAAAATCTGCAGGAGTTGGCAGATGCTCTGAGGGAAGAATGGGACGCTATGCCTGTTGACGTCATCAACAAGCTAGTGGACAGCATGCCACGACGTCTGCATGCGCTGGTTCGTGCCAGGGGTGGACATACCCGATACACTCTTAAAATGTTGGTTAAATTATGTTGGGTAATCATGATTGGTAAAACAAATGCCCAATTATGAGCATTCTTTAACGAAACGATCGCCTAAGGCTTTCACCAATTTGTGGCAAATAAATTTACACAACTGTTGGCCACATATTTACCAACAGCATTGGTTAAATCTAGGTTGGAAATATTTGCCTCGTAGTTGGATAATTGGGAATGAGTTCCTCTTTCATGTTGGGGAAAAATAGTTGGACAAAGAAAGGTTAGTCGAAATCTATGAGGGAAGTTTTGCCATACAGAAGTTTAGCTAACAGTTAGGTAAATTTTGCGCAAGATTCAGGGAAAATATTTATTTAAGTTACACTGCAAAAAAAAAAAAAAAAAAATATTGCGGCAATCGTCAACCCAACCACCTGTTGGGCAATGTTTGCCTAATATTTGTCCAACTGTTGGGCAGTTTTCCCCAAATCTATAACACTGGGCAAACATTGCTCAGCAATTGCTCAAACACTGCCCTACAGTTACACACTCTTAAATGTTGGGCGAAATAAGTTGGGCAAACACGAGTTGGTTAAAAGTTTACCAAGTTATTTTAACCAACTCAGCTAAAGCAAGCTTGACCAATTTGTGGCAATTATATTCAACTAATAAATGGGCATGTATTTACCAACAGATGGTAAAGTTAAATATGAATATTCATGAATTTTTAATTGCGTACGGTTTGGGGTGGGCCAGATTTACTAACTGTCACCTAATGCATAACAAATTATAAAGGGATTATAAGAGCTTGGACCATATTGCACCAGCTGGATAGGATAGGTTAAAATATAGGATAGGGTAGCCTTATGGTAGGATAGGTTAGGATTGACTAAGTTAAGACTCAGAAAGACACAGCAGGCATAAAGGAAATAACTGACTGTAGGCTTACCCAACTGTTAGCAAACTACCAATTGTAGTTTAGTTTATTTTTGCAAATATCTGTTTGAAAGAAATTGTTGGGCAAATAATTACCAATATATGGGCATTTTGAGAGTTTGGAAAATGTCTTGTTGTGGAAAACAAAATTGGTTCTTCTGTTAGCTTACCCAACAGTTGGGTAAACTACCAATTGGGTAATATATTATTGAGTAAAATTTGTTGGGCAATGAATTAACCAACTAAATGTATTACCAATAATTGGGCAAATAAAAGGTTGGGTAAATGTGATTGCCAGCTGCTGGGCAATTTAACTTGCCCAAATACAAAGCATTTCAATTACCCAACATCAGTTGGGCATAGTTTAACCAATAGTTAACAGGTCAGTATGTTGCCCAGTGTTGGTTAAAAATTGGTTAATTATTTGCCCAACTCCTCTAAGAGTGTACCGAACAACCATGCATCTTCACTTTTTACACGATACTGGGTAAAATTTTACCCAATTGTTTTTAGAGTGTACTAGTGACTGAGTAAGAACAATGACTCAAGTTTGATGCAAATTTGTCCATGAAATCACAAAAAAGAAGTCATCTGGAAAACTGAGAGAGATTGAAAATAAATACTGTATCTCATGAACCTTTAATTTACTGTATTATTGTCGTCATTGTTGTTCTATGCTCATGACATCCATCGCTTAGGACATAAACTTGTAAAATATCACTGTCAAACGTGTGTAAAAGGCAGAATAATAAAGTAAAGTGGTTATCATGCACCATACATAAATGCCATATTCAAATCATGTTGTAATAATTACGCTGTCAAAATTTGGTGAAAAAAAAATATTCCACCTTTATGACCAACAGTGTAGTATGCCAAGTTTTAGGACAGTCTGATAATCCCTTCATAGAAATTTTCATTGAGTTCTAATCCTCCATTTGTCACCTTAGCACAACTCTTTGCAAGTCAGAGTGCTTCAATAGACTGCAAACTTTAAACTTTAACAAGTAACATTATGAGGGACTGTGCATTCTTCTCTTTGTACATCGAGTTATAAACATCCAATGAGTTATATATCATTTTAAAGCTGAGAATCTGCTCTTTCAGAATCAGACCTTAACTAAAGTATGATGTGGTCTTTAGATATTGATTTACATGTGCTTACCAGAGAATATAGTGTGCATGCATGTGTTTTATTTCGGCATAATATTGGAGTTCAGTCAATTTTGACATGTACAAGGTTTATTTAAATTAAGTATTATAACACATGTATTTGCTACTTATTTGTATTATCGATATAACAAATGAATTGTTATTGTGTTATTATGTTGATTTATGAAGACATATAACTTCCGCGCGTTTGACCATGCATACCAATTATACTCGGGTCACTCTGTGTGGCGCAGTAATTATTGTTTTGGCAGCGGGTGAGCGATGAATAGTCACGAGTGGGTGATAGAAGCAAGTCGATCACGGCCTGTCTGAACGTACTGGAAATATTTTTGAAACTTACATAGCATCGATGCTATGTACTACGTGTGAACATAACTAACGACACACATTCAAATAAAGTACTACTTCTTGTTATTGTTGGAATGACATACAATGGTGAAAGATCCTTATCCCTAAATAAAAAGTTTGATAAATCAGCTTATAATTTTATGTGCAGGTAATCTTCCTTTTTTTATCTTAGCCATTTTGTACTCATTCAGCTTTTAGATCCAGACTCAGATTTAATTTATTCATCATTTTCAATCATATAAACATATATAGACCTACATGTATACTGTAGTGCAACAGAGAAAATAAATACAGTAACAACAATTAAATCAATCATGATTGTTGTCATAGATCTGAGTACACAATTATATATCATTAAGTAAAATATATGATGCCCAAATTATGACCTAAGGAATAATGAAGAAAAAAAATATGAGGACATGTTTGTATAGTTTGAGTTCATGACAACTACACAGAATTTAATCTCTTTTTTTATTTACATATAGCGTATTAGTACTGTCCTCTGTTGATATAAATATTTTTGTTTATTCACTCCAACTTTGCAGCACAAACAAATACGGAAACAGCGAGTTCATCTAATGCACCATTTACCAAAACTATTACACCTACGACGCCGCCTCAACTTGAACTTGGTATGAATATTTTGTAAAGTAATTTTGTACATGTTTAATAGTTCATGTTACAACAACAAAAAATCAGCATTGTATTTTCTAAAGAAGAGCAACAACTATAAGGTTATACATGTACTTTGGCAAATTCAACATAAAATGATCAATGCCGCTATATAACATCTTGTGTCACAGCTGATTAAAGGGGTATGAAAGGCAACAAACATTAACCTATAATCATGATCATGTAGATAATTGTCAGCCTATTACAAATATATTGAAATTATTCCTATATTATTTAAGAAGGACAGCAATGTCTCAAAGAGTTGCAGTTTCCTAGCTTGATATTATCCCATTTTCTTTACAAAGTAATGTCGGAGCAGTTTTATTTGTGTGATACCCACTGACCTGTACATTAGCTACAAGACACTCATGATCACCTGTGGTATGCATGACCCTGGATTTTTTCATAATAAACCATTTTTGTAGTAATGTACATTCAAATGAAGATACTTTTATCCTGTCATGTAACCTATTTGTGTCAAGATATTTGGATCAGCTGTTTCTTGTGTTAAGCAGGTTTTGGCATGCACACGTTGTTGCTTGGTCAGACAAAGGTTTGTCAATTCTTCAAAGAAGTGACAAAGACCTACAACTGCTCTTCAATATCACTTGTGCGAGACAATGGGGGTACCAAGATGGCTGCCATTTTGCATTGGTGGCTTTAGTTGCACAATAGCTATTCATAATGAAATATCATACCTATTGTGTACAGGTAAATGTACAACTATGACATCACAGTTTTTCAAAATGGCAACCCCCATGAGAAAATATCTAGCATGGAATCTGCACACTTTACAGAGATTGTTCTCCTCACTGAGTAATCAAATATGAGTATTTTCAAGATATTTTGAATAGGCTAACAATTTTCCACATGATTATCAGCTGCTAATGTTTGTTGAGTTTCATTCTCCTTTAAGAATGAAAAGTGTATTAAATAAAGCTTACCACTAATTTCAATAGTTGGATCCATTAAAAGGTTATAAGACAATGATGTGGAACTTTCGTCTGTAATTTACGAATGATATTAACTTGCTTTCTTTTCTACAGCTTCAATACAGTTGTTTGTCTTTAGATTTCATTGATTGGAAGTAAATTTGAATGATACTTCCACTGATTATAACATCTCTTTAGATAGATACATTTATAAAGGTAGTAATCCCTGAACATGACAAAAAATATGGGTCGAGGATTGAAAATACATTTTTTTAAAGAAAAAGTGAAAAGTGAAAGATACTTTTAAAAACGGGTATTTAAGTCCAGTAAAAAACATAACGCGTGACTAAATGAATAGCAGTTTTGTATGAATAGTGGTCCTTATGAATAGCGAGCAAACCATAGACAAATTACCTCGCTATTCATAAGGACCTCGTTGATAAGAACCACTATCCATAACTATTCATGAGGACCGCTATTCATAACGCGTGTTAAATGAATAGCGGTTTTCTGTGAATAGCGGTCCTTATGAATAGCGAGCGGCCCCGATTTAGGTAACCCCTGAATAATTGTTTCTTCTGCTCGCTTTTATTTCGTTGAAAATGGTGCACCTACAGTCTGAACAAATGAGAAAAAAATCACCAAAAATATGGATACGGAGTCTGGATTTGTGTGCATTAAATATATGTCACTTAATCTAATTACACAGCACAATCAACAACAGCAACGATGAACCCCTATCCTAAATCAACTCCGAAAACTATTTCATCTATACCTCATACTGGTATGTATACTGTGTACTCTGTTATCGTAAAGTAATTTTACCCACGGTTACCAATAATATAATTAATATTCGATGTAACCTATTATTATTATTATTATTATTATTATCATATTCTTATTATTTTTATCAGCATCATTATCATATCATTACTATTGCTATTTTTTTACGATACAGCTTTTATGTTAAGTTTCTTTTTTCAAAGCAGAAAACAAAAAAGAAAATCAGGAAATAAAATTTTGAGTTGAATTATGGTAGAATCTTCAGCGTATTATTATTGTGTCACAGCTGATTTATGAATATCTAGGGTTTGTCAACAGGTTTGCCTGTGAGTTTATGATTACCCCATTTTCATTCACATTCTAACAATTTTTATTACTTTTCAACACTTCACTCTCTCTCTCTCTCTTCCTACCAAAATGTTGTGTGCTACACAGACACGTTTATTCGTTTATTACTTTTTTTTACAGGTAGCTTTTTAATCACCGTCATCTGTTGCTTTAAATATCTTTTATTTTCTCCAACTTTGCAGCACAAACAAATACGGAAACAACGAGTTCATATGCACCATTTAACAAAACTATTACACCTACGATATCCTGGTTTGAATATATTTGCAATTGTATAAGTTATTTAAAATATTGTTTAGTTTATGTTGCAAATATTAAAAAAAAAATTAATAAGAAACTATTGTATTTTCTAAAAAAAAAAAAAGAAGAAAAAGAACAATAACTATAAGGTAATACCATGGCAAAATATTATTAAAATGATCAATGCGACTCCAAACCGCTATAAAAAATCTTGAGCCACACTTTGTTAAGAATAAAAAGGGTATCGAATGGAGGCATATCAGTAATTTCGATCGTTGGATCCATGAAAATGTTGTATGCGCATGATATGAAACTCCCGCATGGAATGTAAAACTAATATTAATGTGCTTTCTTTTCATATTATTACAGCATCAATACAGCTGTTTGTATGTTATATTTACTCTGAGAAATCAGTTTCATTTTTTTTACAGTTTAATTGATATCTCTATGTGGATTTCCATTGATCGGAAGTAAGTTTAAACGACTGACTATAACAGCTTGTTAGATCGGTACCTTCATAACGATAGTGACCCCTGGACATGAAAAGAATCATTGGCCTATCATTGAAAAATTGACAAATTTTTTAAATAGTTCAAATATGTATACCTTTGCAGAACGAAGAGTAGCAAGTTGGAGACAATTTTAAAATCTTGTAATTTAAGTCGGATAAACAGATTATAATCTTTATATGCAAATGTGTGTAGGTTATTTAGATGACCCCTGAAAAAATTGTTGCTCACTTGCCAAGTGTGACGATCGGTACAAAATAATAGTTGAGAACTAACGGAAGAATTGCTTTGTGCAACAAAAAAGTTTTGTGAAATAACCCATTTCCGGTCTTGATTAGTTACATGACAAAAATTTCAAAGATGTGTTTTTTGCGGTATACTGCAATAACTGCACAATACTGTGCACTGTGTAATCGCAGAATTCCGCAATATCTGGGATTGCCTGCGGTTTTACTGTGATTCCGACTACTGCAACAACAACACATTAATTAAATAGTTAATTAGAACAATTATTGGGGAGCGAAGAAATCAGCCAAGATTTAGTGCAGTTTAACTCTTTCAGTGCCGATGTCACATATATGTGACAGATAGACTTGTCATTTTCATTCGCCAATTGCTCAACCACAGGAAAGGGATATGGTAGTCAATGTTTATCAAAATTTTGAGAATAAATGAAGTATTCTTAATATATGATTATTATGCTACCAAAGAAATCTTCAGAGAAAACTTCAGATTTGCAAAGGTCATAGAGGTAAATTTCCATTAAACCATTAGCTTCGTTAGCGCAATATCTCAAGAACAATTTGAGGTACATTTCGGAATTTTAAACTTTTTGACAGCATGTGCCAGCAAAGTGACAACTCCGAGACGCATCTTGCCCGCAGCTCCTCTCCAATTTGCCCTGTGCCCCCAAAATCATTAATTTTCATTTTCTCCAAAGAAAATAATTCAGTCATACATGCACCTGAGATATAAAACAAATCTATTCCTTCATCAAAAACTAAGAAAATGAAAATTTATAAGATTTTCTGTACTGAGCGAATGGGAGATACGTCACGGAGTTGCATTTGTGTTTGATTGATCACAAATTCAAAAATGCATGAATTTCTTAATTCTAATCGGATTTTGCTTAAACTCTCATTAATTTGTGTCCGTCATATTTCTTGTTTTATTCAAGTCATCTTAATATCAGGGTCTTTCCCTGTAATAATATTAGTCCAGTAGACGGTACCATATACCATGTACATGACCTGGAAAAGTTGTTAAGTACAAGGTTTTTTTGTTGATTTGTGTTCTAGATGGGTATTGAAGTAAATTCAGCTTGGTTGCCACCTTGGCAACCTTGAGCAATTTTTTTAATTAGCCTAATTAGCATAATCATCTAATTAGCATATGTGCAATAAGTAATATGTTGCTAATCTTAATCCAGAAAGGCTGAAAACATGAATAATACAACTTTTCTAGGAGTTTTTATGACGAGGAATTCATTTATGACATCAATTTTTTATTTCTAAGTAATACAATTGACATAAATAGCACAATTAGCATAATGAGCTAATTAGCATATGTGCAATATATGGAATTCTTTGACATTGTTTATCCAGAAAGCCTGAAAACATAAATAATACAACTTTTCTAGGGCTTTCTGTGACGAGGAATTCATTTATGACACCAGTTTTTAATTTCAAGTAACGCAATTGACGTAATTAGCATAATAAGCATAATGAGCTAATTAGCATATGTACAATATATGGAACTCTTTGCCATTGTTTATCCAAAAAGCCTGAAAACATAAATAATACAACTTTTCTAGGGTTTTCTGTGACGAGGAATTCATTTATGACACTAGTTTTTAATTTCAAGTAACGCAAATTTATTGACGTAATTAGCATAATAAGCATAATGACCTAATAATGAGCTAATTAGCATATGTGCAATATATGGAATTCTTTGTCATTATTTATCCAGAAAGCCTGAAAACATAAATAATACAACTTTTCTACGGTTTTCTATGACGAGGAATTCATTTATGTAACCAGTTTTTAATTTCAAGTAACACAATTGACGTAATTAGCATAATAAGCATAATGAGCTAATTAGCATTTGTACAATATATGGAACTCTTTGCCATTGTTTATCCAGAAAGCCTGAAAACATAAATAATACAACTTTTCTATGGTTTTCTGTGACGAGGAATTCATTTATGACACCAGTTTTTAATTTCAAGTAATGCAATTTTATTGACGTAATTAACATAACAAGCATAATGAGCTAATAAAGAGCTAATTAGCATATGTGCAGTATATGGAATTCTTTGCCATTGTTTATCCATAAGTCCAAAACATGAATAATACAACTTTTCTAGGGTTTTCTATGATGAGGAATTTATTTATAACACCATTTTTTTTTCATTTCGAGGTAATGCAATTGACGTAATTAGCATAATTAGCATATATGAAACAATATGATAATAATAATTCATAAAGTACAGAAATTATGTATATACTTGGCGTTTCAAAAAAAGGAAACCCAACTTTGCAAAATTCCTGTGAATGAACTATATGTTTACCAACAATGAAATCCATACCATATGAAAGAGTAATTCATATTTCCAATGGTAAGTTGTTGAGGTTTCCAGGGTCATTGAACACCATTGTCTTCAACATTTTGTGCAAAAATCTAGTTGGCTCACTTTCTTGTAAAACGTAATAGGCATGATGTTAAGGAGATGCCTTTTGTGAAATGGCCTGGTTGCTCCAATCCCCATATTTTTCTTTTTCAAATTTGTGTTAATGAGATGTTATTCACCCGTGATTCAGGATTTTTGCTTTCTAAAACCCTTTTCAGATAGAAATCATTTTGCAAAGAAGACAGTCTCGGTGAATTTTAACAAGGGTGCATGGCAAAAAACCAGTGCGAACCAAAAGGATTGCAATATCACTAAGAATTGCAAATCAAAAACAAAGAGTATAAATAAGGAAAATCACAAACTCATGCGTGTGGTTGAAGATTTCACTTTGCTGATTTTCAAAAAATTCAACTTTAGTTGAAAATTGACGGAGACCCCTGAAGCACTCAAGACAAACCAAGACGTTTTCTGTGTTCTCAGAAGATCTCGCTTCCTCTTGATCATAAGGTTATGACTAACAACTCGTTCCGTGCTTTGCGAAGTTCATAAGACCCTTTGTTAAGGCGTAAAATTAATCATCATGAGATTTGCTTACGAACGGATGGCCATAAACAGATAAAGAGCTACCAAGCTAGTTGACAAAGCCATTCAACCCAAACCATGCCTATTGCGTTTTACAAGAAAGTGAACCAACTGGAATTTTGGACAGAACTTTGAAGACAATGGTGTTCACTGATGCTTGACTGTGGAAACCTAAACAAGTTACCATTGGAAAGCAAATTAATTACTCTTTCATATGATATGAAATTAAACTCCGGTAAATATTTAGTCCACTCGTATAATTTTCAAAGTTGGTTTTCCTTTCTTTTAACGGCCAGTATATTCTACTGTGCTGCAAGAGCTCCTGATGTACTGATAACTAAGAGGAGTAATTAAATGAAAAGATATGTTTTTACATTTTATCTGAAAGTAATTTTACAGTTGGGGATTTCCTGATTTATAATGGTAAGTTGTTCCACAATTTGGGGGCTGTGCAGACAAATGCTTGATCTCCTAAGGTTATTTTTGTTTTATATGATGGTGTTGGCAGTATTAAAGTATCTCAAGAACTGTGCAGGGTGAGGGTATGTTTGCAAGCTTTGAGTTGTAACAGATCTTCAATATATTTAGGGGCTTGACCAATTAGAGCTTTACAGACAATCAACATGACTTTAAAAGATATTCTTTGTCGCACTGGTAGCCAGTGCAGATGTCTCAAAACAGGGGTGATCCTTGAGAATTTTGAAGTATCCACAAATTAGTCTTGCACAAAGGTTTTGGACCCGCTGCAGTCGTCCTATTTGAGAGTCAGGGAGTCCATACAATAAAACTTACTAGTGATGCATGCATGAGCAGTTGTTTTCATACTATCCTGATCAATATATTTAATATGTCTGATATTATATAAAATGCAATATGATGATATACATACATGGTAATGTGTGCTTCCATATTCAAATGACTGTCAAAATGCACTACCAGATTTCTAGCATTCATGGATGGTTTTATGACAGAACTTCCAACAAATATCCAATCGAAATTAAGTTTGGATACCCGTTAAGATGTTCCAACGAGCAACAATTCAGTTTTACTGTCATTTAGCATGAGTTTGTTTTGCAGCATCCATTCACGTATATAACTGACACATGCTTCTATGAGCGAGACGCTTTGCTCTTAAGCATATATATAGGGTCTAAATGACAAGTAAATCTGTCTGTCATCGGCGTAGCAGTGGCATTATATTCCATGAACTAATTGTGGACCTTGGTAAAGAGATTACCTGTGTACAGAGTAAATAACAGAGGGCCCAACCGAGAACCTTGTGGGACCCCGAAGGGCTGTAGAAAAGAATCAGAGACAGCATCATCAATCTTGATCTTTTGATGTCTATCTGCCAAATATGACTCACTCCAACTGAGAGCATCATCAATGTCAAAGCAGATCTTTACGGTTTCCAATAAAAAAAGCAAGACTGATCTATGGTATCAAATGCGCTGTATAGGAGCAACATGTAGACTTATTTGTCATTGTTTATCTAGAAAGCCTGAAAACACCTTTTAAAGACAACAAATTAGTTAGTGAAAAGATATTCCATGCAGATGTAGTATAAGTATCCCAATTAACATAATAAGTAAATTTGCATATTTGCATTTATTGATATACTGTAGTTAATCCAGAAAATTCTGGGATGACAGATTTAATGTGTATACATTTTTTTAATGACCGACCATGTTGACACGAATAATAATTACCCTTATTAGCATAATTGGCATATTAATCAGGCAATTGCCTAGTGGCCCCTTGAATTTCTCTCTGACAGGACAGAATACGGAGGTATTCATTTGTAATTTCCCACTGTACCAGTGGTAAGAGAATGAACAGTCATGACAGAGACCAGTAAGTTATTAAATAAATAAAGAAATTGTTTGGGTCGACTGAAAGATGGTAATGGTGGTATAGTATATTTAGAATTTTGTTCTTTCGTTCTTTTTCTTCTTTGAGTTTATAGGTGTTTGGGACAGAATAAGCCAGTTCGGGGTTAGCGCATGGTACAAATGACCCCAAATATCCACAGATATTTTAGACATGGAGGGTCCCTTTATGTGCACTTCAGAAAAATAACTCTGGGAGTGATAGAGGTGCCTCATGAATAGCTTTTGTTTCCCCCTTTAAAAAGAATACTTCCACCTGGATATCATGGAATGCACCATTAGTGCATAATTGAATAATGATTACATGACATTCATGAGCACATATCGAATATTAGTGTCAGTGGGTTTTAGAATTTGGTACAGATGACCTTTATCTGCTCATGCTCAGATAGCATCTCCGAAGTGGCTTATTAAGAGAATTTGTTGTATACATGTATTGTCTGGGCATAGTACATGGCAGTCTAAGGTATAGTGCTTCTGATCATATGCGTAGGAAATGAATTTACAAAGTTACAATCCTTTGCCACATTGAACATGGTTGCCCTCTGAGGTAAATATTGGTCATTATAAAAATGTAAACACATTAAATCTGTCATCCCAGAATTTTCTGGATTAACTATATCAATAAATGCAAATATGAAAATTCATTTATTACAACCTGTATGATAATTAGGCTAATTATACTACATTTACATGGAGCATCTTCTCATAAACTAATTTGTTGCCTTTAAAAACTGTTTTAAAATGTTGCATTGCACCATTTTTAGACTTTCTAGATAATGACAAAGAAGTTTACATATTGCACATATGCTAATAATGCCATTTACGACAATTGCATTACTTAATAATAAAAACTGGTGTCGTCCATATATTGCACATATGAATTAGCTCATTATGCTAATTATGCTATTTACGACAATTGCATTACTTAAAAATAAAAACTGGTGTCATAAATGAATTCCTCATCATAGAAAACCCTAGAAAAGTTGTATTATTTTTGTTTTCAGGCTTCCCGGATAAACAATGACGAAGAAGTCCATATATTGCACATATGCTGCTAATTAGCTCATTATGCTAATTATGCTATTTATGCTATTCACGATAATTACATTACTTAAAAATAAAAAATGGCGTCATAAATAAATTCCTCGTCATAGAAAACCCTAGAAAAGTTGAATTATTTATGTTTTCAGGTTTTCTGGATACACAATGGCAAAGAAGTCCATATATTGTACATATGCTAATTAGCTAATTATGCTAATTATGCTATTCACGACAATTACATTACTTAAAAATAAAAACTGATGTCATAAATGAATTCCTCGTCATAGAAAACCCTAGAAAAGTTGTATTATATATGTTTTCAGGTTTTCTGGATACACAATGGCAAAGAAGTCCATATATTTTACATATGCTAATTACCTAATTATGCTAATTATGTTATTTATGACAACTGCATTACTTAAAAATAAAAACTGGTGTCATAAATGAATTCCTCGTCATAGAATCCCCTAGAAAAGTTGTATTATTTATATTTTCAGGATTTCTGGGTCAAGATTAGCAACATATTATATATTGCATATATGCTAATTAGATGATTATGCTAATTAGGCTAATAAAAAAAATGCTCAAGGTTGCCAAGGTGGCAACCAAGCTGAATTTACGTCAATACCCATCTAGAATACGAATCAACAAAAAAACCTTGTACTTAACAACTTTTCCAGGTCTCAAAAACTTCTACTGGACTATATTGTTATTTTCATTTAGGCCAAGGTCTTCAAGTATTGATATTCAAAGTGATAGTGGCATCTTTCTGGACGTGACGATAAGGTACAATTATTTATCATTACCAGTCCTCATTTACGTGTAGAGGAATTAGGCCAATACTACTGTATCTTTTCAGAACCATCAATAAATAATAAACTGTAATAATGAAATAAAAATCTATAAATATGTTATTAATATGATCATTTTTTGTATTTGCCCAATCAAAATAGAGAGAAATAGAATAAAAGAACACCAGTACAAAAGATGAAGTTAATGAGATAATTTTGTCCCTGAAATGCACTGACAAGTTTTCAGAAACAAGACACGCAAAATTAGTCACCGAAAAAAAATGCCCGCATATTTCAATTTGCAGAATCTCATAATAGTAAAAATGCAATTTTTTCTTCTCAATCTTTATATGTGGCAGATGACCTGAACAAAATGTTTTATATTGTTGTAAATAAAAGATAATTTATAGCTTTAATCTAAGAAAATTTAATTTCATCGTATTCTTTCGGGGATTAGCTTTCCAAAAATGTATAATTTGTCCTATTTCTTATTTTATTGGACATTTCTCCGGTTATCTGCTTTAAATCAACATGGGCATTTTGCATATACAACTTGAATTGTAAATTGATCACTAATTATTGTATAAAATCATTTTTTGTGTGTAGCGCTATAGCAGCCCAACGTTCACAGGTCTAGATGTACACGATGTACAAAGTCGTCGCATCAGTGTAAGAAGGGCTTAACGCCCATGTATAGTGTCAATGAGCGCTATCCCTTTTTTACACTGATGCGACAAAGTGATGCTGACAGTTTGGACGTCTTGAATGATGAAGCAGAAAGTCTATCAGGTAAACCGTACGAAACCATCGATGACCACTTTCTAGCTCCATATCCTGACTCCATGAACATCTCTCATCATCTAGGACCAGCATCTAGTACAAATGATGCACGAATAGATGAGTCTGGATACATGATTCCAGATCGAGATCACGTCACCAAGAAGATGATACACACATCCATCATACATACTTCGATGCCACTTCTTCTGATGAGCCTTCTGGAGTAGGGGAGATCCATGTTGTCTATGAGAAATCTATCAGACTGACAAACATCTCCCTTGAAACTACTGGTGAGCATTCATCCAGCTTCTATGGGAATACAGAAGGTGCTCCTTTAAACTGTTGTTCATACGCTCTCTCCGGCACCCCATTGGCGAAGCAGAAAACCTGACACTACATCAATATGCCATTCAGGAATTCAAACGGAGACAATGGAATTGCCTTGAACAGATTGGATCAATCCAATACAGGTGACAATAGTAACCCAGTACAAGACAGTCATCATGACAAAACCGGATCAATGAATATGGACGATTTTGGGTACCTCGTCCTGGACGATTAAATTAAATTTAATAATGAGATGGTTCGCTGACTTTTAACGATTAATTGATAGAAAGGAATATGTACAGGGGTGAATGTTTTGTAGCTGCATGAAAATACGCTAAAAGAATATGTTTGTTTTTTAAGGATTGGCATATTTGGAAAGTTGAAAAACCAATGTGGCATACCTTTAATAAGTACATAAAAGATAATACATAATTGTGCCTCCTTTTGATTTTCGACACTTGAATAATGTCTTTCAGCAACTTGTGTAATTAATCTCCTGAAAATGTGAAATGTGATAAAGTTTTCTTTTCCTTGTTTTTCAGAAATTTTCTGAATAATGTGCCCCCATTACAAAAACCTAGATCTGTTCATATCACTGTAATATAATATGTATAATGAAAATATTTGAAAAAAAACGGTTAAATATAATCCTCAATGTACCAGATATATTTTAAAAACAAAGGTGTGTATAAGAATTTGATTGATCATTTTTTCTTGGTTTATCTTTTAGCACAAAGTATAAATTATCAGCAGCAGTAGCAGTACTAGTGGTAGTAATAGTGGTAATAATAGCATTAGTAGAAGTAGTAGTAGTAGCAGCAACAGCAGTCGCAGCAGCAGTAGTAGTATTAGTAAAATTAGTAAATCTAGGAGTAGTAGTAGTTATAGTAGTAGTACTGGTAGTAGTGTAATAGCAGCAGTAGTAGCAGTAGTAAAAGGAGTAGTAGTAGTAGTAATAATAGCAGCAGTAGTAATAGAAGCAGTAGTAGCAGTAGTAGTGGTAGTAGTGGTAGTAGTAATAGTAGAATTAATAGTAATATAGATAATGCGTACAGAAAGAAAACTCAGATCAGAATCATTTTTAGTTTCAAACTGTCGATCTTTTATTTTCATATAACCATCATCATCAGGAAATGAATTGCGTACATGTACTTGTTTTAAATAGTCTGGAGACTTCACATCGAGTGCACTATAAGTAGAAGTATAGGTTGTTGTGAAAGATTGCATTGATAGATAAGATGTATGACACTTTTAAGAGACTTTCATGCTCTTAACCTTCTCCTTATGAATGACATATGTTTTTGTTCTTCAAAGTATATTCTTTCGATACCTCTTTTTAAAAGTCTTCGATGAAAATGAAACTGTGTCAAATTGCACAAGAGCTTACTTTCTTGTCTGTTTCGAAACTTGTCAGTTCGTATTTTGAATGGATTTAAGCGAATAAGTGAGATTTGGAGATATATAAGTAAACTGATATATATATATATATAATATGTGACTTAGATTGAATTGAGTTTATTACACATCATTGACATGTGTAATCAATAGTACATCAATATTTTGTTTCAACAATAAAACGAGAGAGAAAAGATAATAATGGGAATAATCATCACCACGCTATTAAAACCTAACATATTATTGGCATTTTTGGCTTTAAAAAATTAATCGGCTGCAACGCGGCCTCGCACACTTAGTGATGTTAAGCATACTTCAGTATTGAAAAGAAAGTAGGAAACAAATGCTCCTTTAAAAAAACCCCAATGTAATTCAAAATAAAACATGGCTCTAAAGGGAAATCCAACCTTAATGGCAAGTTGCACTGAAAGAAAGAGGATAAATCAGAGAAGCAGATTGGTAAAAGTTTGAACGAAATCGGACAAGCAATAAGAAATTAATGAATTTTTTATAAGATAAGAGATAAGATAAGAGATGAGATAAGATTTTATTCACTCTATCGACCCCTCTCGGGGTATGAGAGCACAACATATTTACAATAATATAAATGGTATATTGAATACTTGTACATGGGTACATACACTAAAGGAAAAAAGAAACTTATAAAAGTTCAAGAGATCACCAAATTAAATTCTCTGCATGGAAATGTACCAAATTTGGATATAATGTTGATTCAATGCATGGCTTTAAATGACAGTCAATAACAAAAAGTTTTCTTCAATGCCACAAAAGAAATGTGCACTGAAGCAAAGGACTCTCTAATCCCCAAGTCACAAAGACAAACTGCAGCCTTGTACACCATATGCATGTCAATGAATGAAACAAAAGAATTTCAAAAGGGATTTGCAAGTTCATATCCAAACAGATTAATAGCCAGTATGTCCACCTCTAGCTTGCTGGCAAGCTGTACACCGTCTTCGCATGCTTCCGATCAGATTCGCGATGGTAGCCTGGGGAACATTGTTCCATTCCTCTTGCAGTGCTGCAATGAGCGTCTCCCTATTGATGGGTTGATTGTCACGCCTTGACACACGTCGACCAAGCTCTTCCCAGAGATGTTCAATTGGGGAAAGGTCTGGTGAACGGGCGCACCATGGCAGAACATCAATATCCTCTTGCTCGAGGGGTGCAAATCCCTTTTGAAATTCTTTTGTTTCATTCATTGACATGCATATGGTGTACAAGGCTGCAGTTTGTATTTGTGACTTGGGGATTAGAGAGTCCTTTGCTTCAGTGCACATTTCTTTTGTGGCATTGAAGAAAACTTTTTGTTATTGACTGTCATTTAAAGCCATGCATTGAATCAACATTATATCCAAATTTGGTACATTTCCATGCAGAGAATTTAATTTGGTGATCTCTTGAACTTTTATAAGTTTCTTTTTTCCTTTAGTGTAGTTTACATATTAAACAACATTTTTATTCAACGAAACATTTTGGAAAGAAAGCACTGTGGACTCATAATTGCCATTGCTTGCTGTTTAATTCTGCTCGAAGGCAGCAATAAAAGCTTAATGCCATTTGAATACAAGCCATAGTATAACAAACAATATGTTTAACACTGAACAATCTGCTTTTAACACAATTTTGCTTGAAGGCAGCGATAAAAACTTAGTGCCATTTGAATACAAGCAATAGTAAAGCACACTGAATGATATGTTTAACACTGACCAATCTGCTTTAAACACAAGGCAGTATTCAACCCAGAACAATATGCTTAAAAACTTGACACTTTGTATTGTGTCAAGCACATGATAACACGGCCAGTCATATAATAACTTAGTGTGTTAATAACTTCTTCACAACTTAGTAACTTGACTAACTTCCAGTATGTTTAAAAATCTGGGAGCATTTCTATCCTCATGATAGTGGGGAGTGTGGTAATCATACCTACTACCCCTACTCTTGAATAGCTAAGCACGTAAGTAAATAACGAGACAATTTGACTAGCTAGAGGAAAATATGCGGTCATCATTACATATTACCGTAAAAGTACAGAGTAAACAATTTAGAGCATTTTGACAGAGTGACTGAATGACTGGCGGAAATGTTTTGCCTCAAGTGTTTGGGATGTGCTGTAACGTGATTGCTGGGCGATGGTAACTCGACCCAGCAAGCAGTTTACCTGCCAACAGGATGGTACCTAGAGTGGCAATTCACATCCTTTTTCTGATGCTAAGGCCCCCAGACATCTTCCACCCAATTTTTTTATTTTTTATTTTTTCTCAGTTTGGGTGGTAGTAGCCATTTCTCTCCAATATGTGCCATCTATTTGACTTAATTGCCCCAGTTTCTACCGGGGCAATTGGCGGACAATTGCCACTGAAGCACGGGAGGTGATAAGGGCGAAAACCAGCATGGTGCAATGGCAACGCTCCCAAATCTATGAGAGATATGCTGGAGAAAATTCCCTTATGGCCCACTTGGGTATTATGCGCAGTGCGACCGAGATTACCTCTCCACCACCCGACCACAGTGGCAATGTCCTGGGCAGGGGGCTGCACAGCTTCCAATAGTGCTTGTGCACGTATGGTTATGTCTCTACATTCACCATGGTTATGTTTCGTCTATTCATTTAAAAGAATGAGGCCTATTTTGAAATTTTATTTGATGCTTTGTATTTAACAACTTTGACTGGCTTGTCTGATCCGTGGGCAGGATCCAACCTCTTGTGTTGGGAATATATACGACCTCAAATGTATTTTGTCCCATTATAAGATTAACCTCCAATCAAGCTTAAGATTATGCGTATGCAGCAACCTGGTCTGTGGATACAGCAGGGTTCACAATGTGAGGTTACTGGGCTGCCACTTCCCTTATAATAATGCTACTGTGCCTTGATAGCCTCTGTTCTTCTGTCCATGCTCGTGAGGGCATTAGATCAAAGAGAGCAAAGCATTAGAGCATTAGAGCATTAGAGCAAAGACCTGCATACAGAGGTGCCAACCATTACGGTTTCCTTCCACTATTTTGCTTCTATTTCACGTGAAAAGGGGGTACCAAAGTGAATAGATGTCAGTGGTTAATTAGCAGCAGAAGAATACTATAATCCACCACACATATTTCCCTGGGAATCCTTTTGTTGTCCACTAACATTAATTATCTATGGTTCTGGGTTACGAGTGTTCTAAATTTTTGCCTGTGACACACAATGACAGACCTGTCAACCTGTCAGATTCCTGGTTTTTGTTTTCTAGTTCATGTCCATGGACTGTACCGGTTGTCTGGAGTGACGGTTAGATGCACAATGGTATCAAATAATAACCAATTTCCTCGGATTTTGGTACCCCCTAATCAAGCATAAAATGCAAGATTACGGTTTTTGGTTGGCAGTACTGTGCATACATCAATTTTCCTTTGTGTTAGGCCACTATAGCTTCCTTCACGGCGTCTTCGAAGTTCCCGATTAGGATATCCAACCCCTGGTCTGACAGGTGAATACCGTCTCTAACAAAGAGATTGTGATTGGCCCTGTCTATGTCGTGTTGTATTACCGAAGCATTGCCCACATATTTGTTCAGGGACAATCGTACATCTTCCAGGGCCTCTTGGGATGTAGAGCCAGATGATCGCTTCCATAGTAGAATATGCGGGGAAGTATCATTGACCAAAGGATTCGAGCTTCTGGCATCCTGGTCCTGAGTAGGCTAAGGGCTGTTTTGATGCCTATCCTACATCCACAAGCGTCGGTTTGGCCGATGTTGTTGGAGCCTAGGTGGAGTATGACCAATGATGGGGGAGCTGCAAACCTTAGCCTGTTGTCTACCAGCCTCTCCATGTCAGCCAGTCTTGCACCACCCTGGCCGTGCCACTGGATGCTGTATGGTGTGCCCAGCTGGAGACGGTTTGTTGCTGCGGCTCTCTCCTTGGCTCGGCGTACGATGCTATCCCCTACTATCCATATCCGGGGTTGCCCTGAAATGACAAAAACAAAAAATTGCGGCAGTATCTCTTGCTACAACCCAATGAGTATCACGCTCGAATGCAATTACAGTGGGGTGTTATTTTCTTCAACAGGTCAATGCAGTCAGTGAATTGGATGGTCTGTGCCCTATAAAATGTAGCTGTCTGGCGAGTACTAGGGCTGTGCATGGGGGCTGGTATGGCCTCTTGCAGTACCTTGGTTGTTGGGGTACTAAGCGACCATGCATAATTTCCCCATGTGGTATGGCTTAGCCCCTGTTCTGTGGCACTTGGATGTGATTTTTAATTGCATTGTTCATTTATTTACTGTTCATCAATCACCATCTTTAAATTTATATCATTTACTGTTATTTATCACTTCATTCTTTTTTTTTCTGTTTTTTTAAAAGAAATTATTACTGTTGCTGTTATGTTTATGTTTTTATCATTTCAGTCAATATGCTTATTTTACCATATATGTGTATATATTCTTTCTTTGTAATTTGTATCCTTATTTTTGCAAATTCTCCTTTCATGTTAGACTCATTATGTATATCTTAGTATGCCCTGCATGCCTATCTTATGTACCTTTTGTAGACTTCGCTGCGCCACCTGCCCATGACCATTATTTCCTCTCCTGGAATCCCTTCCATGGCTGCTGTGGTTGGCGCCCCTATACGGAATGAATGTGTGACATAGGCTAGGGGTTGTGCCTCCATAAGTCAATGCTTTCTGCAAAACTGCACTGAATTGGTACCTGGTTAGGGGGGAGCTGTCTATGTGACAGAATAAGGGCCCTTTAACGGAGGGCCTTACCTGGGTATAAGTTCTCAATTTCATCACCTTGTATTCTTATGGGGTGTTGCAAGAAGGCCGCAGCCAATTGCAAACTGCAAAGCAAATTAGAACCACCATTCTGAATGGTTCAGGGTCTCCCCATTCAAGAAGATGCGCTTACAACAATGATTTTGATCAGTTGCAACCCGCAATCAATTGCAACTCTCCTGCAACACCCCATTAGTGTGGTAGACTTTCCATACTGGTCTGTTTTGGAATATCGGATACGCACTACCATAAAATGCCTTGAACCCTGACGTAGTAGAATGTCGTCTTTTGTTAGCACTTTTTCTGACTCCTCATGTTTACTACGAATTGTGAATTCTCCCACTCTGAGAAACCCCAAAAAGGCCAATAAGAAGACAGCCCTGAACATCAGTGTTTCGTAATGGGAAAAGCACACCAGTTGTATTGTGGGAATAGCCCTTTTTAGCATGGACCATGTAATGGGTCTCCTGCCATCTCCTATTTTTTTTTTCTGTCTCTTTTGCTACATGTACATTCCTGTAACTTCCTGATAATAAAGTGTTCTGTGGGGTCTGTCCACCCATGTATGTTGTGTATGTATGACAGGGCTGCAACATGTAATGAAATAGTGGAGGTAGATTTGCCACTTATCGAAATGTCTTCCCGCTCTATTTTGCTGGGGGTGCAGACTGGTGTCTCTCCCCTCCCCCACTCCCCCATGGAGTTCTTTGATAGGGTAACCTACATGTATCAACGCCTCTTTGCGCCCTGGGTGGTCCCCCACTGATAACGAGGAGGAGCCACAGCTCGCCGTCTAATGTTGCCCATGATCCACCCCTCCTATGGAGGCGGTGTCGGAATTCAATAACATAATCCCTCCAGCCGTAACCCTGGTAACGGGAAGCGGCCGTTCGAATGAGGTGGCAGTATTTGAGTAATGCATGCATGTGGGATTAGCTTCAAGATATATGCTCATGTACACCAGAAATGCATTAGTCCAGGTCTCAATAGAGAATATTGTAACGGCCACGGTTCGCCACGCCGGCTGACACGGCAATCTTGTCAGGATGCCCCGTGCCTTGCCGAGCTCCCCGTCCGTTTGGTCATAATATATGACCGTTGCTGATGGCTGGAGTTACCGGCATACAACCATCACCAACCGTCAGGTACTGCTCACCACCAGGTCTACCAGCAATCACCCATCCGTCGATTTCAATTGATCACCCTTCTCGCCTCGGCACAGCAGCAGACAATTATTGATCATCCTTCGAACAATCAGTCACTCAATTGAAGATCATTCATTAGCATTCATTGTCTTTCGAAGCCCTAATGTTAATTAATCAATTGAATGAAATATGCAAAGGAATTAGTCTGGAACGATAATTTTCAGTTGAAAAGCAAGTTTAACCACTTGCTGTATCAATTCTGCTGGTGACAGATGACAACCATATTTGGTCTGTAAAGATTCCATTATCAACTGCCGTCGAGTATTCAATCACCGTCAGTTCTGCTGCCCGTCGCCCACCAGCTCTGCCTTAGCTGTGACGCCGTCAGTTCTGCTGCCCGTCGCCCACCAGCTCTGCCTTAGCTGTGACGCCGTCAGTACTGCTGCCCGTCGCCCACCAGCTCTGCCTTAGCTGTGACGCCGTCAGTTCTGCTGCCCGTCGCCCACCAGCTCTGCCTTAGCTGTGACGCCCGTCAGTTCTGCTGCCCGTCGCCCACCAGCTCTGCCTTAGCTGTGACGCCGTCAGTACTGCTGCCCGTCGCCCACCAGCTCTGTCTTAGCTGTGACGCCGTCAGTTCTGCTGCCCGTCGCCCACCAGCTCTGCCTTAGCTGTGACGCCGTCAGTTCTGCTGCCCATCGCCCACCAGCTCTGCCTTAGCTGTGACGCCGTCAGTTCTGCTGCCCGTCGCCCACCAGCTCTGCCTTGTGGTGTGCCCAATATTGGTGTGAGTTGCACCATTATTCAATGCTTCCTGTGTTTCTCTCTCAAAATTTTCTTGGAGCAGGCTAGCACTTGGCACTATGGATGGAAAAGAGGTCACAAATGTGGAGCTAGGTCTATTTGTTCCTGCTATTATACCAGACTCTATTCCTGTCTGGTGCCTGATGTGGTTGACCCTTACGTTTAATGGGGTTTCTGATGTTTCAATTCGGATAGGGACATTACCTGTCATTTGTGGGCGAAGCGGTTGCTGGCCTGTCGCGCAGACGGTCCCGCTGGACTGGGTGGTGGCTGTCTCGTTGCCTGTAACCAACAACTCCGCTATCCCACTGGCTTCCCCAGTAGCTGCCGCTGCATTGCGACTGCGAGTGAGGCACGTATCTGCCTCTCTTGTAGTTGCAATATCTTTTGTCCTTTTTTTTCGAGAAGTAGTCGTTGGCCTAAACTTTTGGGCTGTGAAGCTTGCCTGGACGCTGGTACTTTCCTCTTTCCCATTTCTGTGAAGCCTGCTGATGTAACGATTCAACATTCGAGAATTTTTCCGACGCGAAAACTAAAATTTGTTGCCTTCGGGCAGAAACAGGTCAAGCAATGGTGGGTCGTCCGCGAGCGGGCTTTTGCCACAGTTGCTATGGTAACCTTTTGTATGAGCTCACCGTTGACCTTTTAGTGACTTTGTTCATTATTTGCATATTGCTGGTATAGTGACTTTCCACTTTCTAACTGCGTCAAGCCGAGCTTCTCCCAAAATATTCATGATCAGCTTATTGTGATCATGTTATTAAAAAAAAATGATTTTTTTTTTTTTCAATAATTTTTGAAAGTTGTAATCACTATACCTATGGGAATTTCAAATTGGCTGAATAATGTCCCTGTGATGAAGTTGTGGACAACTCCCCCATTTGCTCCAACACACAAAATAACTAAAATGTCATTTTTTTGCAAAATGTATTACTCAGTAAGATCTTTTTCTTTAATGAAGACTTATACCAGTTTGCTATCTGTATTGTATCTTGAGCACTGGCCCGAGGGTAATTGCGCTTCGGAGAAAACCGCAAATTAATGATATTTTTGTGTACGACAAACGGGAGAGTTGTCCACAAGACTGTCACATTCGACTCACCAAATTGCCAATTTGAGATTCGCATAGATGTAGTGATTTCATTTTTCAAACATCCATAACTTTCTTATTCCTTGTCCGATTTCTTTCAAACTTTCACCATCCTGTTTTTCTTATTTTTCTGCTTTCATCAAGTTATTACCAAGGTTGGATTGCTCTTTAAGTTTTGCTGACAAAGGACTATGAATTCCTTTAGTATCACTGTAAATATGGAAACTACAATATTTAATAAAATAATATCCGTATCATGTGGGGTCTTCTCCCATTTGGTGTATTGAAGTATCCCTGAATTTATATTTTCTCCAAAGAAAATGTGTCTTGTATGTAATTACTGCACCTATGTCTCTACACGAAACCTAAAATGAAACAGATCACTTTCCTAATCCTTGACCAAGAAATTAACATCTATTTATATCATTTTAGAAATGAGCTCGAAAGTTATGTCACAGAGTTGCCAATTTTGCGTTTGATCGATTACAACTCCAAAGTTCATCATTTCCCCCACACTTTCACTGATCTGTTTCATTTTTACTGCTTTTATTAAAATGGAATTACTCGTTAACAATATCCATGAAAACTTCAAAATCTGTTGAAAAACAGTAGAGAGAGAGAGAGACAATTGGTCATAAAGATAATAGACACCTTTTTTAAGGTCATGCATGTGTTTAATGGTTTCAAGACATTGTATATTTCCAGATCTATACTTGAGGTAAATTGTAAATCATTCAAAAACACAATGTTTCATGATAGAGTGGTTTCGCTTGCCTACAGGTTATTGTGTAGGTCAATAATTGAATAACTAAACTATCATTACAGGCTAGTGACAGAAAACTGTTCTTTATATAAAGGAGAATAGCCGAGAAAGTGTAGATTCGTAGTTCCGAATCTACGAGGCGTAGCCGAGTAGATTGGGAGTGGCGAATCTACACTTCCAAGGCTATTCTCTGATTTAAACCATTGCGTACATTCGTAAGAAAGAATCTACACTTTATTGAATAGATTGACGTCATAGCAATGGTTTAAAGCAAGCGATTACACCTTTATGTTCCTCAAGCATATGTTGTCATGAAATTACACATTTAAAGCTGCATTTGACTTTCTAAATTTGAAAAGCGCCTTCTTACGGTCTCTCCTAAATTAAGATTATAATTAGAGTTTAGTTGCATTTTATTTTAAATTGAACTACAACTAGCTTGAAAAATAAGCACATTTTCTTTATTTCAAACTATTACGTTTCACGTCAAATTTAGAAAATTGCCTGCAAGTACATTTTAAGGTTCTACAAGAGAGAACAGTTCTTGATCGGAAAATACCCCCCCCCCCCCCCCGGGTTTTTCCATATCCTGAGGATGGCGACTTTGAAATGTAATTTGACTTCTAGCAATGGCGGAAGGCGGAATATAAATTATGTTAGAGTCAAACAAAACTTATACTGATTGTTTAAGACTACCGATAAAAAGCATGGGGAAAACTATTTTTGGTTTCTATAATAGCAGAGTGATGAACAAGAAGGAGTAAAATACAAGGAAATTTAGCTGGCTGTAACGACTCGTGAGTATAACATATCGTCTTTATTTACTCAGCCGCAGATTGTGGACGTTTTTATGCCGCGAGAGGGCACCGTGATCGTAACCTGATTCATGCCGTTGTCCCGCGGGGAGCAAACCTCGGACAGACCGGTCGCCGCGCAGCATGCACGCTCCGCCTGAGCTCGAGCTCTCGTGCGAGATTCGGTCGGCTTCGTGCAGTCCGAAATATAATCCAGCAGTCCAACGGACGCGTTCGACGCACAAACTTTGTGTACGAGTGAATGGGGCTTACACAATCCTGACTTTCCCCACGGCCGCCTCGCGGCGTATCCCTATCTACCTGTGTGTCTAAGTGCTTTACGCATATGGCATTCAGGCTTGGCCGCACACGATGTATGCTCCTTCTCCGCTCTCTGGGAAGCATTCCAAGCAGGCGCCTTTTTAGATACGTTAATAATACTGAAAAAAAACAATGTCTTTCGCTCACTACAGGGTACTCATAACACCTAGATGGAGAGAAGCAAAGTAGACCTTCACATCTCCAGTGTTTAAGCCACTCGACAAAGACATCTCAGTGTGTGCATCAGTGCATTGTTACTAATGGGAGTTGGCCTTCCAACCGAATGGAAGTTTACAGTTGTTTCTTCATAATATAATGGTTAAAACATACGCAACTGCTGCATGATGAAGAATTCACAATTATTTTAATCTAGGTTCTATATCTTATGAAATTGACCAGCTTATATTTGTCTACTTTTCCGATAAGTGGAACCTTTGGAAAACTTGTACCGAAACTGAAAGACACTGCGTCACATATCTTTATAGACCAGCGTAATTTTGAGAATTTCCATGTACTGTTTTAGTCTTCAGTGGGTCGTTGTTGATAGTTTGTCGTACTTATAAATGAATACTTTTTCGCCGCGATGTTTGAACGTGGAATTACTTGTTCTTACATTCCTTGTTTTGGGGGATTTGTATTCTTCATTCAAATGTGGGTAGCAGGCACGTGTAAGTAGAATTATGACCCCTTTATATTTCTAATCAAATTTATTCGTAGACATTAATAAAGAAGATCATTCGCACAATAAAAACATTTTCAGTAAGACATTATGCTGTATACACATGTATAAGCAGCATAAATCGTACATTTAATGGGAGTTTTCAAAATGTGCCATATCTTAAATGGGGTCTTCCAATAAGAGTCTTCCCTTTGTGCGTAAATTCTAATGCAGAAACCATTCCTTTTAATTGTCATGATTGTGAGGTACATATTTAGTAATGTGCATCATACTAGATTATTCAAACGGATCATGCCAACGAGCAGAAATAGGATGATGAAGATGATGATTTCTTGTATAGCACTGTTATCCGCTCCCCTTTGCCCTTCTGCTTTAAAATATGTCTCATATAATTCAACGTTCATATTAAACAAGTGAAGAGGAATATTAACGACTGAAAATTAATATGTAGGGATTGTTCTTTAATATTTTGTGTCATTTTCTGCCCTATAATTTAACACTTAATGTCTATCGGTACCTATTATATGCTCCATATTAATTTTGTTTTGTATTCTGCAGTAATTTATGCATATATGTCTTATGCATCTAAATAATGAATAGAGGTTAGATTTGATTGAAATTCGAGTTATGTTGATCCCCTTTACAGTCTATGTTTGGCTATCCGGCGAGGAGAGTTTAAATATTTCATCAAATGATATCAACATGACTGTTCCAGAAAAATCATTATGGATTTTTAATACAACGATCAGCCATATAATCAAATTCTCTTTTGTGAATTTTGATTTCGAACCTGGTTATGTTTTCATGGATATTGGTGATGGGACCAATGTCGATGGAGAAAATGCTCTTTTTACGGGCAGAGCCACTTATACGCGATTAGCAAGCTTCAGTGGATCCGACCTGCCTAGCGTCGTGACATCTGTAGGGAACACAGCATGGTTAAGACTCCGCTACATCATCCGAAATGATTGGGAAAGGCATTTCAGTATGACTATCACATCTACCAATATATCAGGTAAATCAACCATTTGCGACATAATGATTGGTCTTTATCAAGATGCCATTCAGAAAGACCTTACTTGAATCACACTAGGAACAGACCCGGTATATTGTGATATGCTGAAATTCATATCTTTTCTGGTAAAAACAGCGATGACAGAAATCAACATGCTTTTTGAGATTAGCTCAATCTATTGGAATGACTTAGACAGACAGGCAAATTCGAAGCACTCTTTTTGATCTCTAAACATCTTTTAAGGGTAACCTGACGATAAACGTTGGATTGTGAATTGTTGTTAGGAGTATTAAGGCAAAACTTTCTACAGAATTTTAAGAAAGTTATACATTTATTGTGTTTAGTAATTATTTCACAGCGGGTACTTTAAATACAAAGAAAGTGTCCACTATGACTATAGACGAAGAAGCATAAGAGTAAATATACTGGGTGGTTGTTCTTCTGGGTAACTGTACTAGGGCCAGTTGTCCTAGCAGTACTTTTCGATTCATAATTTCCAAGGGGTGTAGTTATCCGGGGGTTACTTTTCTACTTGCATCTATGGCATTCCACTTTGTCCTAGGATCGTCATCGAGAAAGGAAAGATAACGTCTATCGACCATCTCTTTATTTTAGCTTCATTATGAAGTAATTTTGAAGTTATCCGTTTTCGTACAGAGACGACGGAACTGAAAAGGGATGAGATGACATCGATTCGTTCAATGAATTACCCGTCCAACTATCTGAACAACTTCTACCATCTCTGGGACATTCGCGCTCCACAAGGCTTCATCATTTCAGTCATCGTTCGAGCTTTCCAAGTCGAAAACGGGCGCGACCACCTGTATATTGGTGATGGGGCTGATAGATTTACAAATCAAGACGGGTTATGGCGAGACTGGACTGGAAGGTGGGCATCGGGTCTGGTGTTAGGATTACGGGACTTCACGTCAACCACCCTTTCGATCACGATGATATTTAGCACTGATCAGAGCACCTCACGCTCAGGATTCTGGATCCACTTACAGGCTGTAGAGGACCCAGGTTAGTCATAATTATAGCAATACGCGCCATTTTAGTTTTATTAGGTTCCAGCATTTGGCCACATTTTACCGGATATTTTTTCTCACAAAAGTGTTTTTATTTTGACACCCTCAATATAAATGTGTACATGATCTTAATGACACGAATTCAAATAAAAAGACTACTTATTGTCAAAAAATACATTTGGTGGATCTCGGATATCATTGAGACCCCCAATATTTTTGCGGGACTCTGATATCATTGAGCACCCCCCCCCCCCCTATATTTTGGTGGGGCTCAGATATCATCAGCCCCAATTGTTTTTGGTGGGGCTCGGATATCATTGAGCCCCCACTATTTGTGTTGGATCTCGATTATCATGAGTCCCCCTCCCCGCCCAATATGTCAGTTTTTAATGTCCGATTATAGGCATTTGTGACAATAAAAGTTTTGTTTTTCACGCTCCTGGCGTATTATTTTTTCCAAAGGTGTTAAATGTGTGCTTTTTAACACCTAGTGCTTTGTCTAACTTAATAACAATAAACTGAATATCTTACAAGTCAACGATTTCTTCAAGTAGGCCTACTTTTATTAATTTCTTTAACTGCTTAAAAGAAAGGCTACAAATTATATCGAAAAATTTCGGCTCGCTCTTCGCGCTCGCATGGTTTAACTGCATATGGAATTCCGAACGTGATCAGCGTCCTAGAACCTCCGACACCATATTTGATTAATCTATTTAACCCATGTTAAAATGATTATTTCAGGGGATTTTAAAATAAGGGTTTAGAATGCAGTGATTTCAGGTCACTTTTGCGAGAGAAAAAAAACCCCACCTCGCGCTATGCGCTCGCATGATTTTATTGCCTATTGGGTATATAATTTAGACCCAAAAGGCCAAAAATACTGTGTTTCTAGTTAATCACCCTACCCCCCCCCCCCCCCTAGTGGTGGTCTAAAAATGGAGGTAGAGCAAAGAGAGAAGAAAAAGGAAGGCTTAACAATTTACGCAAAAAGAGACTTTACAAAAAAATGATCGAGCCCCCCTCCACCATACTGAAAATCTTCCTAAGACAATGATGTAGATATTCCAGAAATAAAACCATATTTACAAAAAATAAATTCAGTGGTAATTGAATGAATCACCTTGCCTTCTCCCTGATGATATACGTAATCTGAAAGATTTTCATATCACTGTATAATTATATCTTGATTCCTACCTAACAGAAGTATCTACACGATCATTTCCGTCGTCAACACCTCTAATAAATCCTCTGATTAACGTGACGTCACATCATGCGCCAAGGATTACAACCGCAAACCCAACGGTTCCGGAAAATGTAGCTTGGACTACAATGGGAGAATCAGATTCAGGTCAATGATTCCACTCATTTATTTCAAACATCATGAAAATTCCAAATCGCATAAATTATTTTGGGCAGGATTTATTCAACGTATGTTTTTATGCCTCCGCCCACCGAAGGTGGGTGCCGGAGGCATTATGTTTTCGGGTTGTCCGTCCGTCCGTCCGTCCCACTTCTCGTTACCGCGATATCTGAAGAATCATTTGAGGTAGCAACCTCAAACTTGGTACTAGTATGTATCCCCATACGAAGATGAACTGATTAGATTTTGGGGTAAGTAGGTCAAAGGTCAGAGGTCACAGAGGTCAATTTACATGAAATTACATGAAATTCTTGGTTTTTAGCACCGTTACCGCGATATCTCAAGAACTGTTTGAGGTAAGAACTTCAAACCTAGTACTAGTATGTTTCCCTATACGAAGATGAACTGATAAGATTTTGGGGTAACGAGGTCAAAGGTCAGAGGTCACAGAGGTCAATTTACATGAAATTACATGAAATTCTTGGTTTTTTAGCACCGTTACCGCGATATCTCAAGAACTGTTTAAGGTGAGAACTTCAAACTTGGTACCAGTATGTATCCCCATAGAAAGAGGAACTGATTAGATTTTGGGGTAGGCAGGTTAAAGTTCAGAGGTCACAGAGGTCAAATTACATGAAATTACATGGAATTACTGGTTTTTAGCACCGTTACCGCGATATCTCAAGATCTATCTGAGGTGAGAACTTCAAACTTGGTACCAGTATGCATCCCCATTGAAAGGTGAACTGATTAGATTTTGGGGTAAGTAGGTCAAAGGTCAGAGGTCACAGAGGTCAATTTACATGAAATTACATGAAATTACTGGTTTTTAGCCTCGTTATCAAATATTTCTAGAACAGTTTGAGCCATCAACTGAATTTAGGTGGAGGCATATAGGAGACGCAGTCGCATTCATCTTGTTTTTTAAAGCTTTATAAAGGGATTTTGGATTTATTTTGTAAAGTTTGTTTTTTGAAAGATATTAGCCTGGATCACCTGAGGGAATAGAATACTTGACAGCAAAGTTTTGAAACATATGAAAAAGCGCAACGTTAGATGTAATTCTTGTAATTTTAGTACAAATATCAACTTTTTCAAATCCACTGAACAAGAACCACTGGAGATATGAACTTCAAACTGTGTTTGAAGTTCACTATAGGGCAACGAACTGATTAGATTTTAGGGTAAGTAGGTCAAAGGTCATAGAGGTAAACACCCATTAAATCAATAGCCTCGTTATCGCAATATCTCAAGAACAATTTGAGGTACATTTATGAATTTTAAACTTTGTGATAGCATGTGCCATCATAGGGAGATGAACTGGTTGTAACAGATCAAACACAAAGTGACAACTCCGGGACCTATCTTGCCAGCTCCTCTCACATTTGCCCTGTGCCCCCAAAATCATTAATTTCCATTTTCTCCAAAGAAAATAATTCAGTCATACATGCACCTGATATATTATAATCATTAATCATAATGTTTTCACAAAAACCTATATGAAACAAATCTATTCCTTCATCAAATAATAAGAAAATGAAAATTTATGAGATTTTCTCTACTGAGCGAATGGGAGATACGTCACGGAGTTGCATTTGTGTTTGATTGATTACAACTTCAAAAATGCATGACTTTCTTTAATATTTCTAATCGGATTTTGCTTAAACTCTCATTAATATGTGTCCGTCATTTTTCTTGTTTTATTCAAGTCAACTTAATACCAGAGTGGACTTTTCCCGTGTAATAATATTGTTATTTTCATTTAGGTCAAGGTCTTCAAGTATTGATATTCAAAGTGATAGCAATTATATCATCATCGATCCTGTTCCTGGGGATATCTGGCTGTGTTCTCCTCAGATGTCGACAGTGGCATCTTACTCAACGTGACGATAAGGTACAATTATTTATCAGTACCTCATTTACATGTAGAGGAATTAGGCCAATACTACTGTATCTTTTCAGAACCATCAATAAATAATAAACTGTAATAATGAATTAAAAATCAATAAATATGTAATTAATATGATCATTTTTTTTTTGTATTTGCCCAATCAAAATAGAGAGAAATAAAATAAAAGAACACCAGTACAAAAGATGAAGTTAATATGAGATAATTTTTCTCCCTGAAATGCACTGACAAGTTTTCAGAAATGAGACACGCAAAATTAGTCACCGAAAAAAAATGGCCGCATATTTCAATTTGCAGAATCTCATACGTGGCAGATGACCTGGGTAAGAAAGAGAGAGAGAGAGAGGAGGGGGGATTTCTGAACATAATAATGCTTTATATTGTTGTAAATAAAAGATAATTCTTTGGGGGATTAGCTTTCCAAAAATGTATAATTTGTCCTATTTCTTATTTTATGGGACATTTCTCCGGTTATCTGCTTTAAATCAACATGGGCATTTTGCATATACAATTTTTATTGTATGCGCAGCTATGAATTGTAAATTGATCAGTAATTATTGTATAAAATCATTTTTTGTGTGTGTAGCGCTATAGTAGCGCAACGTTCACAGGTCTAGATGTACACGATATACAAAGTGATGCTGACGTCTTGAATGATGAAGCAGAAAGTCTATCAGGTAAACCGTACGAAACCATCGATGACCACTTTCTAGCTCCATATCCCGACTCCATGAACATCTCTCATCATCTAGGACCAGCATCTAGTACAAATTATGCACGAATAGATGAGTCTGGATACATGATTCCAGATCGAGAAGGTGAGGAAGCCTGCACATCATCAGTCACTCCTGATAAAATTACATTACGTCACCAAGAAGATGATACACACATCCATCATACATACTTCGATGCCACTTCTTCTGATGAGCCTTCTGGAGTAGGGGAGATCCATGCTGTCTATGAGAACACTATCGGACTGACAAACATCTCTCCTGAAACTACTGGTGAGCATTCATCCAGCTTCTATGGGAATACATAATGTGCTCCTTTAAACTGTTGTTCATACGCTCTCTCCGGCACCCCATTGGCGAACCAGAAAACCCGACAATACATCAATATGCCATTCATGAATTCAAACGGAGACAATGGAATTGCCTTGAACAGATTGGATCAATCCAATACAGGCGACAATAGTAACCCAGTACAAGACATTCATCATGACAAAGCCGGATCAACGAATATGGACGATTTTGGGTACCTCGTCCTGGACGATTAAATTAAATTTAATAATGAGATGGTTCGCTGACTTTTAACGATTAATTGATAGAAAGGAATATGTACAGGGGTAAATGTTTGTAGCTGCATGAAAATACGCTAAAAGAATATGTTTGTTTTTTAAGGAATGGCATATTTGGAAAGTTGAAAAACCAATGTGGCATACCTTTAATAAGTACATGAAAGATAATACATAATTGTGCCTCCTTTTGATTTTCGACACTTGAATAATGTCTTTCAGCAACTTGTGTAATTAATCTCCTGAAAATGTGAAATGTGATAAAGTTTTCTTTTCCTTGTTTGTCAGAAATTTTCTGAATAATGTGCCACATTACAAAATCCTAGATCTGTTCATATCACTGTAATATAATATGTATAATGAAAAGCGATTTGAAAAAAAAAGAAACGGTTAAATAAAATCCTCAATGTACCAGATATATTTTGAAAGCAAAGGTGTGTATAAGAATTTGATTGATCATTTTTTCTTGGTTTATCTTTTAGCACAAAGTATAAAGTATCAGCAGCAGTAGCAGTACTAGTGGTAGTAATAGTGGTAATAATAGCATTAGTAGAAGTAGTAGTAGTAGCAGCAGCAGCAGCAGTAGCAGTAGTAGTAGTAGTAGCAGCAACAGCAGTCGCAGCAGCAGTACTAGTAGTAGTAAAATTAGTAAAACTAGGACTAGTAGTAGTTATAGTAGTAGTACTGGTAGTAGTGTAATAGCAGCAGTAGTAACAAGAGTAGTAGTAGTAATAATAGCAGCAGTAGTAATAGAAGCAGTAGTAGCAGTAGTAGTGGTAGTAGTTGTAGTAGTAGTATTAGAATTAATAGTAATATAGATAATGCGTACAGAAAGAAAACTCAGATCAGAATCGTTTTTAGTTTCAAACTGTCGATCTTTCATTTTCATATAACCATCATCATCAGGAAATGAATTGTGTACATGCATTTGTTTTAAATAGTCTGGAGACTTTACATCGAGTGAACTATAAGTAGAAGTATAGGTTGTTGTGAAAGATTGCATTGATAGATAAGATATATGACACTTTTAAGAGACTTTCATGCTCTTTACTTTCTCCTTATGGATGACCTTTTTGATTGTTCTTCAAAGTATATTCTTTCGATACCTCTTTTTAAAAGTCTTCGATTAAAATGAAACTGTGTCAAATTGCACAAAATTTTACTTTCTTGTCTGTTTCGAAACTTGGATTTAAGCGAAGTGAGATTTGGGGAATGAAAAGAGGAAGTATGCTGATGTGTGAAATGAATGGATTGACATTACTAAACATCATTGACATAGTACTTCAATATTTTGTTTCAACAAAATAACAAATTATGTGCATTTCAAATAACAAAATAATTATGTAAACATGTCAGAGTAGGTTAATAATTTCTGATTCGTATATACAGTACATGTACACAGATTGATATGATATAACTCATTTTAGAATTCACCCCTTAATGGTATGATATCCTTTATGTAATTTGCTAGACTGAGTATGACATATTTGTTATCTAATTTCATTAAGAATATGAACTATTCTTCTGCTCTAAGAAAAGCAAAATTAAGGTATTTTAATGATAAAGCATCTAAGAGTAATTTTTCTTTGTTCATTGAATTTAGGGCAAAATATCAGTGTGTGTAGTTCGTCACCAATCTCTCATTCCTCACAGTCGGTGCATATTTTAAGATGCATTGGTGTTTTATCAGGCCTTCTGTGACTACCTGTTTCTATTGCTAAATTATGACAGCTTATTCTGAAGCGGCATATATTTCTTCGGGGTCGAATACTTTTGATAACATGAAGATACTGTTCCTGCTTAATATCTGATTTAAATTTCCTGTATGTTCTCAGTTTGTTCCCTTCCCCACTATTCCCTACATTACGTGCAGATCAGTGGTGAATTCGTTTTGAACAATATGCTTCATAACGAAATTCACTTCATTTCCGACAACCCGATCACTGTCAGTTTAGTCTAAACATCGATACATTCATTGTTTTCATCAAGATATATTTTACAATCTTTCAATAACGTATGTACCTTTTTTAACCAGCATGCAGTGTTTTTTCTTGCCATTACTCTATTCAATTCATACGCATGGTATAACAGGGAATTACAAACATTATCTTTCTTCCGTGACCAATACTTAGCTACACAAGAACATACATATGTATATCAATTAATCATGGGTATTCTCCCATCTCAGCCCAAATGGCTATATTATTACTTTTCCTATTTACACCAAGAGCATATCTGAGCCACTGTATTAAGTCAACAGGTTCCAAAATATTTTTGAAGAATAGTTTTGAGTGACCTACATCACATCAGTGACCTACATCAAGTTTTCCAAACTCTATGACAAATGCTCCCCAAACCTCTGTCCCATACAGAAGGATGGGTTTGGTAAGTGACTGGAATAGATCTAAAGCTAGTTTTATATTTGGAGGATGAGTACCGAATGCTTTGTAAAGTTTAAATATTGCTCTTTTGCATTTTTCTACATTTTCGTTTGCGTTGTTGAAATTGCCAGCATAGCATATAGTAATACCTAAATACATGTAGTTGACTTGTATTACAACTTCTCTCATTTCACCATCTATTACAAAATTGTGGTTCTTCAACATTCTTCCATTTTTATTACAGATGGGTATTTTTGCCTTCTTTCTATTAAGACGTAGCAACCATTTGCTGCAATATTCTTCTAACCTGCTGAGCATAGTTAACATACGTTCTTTAGTTTTTGATATCAGAACTATATCATCAGCAAACATCAGGCAGTTTACCAGTTGAGAGATATTGGGTCTGTTCCACTCACTTCTATATCATTACGTAGGTCATTCAAGTACAAATTACATAATGTTGGACTTGCAAAGTACAGCCTTGTTTGACCCCAGTATTTGTTGTAAAACAAGGTGTAATTCCATTTGTCAATTTGTCCATTTTTATACATATCAGTTACAATATCGTAAAAGTTTCCCCTATTCCATTATTCAGTAGCTTATGAAAAAAGACCTTCCCGCCAAACATTGTTGAATGGCTTTTTCAGATCTACAAAACACAGATAAATTTGTTCACTCTCTTTTTTCTCTTTTTGTTTTACATACCTATCAATTATGGTTTTTAGCACAAAAATTTGATCAGTTGTTCTATTACTACCTTTAATACCGATTTGGTTACAAATATTCAAGTTGTTTTCATTGAGATATTTGACTAGTCTCATGCAAAATAGTTTTCCCATACAGCTGGATAGCGATATTCCCCTGTATTTGCAGGGTCCATTTTGGAGCCCGCTTTCAATATTGGAATCATACAGCTTTCAGACCATTTTTCATGAAATTCGCCACTTATAAGTATCATAATTATTGAATACTTTCACCAGAAATGGGGAAAAGTGATACTTTCCCGCTTTCAGCATTTCATTTAGAGTATCACAGCCAGGTGCTTTTGGGTTTTTACATTTCTGTATAAAATAAAAAACTTCTTTTGGTGAGAAATCCAAGGTACTAAATGTCTTTTTTTAAAGGACTGTCTTTTATGGACTTCTCAATTGTTTTTTGTTCAATATTAAGTATTTGTTCTTTATTCATTAGAATATAAAAAGTAATTATACCATTTTCTATGAGATATTTTGCCACAAAGAGGTTCTCTTGACGTTACTATGTAATTCATTAAGTTCCTCTAGGATATTCCACAATTCATTTGAGTTTGTGTTTTCACTATTTTCCATCTGGTTTAACAATTTTTTCCTTGCTATACTGATATTTGTAAACAAATTTTTAGGCATTTTACTCCCAGTGTTAAAGATTGTATGCTCGATTTGTAATGAAAAACACAAGTCATCTACTGCTTGCCGGGCAGCGACTTAACCACCAGGCTATTCTGGTTCACGGCCAAGTCACGATGAACTGGAATCAAATACCCAAGATCCTCTTCTTTCTGACTCATTAATATTCAAACGGTCCGCCGTAGACAATGGTTAGTAAACGAAGAAGCTTGATGGGAGGAATTTTAATTTGTAAACAAATTTTTAGGCATTTTATTAAAATAACAAATTAAAATTCCTCCCATCAAGCTTCTTCGTTTATTTACCATTGTATACTGATATTGTCTTTTAGTCTTTTCTTGTAAAGTTTTCTCACATACTTGCCAACAAAGATATTTTACTCTTTTTCCCAGAGCTAAACTTTCTTGGTATCTGTGTACCTTATATTTCTTGTTTCTGCTCTTTGTTTTACGATATCTATAATTAGTCTTTTGAATCATTGCTGATTCTGCTACATTTAAGATAACAATTAGTGATTTCTTGCACGGCACTGTCACTTCCTTCTTGGGTATGCTCATAGTGTTTAATCATCAGTGATAAGATGCTGTCTTTATTTTTGTTGAGAGTTCAACGCTATTTCATATTGCTCTCTACCTTGTTGCCCTTGCCACTATTTCAAAATATGTGATCTCAAATCAGTGACATTGCTAAGATTATTTCGATCATTTTGAGTTTGCATATCGCAGCAGAGTAATGCTTTGATTTTTAATTCGATGGGGCAAAGGTCCGAATAAAATGTTCAGTGACAAAACCTGAAGAAAATAAAGCATGTTCATACAGACCTTTCTCTGCTATTGCATAATGAATTAGGCTAGGTGACAGTCCATGCATACCGTAACAAGTGAATTTTCCAGTTATATTTCCTAATTTTCTTCCATTTATGATACAAACATCTTACACAATTCTATTATGTCCTCACCTCTACTGTTCGCATGTCTCATATCTTTGTTTCTCCTTGTAATAATAGGGTAATCTTGACCAGACACGTCCCTCACCCCATTAAATACATTTTGACCCACCTTATATTGTTAACTGTTGTTTAGTATTATGTAATCTGAAAGTATATACACCTGAGCTGAGATTAATATCGGTGTGGACGTATGTGTGTTTGTGGGCGTGTTTAGCATTATGTCCGAGGACATTTTCGGACAGAGAACAAAAAAAATCATGACAACAATGGTCCTCGGAAGCCGGACACTAGTCCTCGAACGTCGAACAATGAATTTGTGCTTTATTCCGTCGACTGTACGAGGACGGAGGAACATTAGAGGAACAATACTTGTCCTCGGAAATAAAGCAATACAAGACTGTGTGTGTGTGTGTGTGTGTGTCCAAACTCTGAACAATGTCATGTAACATAACGTAATAAAAAGCATTCAAATATAAATGCACCAGAACTTTGGTAACCTACTAAGCTAACTGAAAATGCCATGGGGATCTCTGATCACGTGATAACCAATAATGGCACTAGATTCCTGGGGCACATGACCCACCCGTAGGATAGGAGCTCCCGCGTGTATTCCCCCAAATCTTCGAGATTGTGTGCCTCCTTCTCATTTATAATTGTGCGAGCGTATACTTTTCTGTTGTTACTGGTGATCCCACATGTTTCAATTTATCTCAGAATCTAACTTCCAAACAGGCTGTAAGTATAACACAATCTAGTCTAGTCTATAATTCTAGCAACTTATCAACTGCAACCTTTCCAATCCTTACATGCATACAAGACAAGACAATAATTAACATTGAATATGTTGAATTAACATTCATCATATACCTACACGTAGATGTATATACTATGACCACATCAAAATAAATGTTATATTCTACGACAAGTCAACACGTCTAAGCACAAGCACCGCACCACATGTGAAAACACTCTAGGGCATTAGAACTTCGTAACTGTCCTTACCTACATAAGTATGCATACATAACAGCACAAATAACTGTCCCCTGCACCGCTAACAGAACGCAGGAATTTTTTTTACTGGCCGTCCTACAAATTACTGTATCCTGAATCTGTGCTGCCTGCTCCAACATTCCTGCTGAGTCTCCCCGACATTCTGCAGGCCAATGCTTACATGGGCTGCGTCCTTTACCTAGCCAGCAAATATATTCTGCATATTCACTTCTCAATTTGACCCAACCTACCATCCATATTATATGCCACATCGACAACTCTTATCCTGATATTTTCGAATCCATGCTGCCTGTTCCAATACTCCTGTCCAGCCTGCCAGCCTGCCAGCCTTCCAGCCATTCACTGGGCAATTCTGACATACGCCATGCCCTTTTCTTAGTCAGGAAAATAATCCTGCTTATAAGCACACACTAATCTCACCCAATCTCCCAAACGTGTAGTATGCCACATCATTAACTATGATATATTCAATCTTGCCCAACCTCCCTTCCATATTGTATGCCACATCAACAACTCTAGCTCTCTTGATATTCTCTATCCGTGCTGCCTGCCCCGATACTCCTGCCCAGCCCCCCAGCCATTTTGCATATCTAAATCTTACCCATCCTGCAATCCATATTGTATGACTCATCAGTAACTTCTCTTAAGTTATTCTGTATGCCGTCTGCTCCATTTTTTTAAATCTCCCCCAACACCCATCCATACTTTTTGTTCCCTCAAAAACTTTTCTTACAATATTCTGTATCTATACCGCCTGCTCCACTACTCCTGCCCACCCTCCCAGCTGTTTCGCAGGCCCATCGTAACAAGTAAAATAAATCCTGCACATGCCTATCTCAATCTCACCCCAACCTCCCATCCTTATAGTACGGCATTATTATTATCATCTCTTATGATATCTCTGAATATGTGCTGCCTGGACCAATATATTCCTACCCAGCCTTCCGTCATACTCAGGCCAATTCTCATTCCGAACAGTGGTGAATCCTCTCCTGAGCCAGCAAAATCAATCCCGCAAGACTAGTGTATGTCACTGTGTACACGATGAGTGTGTGTGTGTGTGTGTAATTGGGGTTTTTACAGACGTGTATCAATCAGATATGATTATTTACGTCTGGGACCGACCTTTAACGTCACCATCCGAAAGACGTGACTCAGTCTCGAACCTGGGTCCGCTGAATCAGTTTATAACTTCCACTGGTAGCTGGATTACAGGCGCACGCCACAACGCCCAGTTGTGAACACGATGACAAAGAAAGCGGACAAAATATACAGCTCCTCATTGTACCCTTCACAATTGTTCTGGTAGACAAAAGAACATCCGTTCATTGCTATTATGTAAAATAAGTAGCACAGGTGAATATGCATGTGACAGCTGTTCTACATATTTTTACATAATAGCAATGAAGGGATGTTCTTTTGTCTACCAGAGCAATTGTGGATAAACTGGGCGTTGTGGCGTGCGCCTGTAATCCAGCTAACAGTGGAAGTTATAAATTGATTCAGCGGACCCAGGTTCGAGACTGAGTCACGTCTTTCGGATGGTGACGTTAAAGGTCGGTCCCAGACGTAAATAATCATATCTGATTGATACACATCTGTAAAAACCCCAATTACGCACACACACACACACACACACACAGAAAACATGGCCCTAAGTTTTGCTGGCAAAGGACTATGAATTCCTTAAGTATCACTGTAACTATGGAAACTACTATATTTAATAAAATAATATCCGTATCATGCGAGGTCTTCTACCATTTGCTGTATTGAAGAATCCCTGAATTCATATTTTCTCCAAAGAAAATGTGTCTTGTATATAATTACTGCACCTATGTCTCTATACAAAACCTAAAATGAAATAGATCACTTTCCTGATCATTAACCAAGAAATTAACATTTTTTAATATCATTTTAGAAGTGAGCTCAATGGTTGCCAATTTTGCGTTTGATTGATTACAAGTTCAAAGTTCATCATTTCCCACACACTTTCACTGATCTATTTCATTTTGTCTGTTTTTATTAAAATCAACTTATCATCAGAATGGAATTCCTCTTTAACAATGTCCATGAAAACTTCAAAATCTGTTGAAAAACAGTAGGTCATGCATGTGTTTAATGGTTTCAAGACATTGTATATTTCGAGATCTATACTTGAGGTAAACTGTAAATCATTCAAAAACACAACGTTTCATGATAGAGTGGTTTCGCTTGCCTACAGGTTATTGTGTAGGCCAATAATTGAATAACTAAACTATCATTACAGGCTAGTGACAGAAAATTTGTTTATAGCAAGCGATTACACCTTTGTGTTCCTCAAGCATTATGTGACCCTCCACCACAAAACGACCAATAAGTCGCAATGGGAGTTTTAGAGTAAACAGCTGGAAAAGTTTGTTAGGGATAGAAATTTCTATTTTAAGATTTTGGTATTTTCTGAAAGTTAATTTATTAATCTACCATCTGACAAAGTTTCAGGGTAAAATACCATGCTGAAATATGTTTTTACTCTCATTCAAGATGACCATTTTTTCCTGGATATTCAAACTTTGTGAGTCAGCTTGCTGGGATCATACTTCACATCGCTTTTCTGGTATAGCTCAAAAACTATGCACTGTCTGATATTCAAAATCTAGAGAAAGAAAGAAATATATCTATCCTAAAGATATGGAAAGTTTCAACCCAATCCAATGAGTACTTCACAGTGTAGGCTTTGGAGTTTTGACTGAACCTTTTGTGCAACAAACAATAGGACACAGATTGGGCGCTCTTAAATGGTCACTCTTCTTTAAAGCCCGTTTTCTCTATTGTTTCGGTCATTAGCCTGTCTGACACTCGGACATTCTCATTGTAATTTATAAGGGTTTGCTTAGTCTATACAAGACAAGTTATATATCATTTTAAAGCTAAGAATCTAAGCTTTCAAACTGTGCTTGCATTAAAAAACCCAAATTTCCGACTTATTGGTCGTTTTGTGGTGGAGGGTCACATATGTTGTCATGAAAGTACACATTTAAAGCTGCATTTGACTTTCTGAATTTGAACAGCGCCTTCTTACGGTCTCTCCTAAATTAAGATTATAATTAGAGATTAGTTGCATTTTATTTTAAATTGAACTACAACTAGCTTGAAAAATAAGCACATTTTCTTAATTTCATAGTATTACGTTTCACGTCAAATTTAGAAAATTGCCTGCAAGTACATTTTAAGGTTCTACAAGAGAGAACGGTTCTTGATCGGAAAATACCCCCCCCCCCCCAAGTTTTTCCATATCCTGAGGATGGCGATTTTTAGGAGGTTCAGTTTAGGGCAACTTTGAAATGTAATTTGAGTTCTAGCAATGGCGGAATGGCGGAATATAAATTATGTTAGAGTCAAACAAAACTTATACTGCTTGTTTAAGACTACCGATAAACAGCATGGGGAAAACTCTTTTTGGTTTCTATAATAGCAGAGTGATCAGCAAGAAGGAGGAAAATACAAGGAAATTTGGCTGGCTGTAACGACTCGTGAGTATAACATGTCGTCTTTATTTACTCAACCGCAGATTGTGGACGTTTTTATGCCGCGAGAGGGCACCGTGATCGTAACCTGATTCATGCCGTTGTCCCGCGGGGAGCAAACCTTGGACAGACTGGTCGCCGCGCAGCATGCACGCTCCGCCTGAGCTCGAGCTCTCGTGCGAGATTCGGTCGGCTTCGTGCAGTCCGAAATATAATCCAGCAGTCCAACGGACGCGTTCGACGCACAAACTTTGTGTACGAGTGAATGGGGCTTACACAATCCTGACTTTCCCCACGGCCGCCTCGTGGCGTATCCTTATCTACATGTGTGTCTAAGTGCTTTACGCATATGGCATTCAGGCTTGGCCGCACACGATGTATGCTCCTTCTCCGCTCTCTGGGAAGCATTCCAAGCAGGCGCCTTTTTAGATACGTTAATAATACTGAAAAAAAAAACACAATGTCTTTCGCTCACTACACGGTACTCATAACACCTAGATTAAGAGAAGCAAAGTAGACCTTCACATCTCCAGTGTTAGAATTATCAAACTGTGTTAATTGGATGACAGCAAAACCGAAAGTATTTTGTTTTGTTCGCGGGGTAGGCTGGAAGTATACTGATGATTTCAATATAAGTTATAACAATCACCTCATATAAAGAGACAGGATTCTGTGAAGTATTTAGGACTAAATATAGCTAGTGATCTTTCTTGCTCAAGTTTGGTTGACAGTGTTGTCAAAAAAGCTAATGCTCATCTAAAATTCTTGTATCGTTAACAGAATTGCATGAACTTAAAATCAAGACGCATTTTAAGTTTTTCCTTAATACAGTGTTTATTTGATTATGCTAATGCGGCATGGTACTGCAGTCTAGGCAAGGTGGATCAAAACAAGTTATAAATAATTCAAAATAAGATTGTAAGATTTATCAATCACTTACCACCAAGAACACGCATTGGGAAGAGTGAACTTGAAACAGCTGGTCTTCTTCATGTAAACCTTAGATCACAACAACTTTTAATTCACCATGTACATAAGATTTTTTTACTCTAATGCAGATCACTATATTTCAAATAATTTTTCTCGCTCTTCAAGTGTTCATGGGCATGACACTAGAAATAGTCAATTTAAAGTTAAAATTGGAAATTCCTTTTATTTTAACGGTATTCTTTTCTGCAATTCCCTCCCAAATGTTAAGTCAGTTAAGAATTTTTTACATTTTAAAAGGGTATTGAAGCATCATCTGAAAAATGTGTCTACTCCATAACTATATTTCTCCTCTCCTTTTTGCAGCTCAGATGGTTTTTTCCTATATTATATGACTTATGTAACCAACGTTTATTATCGATAGTTTCATTATGATTTTCTGTATATAGTTTTTTCCGTTGAGTAAGTCTTGTTTTCACGTTTATGTAATCTTCGCCTACTTTATAAAAATGTTATGTTTTATTTTGCTACTTTAGTACATTCTTATTACTTGTCATACGTGTACGATAGTCTTGTAGCCGTACTAATGTGTTTTCTTAGTGTATTTTTTAATCAGTTATTTAGGTAAGGACCCCATTGGAAATAAGCCATTTCGGCTTTCATGGGCTATCCTGTCATGGTACATGGTTATGTTTATATTGCAATATACCTGACGAATAAATCAAATCAAAAGTTTAAGCCACTCGACAAAGACATCTCAGTGTGTGCATCAGTGCATTGTTACTAATGGGAGTTGGCCTTCCAACCGAATGGAAGTTTACAGTTGTTTCTTCATAATATAATGGTTAAAACATACGCGACTGCTGCATGATGAAGAATTCACAATTATTTTAATCTAGGTTCTATATTTTATTAAATTGACCAGCTTATATTTGTCTACTTTTCCGATAAGTGGAACCTTTGGAAAACTTTGTAACAACTGGCCACGTGACTGTAATGTACCGAAACTGAAAGACACTGCGTCACATATCTTTATAGACCAGCGTAATTTTGAGAATTTCCATGTACTGTTTTAGTCTTCAGTGGGTCGTTGTTGATAGTTTGTCGTACTTATAAATGAATACTTTTTCGCCGCGATGTTTGAACGTGGAATTACTTGTTCTTACATTCCTTGTTTTGGGGGATTTGTATTCTTCATTCAAATGTGGGTAGCAGGCACGTGTAAGTAGAATTATGACCCCTTTATATTTCTAATCAAATTTATTCGTAGACATAAATAAAGAAGATCATTCGCACAATAAAAACATTTTCAGTAAGACATTATGCTGTATACACATGTATAAGCAGCATAAATCGTACATTTAATGGGAGTTTTCAAAATGTGCCAAATCTTAAATGGGGTCTTCCAATAGGAGTCTTCCCTTTGTGCGTAAATTCTAATCCAGAAGCCATTCCTTGTCTTTGTCATGATTGTGAGGTGCATATTTAGTAATGTGCATCATACAAGATTATTCAAAAGGATCATGCCAACGAGCAGAAATAGGATGATGAAGATGATGATTTCTTGTATAGCACTGTTATCCGCCTCTCCTTTGCCCTTCTGCTCTAAAATATGTCTCATATAATTCAACGTTCATATTAAACAAGTGAAGAAGAATATTAACGACTGAAAATTAATATGTAGGGATTGTTCTTTAATATTTTGTGTCATTTTCTGCCCTATAATTAAATACGTAATGTCCAACGGTACCTATTATATGCTCCATATTATTTTTGTTTTGTATTCTGCAGTAATTTATGCATACATGTCTTATGCATCTAAATAATGAATAGAGGTTAGATTTGATTGAAATTCGAGTTATGTTGATCCCCTTTACAGCCTATGTTTGGCTATCCGGCGAGGAGAGTTTAAATATTTCATCAAATGATATCAACATGACTGTTCCAGAAAAATCATTATGGATTTTTAATACAACGATCAGCCATAGAATCAAATTCTCTTTTGTGAATTTTGATTTCGAACCTGGTTATGTTTTCATGGATATTGGTGATGGGACTAATGTCGATGGAGATAATGCTCTTTTCACGGGCAGAGCCACTTATACGCGATTAGCAAGCTTCAGTGGATCCGACCTGCCCAGCGTCGTGACATCTGTAGGGAACACAGCATGGTTAAGACTCCGCTACATCATCCGAAATGATTGGGAAAGGCATTTCAGTATGACTATCACATCTACCAATATATCAGGTAAATCAACCATTTGCGACAAAATTATTGGTCTTTATCAAGATGCCATCCAGAAAGACCTTACTTGAATCACACTAGGAACAGACCCGGTATATTGTGATATGCTGAAATTCATATCTTTTCTGGTAAAAACAGCGATGACAGAACTCAACATGCTTTTTGAGATTAGCTCAATCTATTGGAATGACTTAGACAGACAGGCAAATTCGAAGCACTCTTTTTGATCTCTAAACATCTTTTAAGGGTAACCTGACGATAAACGTTGGATTGTGAATTGTTGTTAGGAGTATTAAGGCAAAACTTCCTACAGAATTTTAAGAAAGTTATACATCTATTGTGTTTGGTAATTATTTCACAGCGGGTACTTTAAATAGTAAGAAAGTGTCCACTCTGACTATAGACGAAGAAGCATAAGAGTAACCCTGATAGCAGAAAGTGGTAAAAATTACGTGATAATTACGTCGTGGTTTTCGTCTTTTTTACGTCCTGTAATTACGTCAATAAGACGACAACTTGCACCAACGCAAGACGTCAAGAGGACGTCTTATTTTGACGTCATCTGTACACTGTAAAAACCGAAGTGCTGTAAATAGCACTTTTTGAGGACATGCATAGGGACTGCACTCAGAGTGCTGTTGAATTCAAACTGCGTGCTATTTCAGCACTTTCACGGGAGCTGGACCTGCTAAACATTCATTAAAAAAAATGATTTGGGCGAGCTTCGAACCAGGGTCCGCTGATCGAGAATTGCTGGCATTACCGCTAGACTAACTCACATTGTACGATTTAGAGTAGATCATATTGTTACATAGTGAATTTACGACACCACATAGTTCATGTTATCTACTTGACTCCCATGACTAAACTGGATTGCAAGAAGCATTCGTTAGTCCATCGGTAACGTCAGCGCCTCTCAATCAGCGGAACCTGGTTCGAGGCTCGCCACGGTCACATTTTTTTTTACTGGTAAATTAGCACACTACAAGACAGGTGCAGTCACTATACATGCCCCTAAAAGTAGCACTTTAGTTTTTACAGTGTACAAGACGTAGAGATGACGTCAAAACAAGACGTCCTCTTGACGTCTTGCGTTGGTGCAAGTTGTCGTCTTATTGACGTAATTACAGGACGTAAAAAAGACGAAAACCGCGACGTAAATATCACGTCATTTTTTAACACTTTCTGCTATCAGGGAAATATACTGGCTGGTTGTTCTTATGGGTAACTGTACTAGGGCCAGTTGTCCTAGCAGTACTTTTCGATTCATAATTTCCAAGGGGTGTAGTTATCCGGGGATTACTTTTTTAGTTGCATCTATGGCATTCCACTTTGTCCTAGGATCGTCATCGAGAAAGGAAAGATAACGTTTATCGACCATCTCGTCGCATCAGTGTAAGAAGGGCTTAACGCCCATGTATAGTGTCAATGAGCGCTATCCCTTTTTTACACTGATGCGACGACTCTTTATTTTAGCTTCATTATGAAGTAATTTTGAAGTTATCCGTTTTCGTACAGAGACGACGGAACTGAAAAGGGATGAGATGACATCGATTCGTTCAATGAATTACCCGTCCAACTATCTGAACAACTTCTACCATCTCTGGGACATTCGCGCTCCACAAGGCTTCATCATTTCAGTCATCGTTCGAGCTTTCCAAGTCGAAAACGGGCGCGACCACCTGTATATTGGTGATGGGGCTGACAGATTTACAAATCAAGACGGGTTATGGCGAGACTGGACTGGAAGGTGGGCATCGGGTCTGGTGTTAGGATTACGGGACTTCACGTCAATCACCCCTTCGATCACGATGATATTTACCACTGATCAGAGCACCTCACGCTCAGGATTCTGGATCCAGTTACAGGCTGTAGAGGACCCAGGTTAGTCATAATCATAACAGTACGCGCCATTCTTTTTTTTTCATTAGGATCATCAGCATGTGGCCACTTTTTACCGGATATTTTTCTCACAATTTTTTTGTTTTTTTTTGGACACCCTCAATATATTTTTTATTATGTACAAGATCTTAATGACACAAATTCAAATAAAAGGTCTTGGTATTGTTGGGATGGCCGCCTACAATTATAAGTGATTATTGATGCCTAAATAAAAGTCTGGAAAATCTGCTTATAAAATGTGCACGAATTTCGAAAGGGCTTGACATCTTTATTCAAGTATTTTTTCTGTTTTATATCTTAGCCATTTTGTACTCATTCATATTTCACATTCATATTCAGATTTCTTTTATTCATCATTTTCAATCATCTAAACATATATAGACATATATGTATACTGTAGTGCAACTGATACAATAATAAAAATTATATGAATAATATTTTTTGTTTTACATCTGAGTACGCAAGTAAATATCATTCAGTAATATATATATGATGCACAAATTATGACCTAAGGAATAATGAAAAAATATCATTAGGACATGTTTTAAAGCAAAGCCTGTAAAGTTTCAGTTCATGACAACTACACAGAAATTACATTTTTTTTTTAATTTACATGTAGATTGTTAGTCACTGTCCTCTCTTGATTTAAAAAAAGTCATGTTTTATTTACTCCAACTTTGCAGCACAAACAAATACGGACACAACGAGTTCATCTAAGGTACCATTTATCAATAGTATTATACCTAGAACGCATCAACTTGGTAAGAATATATTTGCAGTTGTATAGTAATGTGTATAATTGTTTAGTTCATTTGACAACAACAAAAACAAAACCATTGTATTTTCTAAAGAAGAGCAACAACTATAATTTGGAAAAAAAATCCAACATAAAATGATCTATGCGACTCCAAAACGCCATATTAACTTTTGTGTCACATCTGATTAAGAATGAAAAGTGTATTAATTGAAGCCTATCAATAATTTCGATAGTTAGATCCATTAAAAAGGTTGTAAGACCGTGATGTGTAACTCTCCTCTGGAATGTAAGAATAATATTTAACTTGGTTTCTTTTCTACAGCTTCAATACAGTTGTTTGTCTTTAGATTTCATTGGTTGGAAGTAATTTTGAAATATATTTCCACTGATTATTAAATCTCTTTAGATCGATACCTTCATAATGGTAGTAACCCCTGGACACGAACAAATGATGGGTCTAGTATTGAAAATACAGGTTTTTAAAACAAAACATGACAAGTGAAAGAGACTTTTAAAACATGTATTTAGTCGAATAAAACAGACAACAATCTTTACATGTAAATGTTGTATAGGTTATTTAGGTAACCCCTGAAAATTGATTTTTTTTTTGCTCGCTTTATTTCATTGTATATTATATACATACAGTCCGAACATATAGGAAAATATATCACAAACAAGCAAAAGATACGACTGCGTCTTCAATATACCTCCGCTTGTATTCAGATAATTCCTGATCACCTAAAGTATAATATAGTTGATGCGCATTCATCAAATGGTTATTGCGAAATTGTGATTTAAAACACTAAAATCAAGGTACCGGTGCTAAAAACCAAGAATTTCATGTAATTTCATGTAAATTGACCTCTGTGACCTCCTTATCCCAAAATCTAATCAGTTCATCTTCGTATGGTGATACATACTAGTACCAAGTTTAAAGTTCTTACCTCAAACAGTTCTTGAGATATCAAGGTAACGGTGCTAAAAACCCAGTAATTTCATATAATTTCATGTAAACTGACCTCTGTGACCTCTGACCTTTGACCTACTTACCCCCAAATCTAATCAGTTCATCTTTCTATGGGGATACATGCTGGTACCAAGTTTGAAGTTCTTACCTCAAACAGTTCTTCAGAAATCGCGGTAACGGTGCTAAAAACCAAGAATTTCATGTAATTTCATGTAAATTGACCTCTGTGACCTCCTTATCCCAAAATCTAATCAGTTCATCATCGTATCGTGATACATACTAGTACCAAGTTTAAAGTTCTTACCTCAAACAGTTATTGAGATATCAAGGTAACGGTGCTAAAAACCCAGTAATTTCATATAATTTCATGTAAACTGACCTCTGTGACCTCTGACCTTTGACCTACTTACCCCCAAATCTAATCAGTTCATCTTTCTATGGGGATACATACTGGTACCAAGTTTGAAGTTCTCACCTCAGATAGTAATTGGGATATCGCGGTAACGGTGCTAAAAACCAGTAATTTCATGTAATTTCATGTAAATTGACCTCTGTGGCCTTAATCAGTTCCTCTTTCTGTGGGGATACATACTCGTACCAAGTTTGAAGTTCGTACCTGAAACAGTTCTTCAAAAATCGCATTAACGAGGCTAAAAACCAGTAATTTCATATAATTTCATGTAAATTGACCTCTGTGACCTGTGACCTTTCACCTCCTTACCCCAAAAATCTAATCAGTTCATCTTCGTATAGGGATACATACTAGTACCAAGTTTGAAGTTCTTACCTCAAACAGTTCTTGAGATATCAAGGTAACGGTGCTAAAAACCCAATAATTTCATATAATTTCATGTAAACTGACCTCTGTGACCTCTGACCTTTGACCTACTTACCCCCAAATCTAATCAGTTCATCTTTCTATGGGGATATATACTGGTACCAAGTTCGAAGTTCTCACCTCAGATAGTAATTGAGATATCGCGGTAACGGTGCTAAAAACCAGTAATTCCATGTAATTTCATGTAAATTGACCTCTGTGACCCTAATCAGTTCCTCTTTCTGTGGGGATACATACTGGTACCAAGTTTGAAGTTCGTACCTCAAACAGTTCTTCAAAAATCGCAGTAACGGTGCTAAAAACCAGTAATTTCATATAATTTAATGTAAATTGACCTCTGTGACCTCTGACCTTTGACCTACTTACCCCCAAATCTAATCAGTTCATCTTTCTATGGGGATACATACTGGTACCAAGTTTGAAGTTCTCACCTCAGATAGTAATTAAGATATCGCGGTAACGGTGCTAAAAACCAGTAATTCCATGTAATTTCATGTAAATTGACCTCTGTGACCTTAATCAGTTGATCTTTCTATGGGGATACATACTGGTACCAAGTTTGAAGTTCGTACCTGAAACAGTACTTCAAAAATCGCGGTAACGGTGCTAAAAACAAAGAATTTCATGTAAATTGACCTCTGTGACCTCTGACCTTTGACCTCCTTACCCCAAAATCTAATCAGTTCATCTTCGTATAGGGATACATACTAGTACCAAGTTTGAAGTTCTTACCTCAAACAGTTCTTGAAATATCAAGGTAACGGTGCTAAAACCAGTAATTTCATATAATTTCATGTAAATTGACCTCTGTGACCTCTGACCTTTGACCTACTTACCCCAAAATCTAATCAGTTCATCTTCGTATGGGGATACATACTAGTACCAAATTTGAGGTTCCTACCTCAAATGATTCTTTAGATATCGCAGTAACGAGAAGTGGGACGGACGGACGGACGGACACACGGACGGACAACCCGAAAACATAATGCCTCGGGCACCCACCTTCGGTGGGCGGAGGCATAAAAATATGGATACGGAATCTGGATTTGTATGCATTAAATATATGTAACTTAAACTTATTACACAGCACATTCAACAACAGCAATGACCAACCTCTATCATAAATCAACTCCGAAAACTATTTCATCTATACCTCATACTGGTATGTATACTGTGTACTCTGTTATCGTAATGTAACTTTACCCATGGTTACAAATATTATAATAATTGATATTCTATGTAACCTATTATTATTAGGTGGTCTGTCGTAGTCGACAATATCAAATAGTCCTGTTTGATATCACAATTTCTCAAAATTGACTTAGTCAATTATCTTCAAATTTTCGTCAGTCATCAGTCCTAATGTCAAGTTCCCGCATCTTTTTCGCGGTCATCAGATTGTCGTGACGTCATCCAGGCGCCATTTTTTATAAAATCAACTTATGGTCGTATCTTCATAACGAAATGTGATTTCTCTTTCATATTTGGCATGGTTAAGGTGACCATTATCCCCATCATCATCATCCTTATCCCCATCATCATCATCTTCATAATCACCATCACCATAATCATCACCATTATCACATCATCAATCATCATCACGTTCATCATCATGATTATCATCACCATCATAATCATCATTACATCATCATCATCATCATCATTATCATCAACATCAACATCATCATTATTATCATCACAGTCATGATCATCATCGCTATTATTATTATATCATCACCATCATCATTATATCATCATAATCATTATAACCATCATCATTATATCATCTTCATCATCATAATCATCACCATTATCTTCAAAACCATAATCATTTTACAATGACCGTTTCCCACATTTTGCTACATTCCTGTCCTCAAGAAGCATCTCCATTCATGGCATTCTTGACTTCCTATCTTCAGTTTAGTATTTCCCCATTATTATGATCATCCTGGGGGGTGTTTCATAAAGCTGTTCGTAAAGTTACGAATGAGTTTACGAACGACTGGAACACGTTCTTAGGTGCTATACTAATCAGATTCTCAATCATTTAGCACTAATCACCAGTCGTGCGTAAAGTCGTGCGTAACTTACGAACAGCTTTATGAAACACCCCCCTGATTACAATCATGATAATATAAATTGAAAGACAGGCCACCTAATTTGTCCTCATGACGAATTAAATTCTAGTTATTATTTATTATTATTATTATTATTAATATAATATTATCAGCATCATTAACATCATTATATCATTACTATTGTTATTGTTTATTTACGATACAGCTTTTATGTTAAGTTTCTTCTTTTTTCAAAGCAGAAAACAAAAAGAAAAATCTGGAATAACAATTTTGAGGTAGAACCGTCAGCGTATTAGTATTGTGTCATTTATGAATATCTAGGGTTTGTCTATGTCTGTGAGCTTATGATTACGCATTTTCGTTTACATTCTAACAATTTTTATTTCTTTTCAACACTTCACTGTCATTTCAGCACTTTAATCAAGTGTAGCTTAATACATGTACATGAATTTAAAGGTAACTTTCTATCTTCCCAGATCTCTAAAATTAATGTTTCGGATTTACTAAGGATTATGGGAGATATCTAACCTCTTAATGCGGGTATCTTAGATATATGGTTAAATCAGTGCGATTGTCTGTGATGGAGAAAAAAAATGATAGCACATAAAGCAGGAAAGTAAGCAGAATTACCAACCGCACTCACCTTTTATTAGTCATCGGTGATATTACGAACAATCGCTCATTTGCCAAGTGTAACGATCGACACAATATAGGTATAGCAGTTAACGGAAGAATTACTTTCTGCAACCAAAAAAAAAGTTTTGTGAAATAACTCATTTATGGTCTTGATTAGATGAATGACAACCATTTTTAAAGTTGTATTTTCTGTAGTGTACTGAACAACACTGTGTACTTTATCATAATTCACTCGACCTAGGATGTTGTTAAATTGACACCATGGTTCAGTATTATATCAATTATCCTTTTTTTTAAGAATTTGTCACAATTACTGGAATCGTTATATTGCATTTTGAATTTTACTGCAGTATATAAATTTATATCGAATACATTATTGTCTAATACTTTACTGAGAAAGACGTAATCATGGTAATTGATTTGATTTTTTACTACTAGTACAACTTCTATTTACTACTACTGCTGATTCTGTTATTTACATGTGTAATGTTGTTTTTCTGATATTACAGTAAAGAGGATGCTGCTCATTATCCCAGCAAAGATCCAGAATCATTTTGATTTGTTGTCTCTCAAATAAATTGTAGAAAAAAATTATTCTAAATTGACATTTATTTGATTTGCTAAATCTGTTATTACTCCATTATTGGTAATGTTAACGTCATAAACATAACGAGGTTTACCTCTCTGCCTTGCTCTACAGAAATATTGACTGCTTCCGCATCCGTGGTCATGGTAGTTTTGTTCATCTTGTTGCTGTTCTTTGCCTACAGATGGTATCATCTTCGTCGGTAAATACGATGTGGTCTGTCACTAAAATTGCTTTTGGCGGGAAGGGGGAGGGTGCTGATTTTGCCCTTTTTAATTCTGTTTAGAAAGTTCCAAAATATACATAACTTTATACTTCCATTATGAAAATATTTTTAATTGTTTTTGACTTATATTTTGTTATGATGGTCTGTGATTGGTTCTGCACAGTATAGTTTGACTTTATTTTCACAGCCTTATTCAAAGCCACTATTTGGTACTATTGTGCTAAACAATATAATATTAGCTCAATACACATTATTCATGTCTTATGTCTTTATCTTATGGCACTTGCGCAGGAAACACCGATTTGTTCGTAGATCTCAACCGAGCGTAGCCAACTCTTCTCAGGACTACTTTACACTAGACCCTGACATAGTCCAAGAGGACACAAGTCGACTCCGAGAGCTACTACAGCAGAGCATAAGTGATAACACAAACGGGCTCTGCAATCACATGTACAACTCTATCGGTGATCTACCAGCACAAGATAACAATTATTCCACAGGACTTGGCAGCTTTGAAAGATCTCGTCGTGACATTAGTTTACCCCCGTTACCTGTAGCTTGTGATGGAGTCACTCTTCCAGATGATTGTAGCGGCGCTACTTCACTGACGGCTTGTTGTAGTGGTGACAAGAAGGAGGAATGTTGCGTTGTCTGGAACACAACCGACAATTGCGCAATGAAAGACAAATTAGAGAAATTGAAAGAAAAGAAATATAAGAAGGAAGACAACAAACATTTCGCTTGCAAAGATTTATATATGGAAGTAAGGACAGACAACTTTCAGAATGTTGGCGGTGAGTTTCATAACGAACAACATAGTGGATCTTTGGATTCTTCACTGTCAAATACTAAAACAGAGGATGAGAAGAAAAGTGGAAAGAAGGGAACAGCCTTTGATGAAAACGAGGACTGTGGAGGGATTATGATCAATAATATTCTCTATGAGCCATATTTCTTCGATAAACAATCTTAAACAGAAGCTTGAGTCCAGGGAAAGGTAAAAAATAATTTGTGAGCTTTCTCATTCTTTTTATGTTAGTTTGGAAGATTATCATAGAATATAATTATGTCCTCGTAAGAGGAATGCTCTTCATATTCCAATTCAAATGCTCTCACATTCAAAATATGACAGGAAACAGCTGAAATGTTGGGCCCGAACATTTCTGAGTTGTCACATATACATACTTCTGTTTGCAGTGCATGTGACTCTCAGCAGGATTAAGTCAATTTCTTATCATTTTGGTGATTCCAAAACCTTACAGGATCTACCAATTCTTACCTAATCAACCTTTCCAAATTACTTTGAGACAGTTTCTTTCACAATTCAATCTCTTGACCAGAACTCAACTTTATCTTTAAGTTGAAGTTGCATCATTTAAAATACAACGAATAAACCAATATTTATGAATAATAAAACAATATTTATTTTGCTCTATCGCTATTTAACCTTTCAAAGAAAAGTAAACGTAAAATTGCTAATTTTATCTGTTTCTGTGATTACACGAGTGTCATATAGTTACTTTGATTAACGTCGGTTATATCAAAGTGCACTCGTAGTTTGTGACATCGAAGAAAAAGAGCGGTACACGAATGATGAATTACATTTTCATCAGAATAGATAAGAGCAATTCTGGAAGGTTAAAATGAAAATCGCATGCGTGCCTCATAAAAATAGAATTACTTTCACAAGTTCATATTACATTATCCTAAAGAGAAAGTGAAAGCTCACATCGCAAAATATATCAATCGAAGTGATTGACACATTGCTTGTATGAATCCAAATTGAGAGCAGAGTTGTATTACAAACGAATAATAATAAACGTTGATAAACATCTCAATGACAAGTGATACAATTAAGAAAAAGCATCGACATTATGAATGATAATGGCGTCTTATCTAGCACAAAATCTGCACAGAGATCGAGAGTGCTCATTGCACTTTTAAGCAAGTGAAATAGGACCTAGATCTAAATTAAAAGGAATATTAGCTCGATAAAAACTACTTTCGAAAAATCAACTCAAGGCAATTTCAATAGCCCTGTCTATGTGCGAGCATTACAATGGCGTATTAAGTAATCAGAACCTAATTAATAAGGGCAGTGCAATAGGCCTTTGAAATTACCCTTGAGTTTATTTTTCGAAAGTATCTTTAACATGTTAATATGTAAAACTGGAATATTTTAGTTAAGTGTTCACATGGTTGATGCCGCTCATATGTAAGTGTTCTTTTTCATTCTGTGAAATACAATAAAAGCAATTTCTGAGAATTTTTAAAGAGAGCAATTGATATTTTAATGAATGGATTCAGGTATTGCTGATGAGTGAGTAGGTTTCTTTGATCCACTTTCACTGTTATAGGTAGATCTAAACATGATCGGTGTTCTTTATGTGTACAGTACTTGACTGAAATACATGTACAATAATTTAACATCAATACTTGTCATTATTTTTAGTCATTATAATAATGTAACACGTATAATTTATACCTATGATATGAAGGTGTATCGTAATGATAAATGAGGTATGAATATTTCCTTGTAGCTCAGAGGAAGTAATCTGACTCACCTATATTGGGTTTATATTTAATATTTCAAAATAGTTATACTGTAACTGACTTGAGAAATTCGACTGGAGTGTGCTATAGCTTGCCTACTAAATTTTAAAGGGGCATAAAATTGGTAGAACTTGAAGAGCGCCATCTTACAGTGATTGCTAAAGATTATTATTTGAAAATTAATTGCATTTTATTTTGAATTTTGACAAACAGCTTGTTTGGATAATAATAATAATAATAATAATAATAATAATCTGCATTTATATGTCGCCTTTCTAGTTAGGCAAACTATATATTGCTACCTATTATTTTTGACTTGGTATTGTGGAAAATTTCCTGCAGGTACATTCTAAGCTTTTACAAACTAGAATGGGGCGTGATGGGAAAATGAGAGATACCGGTTGGTTGGTTGGTTCTTCTTTATGATGGCGCTCTTCAATCTCCTCAGATTATTTGCGCCAGTCATAGTAGGTTTAGCGTAGGCTTCGGAGAGCCCACGAGTGACTTTTTTGTGGTGAAAATGGTGTTATTAATGGTCATCATTAGTATATTAAAAAGTTAATATCCCATCTCCAGAGTTAGATAGCTGTCGATCGTGATTATTCGTAATTATTCGCTATAATATTAAGATACCCCAACAATCAATCGGAATTAACAGAGAGAGACGGGGGGAAGTAAATTCCAATTGTTCATCGAAAACATAAAACATACATATTTATACACAATTATACGCATACACATATACATATAAATATATACATATACATACGCATACATACACACTTTTGTTTTATTTTGTTACTCTTTACCCAATTTCTTCAACATCGTATACATAACAATGTCTATGATTAAAAAAAAACAAAAAAAAAAAAACAAAAAACAAAAAAAACAAAAAAAAAACCGGGCTATCTAAATCGATTGGTATCATATATATAACCCAATAATTCACGAGTGAAAATTGGGTTAGACATCAATAATTCTTTTAGATTAGGATTTTTCGATTTAATCCTTTCTTTTAAGAGACGTCTCTCTTTATCGTATTTTGAACAATATAAAATAAAATGTTCAATCGTCTCAAATTCTTGACACACTTCACAAAGACCAGTATCATGCTGGTTAATTTGAAAAAAGGTAATAATTTAACCTGCATTTACCTACTCTTAGTTGTTGTATCAAGCATTCTTCTCTACGAGACAAGCCATGTCTGTGTATGGGCTTAGTAACGTCGCTATGTAAGGCATATAGAAATCTACCGTGCTCGGCATTGTCCCATTCTCTTTGCCATAATTTGTTATAATGGGTCAAACGAGAGGCTGCTAGTTCACCTCTCGTGTGTGGGATATTTATGTCTATAAACTTTTTCGTGGCTCCTAGTTTGGCGGCCCGATCTACGATCTCGTTGCCGTTAATATCGCAGTGTGATGGAATCCATTCAAAGGCAACACAAACATCCTTCAACTTCAAAATATTAATTATGTATAAAATTTCATTCACAATAGCACATCTAATAAAGTATGAATCGATCATTTGTAAAGCTGACAAAGAGTCACTAAATATTACCACCGATGAGGCTTCCATAAATGTATTAATCCACTCTAGTGCCATGAGTATGGCTACTAATTCTGCTCTCATAATGCAAACACAGGATAATCTAAAATGTTGCACCAAGTCGTAATGAGGCACATAAAATGCGGCTCCTGTTCTCCCATCTTCCAGTTTGGATCCATCTGTATAAACATGTAAATATCCATTCCATGAAATTCTAATACTTTCTAGAATAATCGATTTCATTTCAACTTGAAGCATTTCCCTTTTCTGTATTTTACCCTGGTGTTCGAGGGACACATGAGGTCGTGTTAAACGCCATTCAGGGATTTTGGGTAATAAGTTTGTTTGGCCCTCCACCACCATTTCGTCTCTGAAAGATCGCCGTTTAAGAGGTCCTTCTCCGGCCCTCCATTCTAGGCTATTTAAAACACAACCATCACCTAACACTTCTTTTGTCGGGTGATTTGGGATACTAGACAGCAAATAAACTCTAAATTTATCATTTAACAACCATCTACGATGGCTCAGAGGCAGCTCCCCGGTCAAAACCTGTAAAGCCTCCAAGGACACATTGTGTATTGTACCTGTAATAATTTTTAAGGCTCTGTATTGGATAGAGTCAAGTTTTTTCTTCAGTGATATACAAGCAGAATCATACATTTCACTTCCATAGTCCAAAACGGATAAGATAAGTCCTTTATAAATCATCATCAAAATCTCATACTTACTTCCCCAAGGGGTGCCAGAGATACAACGTAGCAAGTTTAATCTTTTCTTACATTTATCAATGATAGACTCTATATGGACAGACCAAGTTAGTTTAGAGTCAAACCACATACCAAGGAACTTATACTGCTCGTATACTGGCAGACTACGTCCTTTTATTTTTAAAAGAATATCTCTCTTTTGTTTGTTGGTAAAGATTAGAACCGCGGATTTAGTAGGAGAAACATTTAATTTCCACTCCCAACACCATATCTCAAGCTCATGCAGGGCCTCTTGTAATTTCCTGCGAGCCAGCTCCAAATTGTTATTTGAATACCAAATTGCGATGTCATCAGCATAGCAAGATAATTTAACTTCACTTATCTTTATCTTCAAATCATTCAACATTAAAGTAAATAATAAAGGACTTAATGAGCTACCCTGCGGGATACCGTTTTCTAACGTGTAATGGCGAGACATACAGTTATTTATCCTCACATTAGAAATCCTCTTCAATAGAAATGCTTTGATAAAAAGTAACATTTTCCACCAATGCCTTACTGTACTATCACACCGGGCTTCCCGACCGTGCCACGACAGTCCCGACTCAAAAATATGGAAAATCGGGTGAAAAGTCGTGGCCAAGTCGGGAAGGTCGTGGCGTGATCGGGGTTAGTCGTGGCATGTTCGTGAGGGTCGGGAACGGTCGGGAGGGCTGTCACGACTTTTTAGGTCGGAGCTTAATAATCGGGAAACTCTCACGATTCTAAGAAATCGTGACTATAACGTCGTGAGGACGTGGCGCGCTCGGGATAGTCGGGGCACAGTCTTGGCTCAGTCGTGGTGCAGTCGGATTGGTCGTGGCCCAGTCAAAATGAAAGTGAGGTCTGCTTGCAAATCGGCTGTATTTATAGGTCTTGGCGCGGACGTGGTAGAGAAGGTGATAGATCGGGGCTGTGGCGTGGCTCAGTCGTGGCGCAATCGGATAGATCGTGGCGCTGTCTTGGCGAGAACGTGGCACAAACGGGTACTGTCGGGACTCAGTCGTGAGAGTCGTGGGTATAATCGGGGTGCTGTCGTGGCTGGTACATGGCTGGATCGAGACTGTCGGGAATCAGTCGTGGCACAATCGGGGAGAGTCGTGGCAGCAACGGGAATGTATAATTTTTTAACCGGGATTTGGGTATTTTTACACGATTCTACCCCGACTCATACAAATGTTTCAAAAATTATAGAATCGGCGTTGTCGGGACGGTCGTAGCAGTCGTGGAGTTTGGTGTGATAGGGGCTTAAGACAGACATCTTTCTAAGAAGATCAGTTTTCCATAACCCATCGTATGCCTTTTCTAAGTCTAGAAAAACCACTACAGTTTGTTTTTTCATTTTCAAAGATACATGTACATCAGTCTCCAATCTCACTAAGTGATCTTTAAAGCCCCTATCACACCAAACTCCACGACTGCTACGACCGTCCCGACAACGCCGATTCTATAATTTTTGAAACATTTGTATGAGTCGGGGTAGAATCGTGTAAAAATACCCGAATCCCGGTTAAAAAATTATACATTCCCGTTGCTGCCACGACTCTCCCCGATTGTGCCACGACTGATTCCCGACAGTCTCGATCCAGCCATGTACCAGCCACGACAGCACCCCGATTATACCCACGACTCTCACGACTGAGTCCCGACAGTACCCGTTTGTACCACGTTCTCGCCAAGACAGCGCCACGATCTATCCGATTGCGCCACGACTGGGCCAAGCCACAGCCCCGATTTATCACCTTCTCTACCACGTCCGCGCCAAGACCTATAAATACAGCCGATTTGCAAGCAGACCTCACTTTCATTTTGACTGGGCCACGACCAATCCGACTGCACCACGACTGAGCCAAGACTGTGCCCCGACTATCCCGACCGCGCCACGTCCTCACGACGTTATAGCCACGATTTCTTAGAATCGTGAGAGTTTCCCGATTATTAAGCTCCGACCTAAAAAGTCGTGACAGCCCTCCCGACCGTTCCCGACCCTCACGAACATGCCACGACTAACCCCGATCACGCCACGACCTTCCCGACTTGGCCACGACTTTTCACCCGATTTTCCATATTTTTGAGTCGGGACTGTCGTGGCACGGTCGGGAAGCCCGGTGTGATAGTACAGTAACATTCCTATATCTGCGGAAGCCAGACTGAAGTGGATTTAATAGTCCGTTTTTGTCTAAATACCACGTGAGGCGATTTTTAATCATTTTTTCCATAACTTTAAAAAGAGTTGATATCAACGATATCGGCCTATAAGAGGTCACTTGAGTAGAATCTTTTCCTGATTTCAAAATTGGAATCTGAATAACCTCATACCACTGGTGTGGAAAATTTGAAGTTTTCCAAATGTCATTATACAAATTTAATAAATACACGAGTGCCCTGTTCGGCAAATTTGTAATCATAATCAAATAAATATCATCCTTACCTGGTGAGGAGTTTTTCCTCTCCTTTAACACATTCCTCATTTCACTCATATTAAAGTCATCGTTGATACAATCATCATTTGTTTCATCATTTAAAGAATAATTGTATGAGGTATTTTGGTTTTCATTTTCAATTACAGAAAGTGATTCATCAACCGACTTAAAATAGGTTGCCATTGCATTCGCTTTCTCTTCAGCTTCTTTCAAAATGTTTCCATCTACAATTAATTGTGAAAAATGTGCTTGTTCATTGTGCTGTCCCGCATTCCTTTAACCTGTTCCCAGACTTTCCCAATGTCTGTAAATCTATTCGTTCTACGACAGTACTCTAACCAGTAATCATATCGTGCTCTCCTGATCACCTTCTGAGCAACAGCTTTCTTTTCTAAGTATTTCTTAACGTCATTTAAATCATAACACCTCCTTAATCTGTTTTTAAAACGATTTCTCTCTTGAACAGCTTTTTGGCAAGCATTGTTCCACCAGGCATTTGCTTTCCTTCTGTTTTCTCTCCCAATCTGCACTCGTCGAATGCACCTGTTTGACGCTTCCTTGATCACCTTAACAATCACATTGTATCGACCTTGAATATTCACATCAGGATTTCCATACTCTTCTTTTTCAATGCCTCTTTAATTTCTCTTCTATAATCTTCCCAAATAACCTTTCTAAAAGACCATCTATATCCCACGTTTGCATCATCTATGTCTTTTGATTTATTGTACACTTGTCTAAAATTTATGCAAATCAGATTATGATCACTGCCAAAGTTGTTGGATAGCACCTTCCAATCTGTATAACAGGCTAATTCTTTCGATACTAAAGACAAATCCAAATTTGAGTATGTACCGTAATAAGGGTCTAACCTTGTAGGGGACCCATCATTTAATAAAACCAAATCATTATTTTCCATAAAGGACTCTACAGTTCTACCGTTTGTATCTAATTTATTGCTCCCCCATAGAGGATTGTGACTATTAAAGTCACCCAGAATTATAATCTTCCCTGGCACATTTCTTATCATACTATTTAGATCTATCAATTCAATCTTTTTACAAGGATTATAATAGTTGAAAATTGAGACAACTGCTTTTTTACAAAAAATATCAACTCTCTGGTATTCAGCGTCCCTGTGTGTTTCCATCAATTGGAAAGTGATGTCATTTTTAAAATACATCACCAGACCGCCTCTTCTGCCGTCCGGCCTATTTTTACAAACACAAACGTAATTGGGTATGGCTAAAACATTAAAATCATTGAACCAAGTTTCTTGAATGCACATTATATCCGGGCGAATACCTAACAAATTGTCAATGAGGGAAGATAAAAAGTCTGCGCCATGAGCCGTCAAGCCTTGTGCGTTCCATTGTACAATTTGTAGGTCTGATATGGACTTTGTCATTTGAGGCGACTTTTTACCATTTCCATGGTAACGTCTGCTTTCAAAAATTCTTTACCTGCTTTAATTACCACTTCCAAGAAATTATCATCATTACTAGACTTAGGCAATTGTCGTATCACAGACAGAATAAACAAAATCAAGTCAATAGAGTGTCCTGCTTTTCCCTGTCTCTTTCCTCCTTTCTTTTTCGCATTAGAATTGGGATCTGTGAGTGGGATCTGGGTTTTGCCCTGTCCCTTACTTCCTTTCTTTCCCGTACTGGGATATGGGACTGAGAGTTTGGTTCAGCACTCGGCTGACTGTCTGACCTTGAACCTATCATTATGTGTTTTGTGACAGGATTGTTTGAGTTACTACTACCCATGGCTGTCTGATTATCCGCCATGTCAGTTTCGGCGTTTATCTGTGCGCGATGGGCCCTGGCCGCTTGGGCATAAGTAAGATTTCCTTCCAACTTTATTTTTTGAATCAACTTTGCTTCGACGTAATATTTACATCCTTGATACGCTGCAGAGTGATTTTTACTACACCTGAGGCATTTGGGGTTGTCTTTATTGGGGCAATCTTCAAACTCATGTTCTCCCCCGCATCTAACACACCGCAAATTGCCTTTGCAATTAGCCTTGATATGTCCGAATAACTGACATTTATGGCATCGCGGCACTGGGGGTATATAGATATCTACTTCTATTACCTCATACAGAAAATTTACAGTCTTGGGTAGGTTCTTACCCTTGAAAGTAAGGAGTACGGAGGGGGTTGCTACCATTTCTCCTTTGATTTTTTTCAGAAATCTTTTGGCGTTCACTACATTCTGTTCTTCCAAAACTTCCTCTATTTCTTGGTTACTAATTTGCGTATCAATTTTGTGAATAACTCCTTTAGTAGTCACCTGGCTCCCGTTGTATCGTGTAACTTTCACATTAATGCCCGCCAGTTGTGTCAATTCCAACAGTTTTGGCACTTGGCTCTCATTCTCGCATCTCACAATCAACAGGTTTCTTTCTTTCACTATACCTTCTACTCTTCCAACAAGATCATGAATTTGTTTTACAACCTTTACCGGGTTGGCTCTGCACACATTTTTATTTTCTAATCCTACAATAACTACTTTCCTGCTTGAATGAGTCGGAGTCGAAAGGGAAAATTTGGGTATTTTGTTATTCTTTTCATGCAACATCCCATCACTATTGCTTCTATTTCTTGGCCTCTATTTCGATTTCACCGATCTCTTATGTACTGTTTTCCATGAACAATCAGCAATGTCATCACTGTCTTCGGGGACGGTAGTACCGTCAGAAGATATAACCTCCCCTACATCTCTAAATTTCTCCGTAACGGCCGTAATATAATTCTCTTCTCCCGAAGATATAGAAGAGACAGAAGACATCATAATAAGCTTTCAATAGCGCATAATTAAAATTAGTAAGATCAATGAAAAGTCTTACCTGTTAAAGGATGTGTTACTATAAATTGTTAATCATTACGTGGATGGAGGGATGAAAAAATTAGTGCATAAATCACCACAGGGTCGTCACTCTGGGTAACCTAGACCTTTGCCTCGACTACAGTGACGACTTGATACGCCAAATGGTTCGAAGTCAGACTCCAACAACAAATTTGCTTCGGTGGAAACTGGTATAGTCCAAAGGGCTGGATACGGCTCGGGATTGACTCAGCTGCCGTCGAGCTTTAAAAAGGGGTGCGGCTGGTTCGAAATTCCCGCCAAAACATATATAGAAATAAACGCTATCGTGGAGCTAGTGCAGAGCAGATCAAAGGGTTAAGTTGTTGTGTTGAGCAAACTTAATGATCAGCGGCGTAGAGGGGGTACTGACATCATGGAGCCAGTGCCATCCATACATGGAGTTTGGCCAACTCTGCTCCAGTGGGTAACAATATAGCGGCATGATGCTTTTTAGGCAAGTATGAAACAAAGGAATCTACGCCATGTTGTGCCCAACTGACACTGAGTTGGCCAAACTCTGTGTATGGATGGCTGTGATGGGGGCTAGAGTACCTACATAAAGAGAGTAGCGACAACTCATGATTTGAACGCCATTTTGTTTCCTCTGCTATGCAACATTTCTATTCAATTCCGACGAGCACCTGGGTGTTCTCAATAGAAAGAATTCAAACGCCATTATTGTTTATGTCGCTACTCTGTATAGAAAGGTACTCTAATGGGGGCACACGGGTCATCCCGGGTCTATGAAATGAGTAGGAAGAAAGGGGTACTTTTATCTTTGTTTTACATCCCTTTTCCTGTCTTTTTCCTTTTTTCTTTCCCGTTCTTTCATATGAAGGAAGGGGGAAGGGGGACGCTTTCTGCTGATTTTGTTTGTACCACCTACCTTTCATGTTCTATTGTCCATGTGTCTTTTAAATATCATATCTTTATTACCCTCATCCCTTGATAGATGAAGGTTAAAATAATACAAATAATAAGATGTAATCAGTACTGGATGAAATATTCTGTAAACACTGTTAAATTTATCCATCTTTTGAAACGTTTACCTCTATAGCTACAGTAAGCTTTATGAGGGGACTAAAAGTGAAGATAAAACTGCCATAATCCACTCACCAACAAATTAGAAGAACCTTATAGAATTCACATCTTCGAACATGATATGATGCAATGGTTATACCTCCTCCCTGTAGAGGTTACTACTACAATACATGTTATCAAACTATTGTTTTTACACATCCAATAATTAGGAATCATGGTATTTTCTCAATGTATACAACGATCCTATATCTACTAGCGTATTTGTGACCCTCCACCACAAAACGACCAATAAGTCGCAATGGGAGTTTTAGAGTAAACAGCTAAAAAATGTTGTTTGGGGTGAAAATTTATATTTTAAGTTTTTGGTATTTTCTGAAAGTTAATTTATTAATCTACCATCTGGTAAAATACCAAGCTGAAATATGTTTTACTCTCATTCAAAATGACCATTCTTTCTTGGATATTCGAACTTTGTGAGTCAGCTTGCTGGGATCGTACTTCACATCGTTTTTCTAGTATAGCTCAAAAGCTATACACTGTCTGATTCAAAATCTACAGAAAGAAAGAAATATATCTATTCTAATGGTATGGAAAGTTTCAACCCAATCCAGTGAGTACTTCACAGTGTAGGCTTTAGAGTTTTTACTCACCCTTTTGTGCGACAAACAATAGGACACAGATTAGGCGCTCTTAAATGGTCACTGTTCTTTAGAGCCCGTTTTCTCATTTTTTTTTTTGGTCATTAGCCTGTCTGACACTGACATTCTCACCTTAAGCAATAAGGGTTTGCTTAGTCTATGTAATACAAATTATACATCATATTAAAGCTAAGAACCTAAGCTTTCAAACTCTGCTGAAATTTAACATTTCCAAACTAAGACAAAATGATAACTGAACTTTCAGTATTAGGTAAGGTCCTCATTCCAATGGGAATAATTATCACCACGCTATTAAAACCTAACAAATTATTCGCATTTGTTTTCCTTTAAAAAATTGCCCGGCTGCAAAAAAGAAAGGGAAAAAAAAATACACTGTAATTCAAAAGAAAACATGGCCTTAAAGGTAAATCCAACCTTAATGGCAAGTTGCGCTGAAAGAAAAAGGATAATTAGAGAAGCAGATTGTTAAAAAGTTTGAACGAAATCGGACAAGCAATAAGAAAGTTTTTTTGAAAGTTGTAATTACTATACCTATGGGAATTTCAAATTGGCTGAATAGGTAATTTCCCTGTGATGAAGTTGTGGACAACTCCCCTATTTGCTCCAACACACAAAATGACTTTTTTCAAAATGTATTACTCAGTAAGATCTTTTTTTTTTAATGAGGACCTATAACAATTTGCTATCTGCAATTATATATTTTGAGTACTGGCCCGAGGGTAAATGCACCTCGGAGAAAACCGCAGATTAATGATATTTTTGTGTACGACAAACGGGAGAGTTGTCCACAAGACTGTCACGATGGACTCACCAAATTGCCAATCTGAGATTCGCATAGATGTAGTGATCTTATTTTTCAAACATCCATAACTTTCTTATTCCTTGTCCGATTTCTTTCACCATCATTTTCTAATTTCTCTGCTTTCATACCAATCAAGTTATTACCAAGGTTGGATTGCCCTTTAAGTTTTGCTGGCAAAGGACTATGAATTCCTTTAGTATCACTGTAACTATGGAAACTACAATATTTAATAAAAAATATCGGTATCATGCGACGTCTTCTCCCATTTGGTGTATTGGAGAATCCCTGAATTTATATTTTCTCTAAAGAAAATGTGTCTTGTATGTAATTACTGCACCTATGTCTCCTACACGAAACCTAAAATGAAATAGATCACTTTCCTTATCTTTAACCAAGAAATTAACATTTATTTATATCATTTTAGAAATGAGCTCGAAAGTTATGCCACAGAGTTGCCAATTTTGCGTTTGATCGATTACAACTTCAAAGTTCATCATTCCCCCACACTTTCACTGATCTGTTTTATTTTTTCTGCTTTTATTAAAATTAACTTATTATCAGAATGGAATTCCTCTTTAACAATATCCTTGAAAACTTCAAAATCTGTAGAAAAACAGTAGAGAGAGACAATTGGTCATAAAGATAATACACCTTTTTTAAGGTCATGCATGTGTTTGATGGTTTCAAAACATTGTATATTTCCAGATCTATACTTGAGGTAAATTGTAAATCATTCAAAAGCACAACGTTTAATGATATAAAGTGGTTTCGCTTGCCTATACAGGTTATTGTGTAGGTCATTAATTGAATAACTAAACTATCATTACAGGCTAGTGGCAGAAAACTGTTGCTTATAGCAAACGATTACACCTTTATGTTCCTCAAGCATATATTGTCATGAATTTTGACTGCATTTGACTGCATTTGACTTTCTAAATTTGAACAGCGCCTTCTTACGGTCACTCCTAAATTAAGATTATAATTAGAGATTAGTTGCATTTAATTCTAAATTTAACTAACAACTAGCTTGAAAATAAGCACATTTTCTTTATTTCAAAGTATTACGTTTCACGTCAAATTTAGAAAATTGCCTGCAAGTACATTTTAAGGTTCTACAAGGGAGAAAGGTTCTTGATTGGAAAATAACCGCCCTGGGTTTTTTCATATCCTGTTAAAGGTTTGCGATTTTTAGGAGGTTCAGTTTAGGGCAACTTTGAAATGTAAGTTGAGTTCTAGCAATGGCGGAATATAAATTCTGTTGGAGTCAAACAATACTTATACCTATTGTTTAAGACTACCGATAAACAGCATGGGGGAAACTCTTTTTGGTTTCTATAATAGCAGAGTGATGAATAAGGAGAAAAATACAAGGAAATTTAGCTGCATGGCTGTAACGATCTCGTGAGTATAACATGTCGTCTTTATTTAGGGTACACATAAGGGTGTCTACAAAACTAAGACCTAAGACCTAAGACCTAGATCATATCCATACTACAAAAAAAAAATCAAAAACTATTTGGGGGCTCAGATACCATTGAGCAACGCCAACAATATGTTTTAGCGGGCCTTATACTCATTGAGACTGCCCCTCCCTAAAAAAAGAATGGGTGTGGTTTAGGTATAATTGAACCCCTACTTTTTTAAATGGGGCTGAGATATAAGTGTTATTGCGCCGCCCCCAGTAGTTATTGCGCGGTTCTGTTTTGAAATGGATCAAACCTTGTCTAAATAGAATGACCATGTTATTAGACTGGGCCTTTGTTTTTTTTAATTTATTCTATTCATTGTTTATTTCAAATTGTATCTTGCAGCCAATGGCTGAATGCACACAATTTACATTGTTAAAAAGATACAAAAATGTTGCACATATACAATAAATATGACAACCATAGCAAAATAATGTCCATGATAAAATGTGTCATATAAATTAATACAGAAAATACATAAAAAATACATAAATACATTTAAAAAATTGAAATATATGGAGAAAAACCATTGTATTGATCATTCAGATACAGGTCTCGCATACGAGGGTTATGAATTACATGTATGCTATAATGAAAATATAACAGATGAAATTTACAGATATGCAAAAAATAAACTTAAGGATATGAAATAAATTAAATTAAATTAACCCACAAGTATTTAATAGTGTATTATGATGCGCAGGGTACAGTAGCCTAAATGTATGAGATATAAAATCAAATAAACTCAAATGTTCTGTATGGTCAGACGTGTGGGAAATTAAAGTAAAATAACTATTTTAAATCCCACTACATGTACTGTAGGTTCAATAGTGTTTTGATGATGGTGTGGTCATAGCATGGGCTGAGGAATCGGGGGGGGGTGGGTGCAGCCCCGAGCCCCATCCCCCCACAAAAAATGGATGCGGGGGTGCATGAGTTTTACACAGGGTTTTGGTTTTAAAGATGGTTTGGTCTTAGTTTTGAAGTTTTTTCAATTAGTGGGTCTGGAGAACAGACTATGCTACACACTCATCCATGAGTATAACACAGGGTCTTAGTTTTGAAGATGGTTGGGTCTTAGTTTTGAAGTTTTTTCAATAACTGGGTCTGGAGTACAGACTATGCTCCACGCCCATCCATGAGTATAACACAGGGTCTTAGTTTTGAAGATGGTTGGGTCTTAGTTTTGAAGTTTTTTTTTGTAGTATGGGTATGATCTAGGTCTTGGGTCTTAGGTCTTAGGTCATAGGTCTTAGGTCTTAGTTTTGTAGACACCCGTACACATAACACCTAGATGGAGAGAAGCAAAGTAGACCTTCATATATCCAGTGTTTAAACCACTGTACGTGCATCAGAGCATCGTGCTACTGGGAGTTGGCCTTCCAACCGAAGTTTGCAGTAGTTTCTTCATAATATGTTGGTTAAAAAGTACTGTTGCATGATGAAGAATTCACAATTATTTTAATCTTATGATACTTATTAGCTTATATTTGTGCACTTTTCTAATAAGTGGATCCTTAGGAAAACGGCTAACAACTGGCAAAGTGATTGTAATACTGAAACTAAAAGATACTGCGTCACTCACTGTGTCTTGAATATAATATATAAGTTTATCAACCAGCGTGATGTTTAGCATTCCATATTGTACCGTTGTCAGTCTTCAGTGGGTCGTTGTTGGTAGTTTGTTGTACTTATAAATGAATATTTTTCGCCACGATGTTTAAATGGGGAATTACTTGTTCTTACACTCATTGTTATTTGGGATTTGTATTCTTCATTCAAATATGTGCAGTAGACACATGTAAGTACAATTATGGAGACCGTTTTTTTTAATTATAATCATATTTGTTGGGAGATATAAATCAAGGAGATCATTCGCACAATGAAAATAGTTTTAGTAAAACACTATGCTGAATACACAGATTAAGTAGCATAAATTGTACATTTAAAGGGAATCTTGAGTTTGGAGAGGTGAAAGATAATTTGTGAGCTTTCTCATTCCTTTTATGTCAGTTTGTAAGAACATCATAGTAGAAACATCCCCTGAACAGGATTGCTCTTCAAATGTTCTTATATCAAAAATATGACTAGAAATAGCTGAAATATTCGGGCCGAACATTCAAGCCACTTGCGTGTGTAGTCCCATATACCCATTTCTGTGTGCAGTACTTGTGCTTTTCAGCGAGATTGGGTCAATTTCTTATCTATTTTGATGATTCCGAAACAACACAGTATAAAACAATTCTTATGTAGACTGGTCAGCCTTTCCCAATTCATTTGAGAAAGTTTCTTTCACAATATAATTGCTTGACCACTTTATGGGAGTTTTTAGACATGCTCTTTCAGGAAGTAGGCCTATAAATTCATGTATAGCATCTGTAACTGCCTCTGCATTACGCTCCTGTTGCTGCTCTAAAACATAATGTTTCACAGAATACAACGTTCGTAATCACTGAAAGGGAATATTGGAAATCGATATTTGTTATTGAGAGATTGGTATTTATCATTTTTGCTGCCATTTTAATTCATCACGTTCTGTAATTTCTTCAGCACAGCAACGTATCGTGTGTATCTAAAGAATGAATATAGATAAGATTTAACTCAAATTCAAGTTACCTTGATCCTCTTTACAGCATATGTTTCGCTATCCGGCGAGGAGAGCTTCAATATTTTGCTACCTGATATAAACCTGACAAGTGCAGAACAATTTCTTTGGATCTTTAACACAACGATCGGCCATAGGATCAGATTCTCCTTTCTGGAGTTTGATTTCGAACCTGGTTATGTTATCATGGATATTGGTGATGGGACCAACGTAGATGAAAAGAGTATTAGTTTTGATAGCGATCGATCTTACACGGAAGTAGCGAGATTCAGTGGATCCGACCTGCCTAGCCCTGTGACATCTGTAGGGAACACAGCATGGATAAGACTTCATGGTGCCCGCCGACAAGATTGGAAAAGGCATTTCAATATGACTGTCACATCTACCAATGTATCAGGTAATGTTAACAATCAACCATTTGCATCGTTGATATTAGTCAAATGCCATACCGAAAGACCTATAACTTGAATCACATTAAGGGAAGACCCCAGACGTTTTTATATTTATATATTTTCGTTGAATTACAGGAAAGACAGCGCTCAACATGCTCAACAGATGTTTCGAGAGTGTCCGCAAAAGTGATATATTCACTTTATTCTATAGGAATGACGTATAAAGATTGGCAAATTCGAAGCAGCATTGTGATCTATATAATATATATGATATATATGATCTATAACTTAAGTTTTCAAAATTGTGTTTGTGTGTTTTAATGACATTGGAATATTTACTGAACTACTGAGGAAATCCAAATAATGTAAGGGTAACCCGACGACCATAAACGTTGGATAGTTAATTGCTGTGAGGAGTGCTGCAAAACGTTTTTTTTTCTAAGAAGTTGTAAAGTGTATTATGGCTTGTCAGAATTTCTGGAGAATTATACATCAGGTCAATATCATGACATGTTCAGTAATTATATTACAGTGTGCCGACATATATGCTCCGGCAACAATTTCCCCGGGCTTTATTTTGTCAAAAATATATTGTTATAATTATTAGGGTTCGGATTGCAAAATGGTTTTAGGTTTAGGATTTTACATATGGCATTTGGTCCTGTGTTGAAGTTTATAGTTTGGTTATTGTACGAAATTGACGCGGAGCAAATGTCGCAAGAACAAGTATCGTAAAAGCCATTAGGCACCTTTCATTTAAAAAAAATGTTATAGTTGATTGTACTATTTATTAGGTGGTATGTCGGTATCGACAGATCACCTCTTAATTTCGTAGAATTTGTTTTCTTTATTCTTTATTATTATTTTTCTACCACCTTTTTGTTACTGTCGTGTTTTTTTTTTTTGTTACTGTCGAATTTGTTTTCTTTATTCTTTATTATTATTTTTCTACCACTTTTTTGTTACTGTCGTGTCGGGATCTTACATTAATTAAAGAGGAGACGATGCTTGTAGAAATAGAAGTGAACGAAGCTGGAATTGCAGTTTCATAAGTACATTTATCCTGAGTAACAAATTAACTCAGTCCAATAACTATAGCAATCACACAAAGTTAAATATATTCTCAGAGCCAATTGTATGAGGTCTTGTCGTCATCAAGTCTTAAAGATCACATTACAAGAAAATTCCATCAAAGTAAATATTGGCTTAATACTTTTTATTGCATATATGGCATAAATTAAACAAGGTTATCCAAATTCAACGCTTGGAAACATTTGAAGTAATGATTATTATCAATTATAAAACGGTAAAATACAGCCCCCGATATAGCAGCTGAAGAGCTCCTCGAACCCTGCTGAGATGTGTGACGACACGCTAGGGGCCAGTCCTGTCTAAGCAGACGATGTCCCATAACATCTTACACATTTTTCAGTGCCTGTTTTGTCATCTCCTCTTCACTTATTTCTCTTACTTGACTAGCGTCAGTCTTAATGTTAGTCTGTTGCCTCACTCTTAACTTCGTGTATGGTATTATTTTGATGAAAAATGCAGCGTTAAAAAATAAAGGAATCAGTCACTTGTAAACAAAATAAGACGCCATTGTATTTTCAGCTGCTTGCACCGGGGCATGTTCGGCGTTTCAAGAGGGAACGAATACCATCAGTGCTATTATTCGGAGGGCTTTTCAATTTGAAAATGGGGTTTATTTCATTGATCATTGACCCTTCTCCTGCGTATTTACAATCAAATGGTTTTAGTTATCAGAATCAGTTTCACTTTCCCTTTTAGAATGGTGTGAAATAAGGTCATGTTTAAATATACCAAACTCTTTATTTTGATAAATAATTGCATTGCAATTACGTTCATTCATTATAGGACGTCGTCTGCTTAAGCAGGATCGATCCCTAGTGTGACGACATCAAAACATCGCTATATTTCTGGCGAATCCTCGGATATTCCAGATGCTTAGAAGAGCTTTTATTTATGTTGTTTTTATAATCAGATACGCAGTTGACATAAAACTTATACGATTGCCATCAGATTCTGTAAGCTTCCCAGTTTCTAGTGATACATTAATTGCCATATTTGTGATTTTCTTGTAATGTGATCTTTAACTAGAAGTCTTCTCAATCTCTTTCATCAGGATGAAGGATGGGTCTGAAGTCCCATCTTGAGGAAAGTTTGGGGGAGTTAACAATTTGGGAATCAGTGACCTAGACCAACTTTCATTGGTCAATAGTTATGTAAATCAAGGTGACTATGGAAATAGGGGCGTGGTAATAGAAAGTGGGGTGACAGATTTGATGCTGAAACAAAGAGGTCACTGCTCTGTGGTAATGGGAATCAGTGACCTAGACCAACTTTCATTGGTCAATAGTTATGTAAATCAAGGTAACTATGGAAATAGGGGCGTGGTAATAGAAAGTGGGGTGACAGATTTGATGCTAAAAAAAAAGGTCACTGCTCTGTGGTAATGGCTGGTCAGTGACTGGGGGGTGAGGTAATAAATGTAAAGGTTATTCTGTTCAACAGAAAGGCTTTGAGGATAATTGACTTTCCAGGGAGAGGGGGAAAGGTAATATATTATATGGTGGAATACCTGTTCCATAAAATCCCCTTTGTTTGGAAAATGAGGCTCCCTCCCTTCTAGTTTATAATAGTAAAGGGGTTTTGGTTGCCTCATGCTACAGGTTGTGGAAAGTGAAACCAAGGTATTAAATTTACTGTCCACTGACTCTTTCTCTCTCTCTCTCAAAACACAATTAAAGCAAAGCAAGTGAAACTTAAAGTAGCAAATTCCAATCAATGAAACAGTACAATTACAAATAATACAAAATTGAAGTATGTAGCTATTTACATTAACTCGTGCAGACTTATGCACTGTAAAACAAATGTAATTCTTCTCTAAGAAATCAGTTAATCACATAATCTTGTAAACGCAATTAAACACAAAATTCAAAGTCACAAAACGTTAATTCCATTTGTGTTGTTCAACCGTATATCACAAATATCAAATAGTGTAAATAAAAGAGAAACTAATATATGTTTTTGAATCTTAGCATTTGATCAACATGATAATATCAGGAAAGTTAATAGGAGCGCTCTAGGAAATGACAGTTTTCTATGTTTGAAGGCCTTGTGTACTTCAAATGAAGCATCAACATAAAATTTTTGTTGCTATCAATCCTATCCTATTCAGGAGTATCCTTCCATGCTCATGTTAAAAACTTAAAGAACAAAATGGACAAGTGCTTTCAAACTTGTTAGAAATCATAACGACAAGTGTAAATTTAAACTCGTGAAACAGGTCTATCGACCTTCTATGGTATACATATATGTTCATACCAAATTATTGATATACGAAGAGAGCAGTAAGTATAATCATAACAAAACATTTTAACATCACAAAATTGATGAATTATAAATACAAAGGCTTAACATTGTTTTACATTATGTATAACTGTCTGAAATATCTCTGAGGAGTAACTGTCACAGGAATGATTCGGTCAGTGAGTATTTGTCTGATTAATTTGTCGGTGTCTTTGTACAATCCCATATTCCACCAAAATCTAATTTGTTGCGTGGTTTTATCGCCACCTACTTTGTCATAGGACGTTAAGACTTGTAGATGTCCGTCCTTAAATCGTCCTCTGTGAATTGCCATGTGTCTGGTATGAGGGGCAGTCATAAGTAAATCTATGTTGTCTATTCAGGTCCGCCTTGGATAGGGGAGCGGGTAAGGCTAATCCGTTATTATCTGTCATAGCATGCAAATAGTCAAAATTGTCGACTGTGTCGGTAGTTAGAGAACATTCTACTTCTGTAACCTGGACTTCAGGCAATTGTTCATTGTTTTCGTTAATGAAATTTACTGTATTTTTAAGCCCTTGTTCCTTGTCACTGTCAGTAGTGTTTCTCCCTAATGCTTCTTTCAGCTTCTGTATGATTGATGTTTTTCTTCTCATTTGAAGCTCTCATGAAGCAAGGTTTGAGTCGATTGTAATTGAAGACGTCACGAAGGATCTCACCCTTCATAGTGGCTAGAATGTAATTGTTCTGTCGATTACATCATGAATTACGAGTGGGCCGACCCATTCGGCTGCAATTTTCCTTGAATTTGCAGTCAGAGAAGATGAAGTAGGTTTGTAGAGGTATACAAGCTGGCCAGTGGAGTAGATTGGGGTTTTGTCTAATTTATTTGAGATTTGTGCGTTTTGTTTCTCTTGCTGTTTTCTTTGTAATGACAGCATCGTGTGAGATAGCCAGACATGGGGTTGAATGCCAAATTGGATAGATTTGGGGGCTGTCGGCAGAACACAAGCTCATATGGGCTATGATCTCCGAGATGGGGGGAAGAGAAAAAGTTATATGCATAGCATGTGGTCGATATGAATCTAACCCAATCGGTGCCAAATTGATTGAGGTTGACTTTGAGGAAGTTGGAAAGGGTCTGAATGTGTCTCTCTGTGTGTAGACTCCCATGATTTTCTACACTGATCACCTTGCGGTCAACGTTCAATGTCGTGCAAAGTGTAGCCATGAGCTTACCAGTCAGAGAAGCTGCTGCGTCCGTCACTAGAACTGACGGTGGTCCAAAAATGCAAATTACTTTTTGGATGAGTGCTTCACAAATCGTCTCGGCATCGAGGGATTTGAGAGGTGCGCAAATTACAAATCTTGTAATCTCATCGCAGATAACCATCAAGTGTCTAAATCCAGTACCTGTCTTAAGGTCGAGACTAATGCGGTCAAACGGTCTGTACGAGTCAGGAATTCGAGTGTGAAATGGTCTTAGTTTGTCTGGTTTGCCCTTGAACTGTTGGCAACGCATACAACCCTTAACATAATTGTTGATCCTCTCGAACATGTTAGGCATGTAGAAGTTTCGTCGGATAGTCAAGTATGTTCGTTGTGTTCCTTGGTGATTGCTAAGCAACGTGTCATGGTGTTGGGAAATGATTGTGTCTGTTAGGGTCTCGGGAATAGCAAGTTGTAGCCGAAAGTCGTCATCTTTGGTGAAGAAGAGCCTGAACAGTATACCGTCACAAAGGATGTATTCCTCTGATTTCAATTTGACTGTTTTTGCGGCTTTCTTGTCACTCGGTAAAATGTCATGAGCAAGAAAGTCATAAACAGGTTTGAAGAATGGCGAGGTCTCCTGTTCCGTGTTCAGTCTTCTCATGCCAGTGGGTAGATTGTAGTCTCTAATTATCTTCCGTTTTATGAGCTCAGTGCTCTTGTCTAGTTCAGTCTGTTTTGGAATATGACTTCATATGATATTGTTTACCTTTGAGATCAGCGGTCTGGGGGAATGAAAAGGGTGGTTCACGGTTATGGTCCTTAACGGGGTTAATACATCTGTCAACAAGTCGTGGTTCTTCAGTAGGGACAGGTGATGTTTGTCTGGGAGGAGAGATTGTGAAGTCTCGATGCTGGGTGGGGGTGGGATGGTGATGTTGTTGGCGTAAAGGGGGTGTGTCGTGGTTTGGTTGTCTCTGATTGGCTGGAGGGGTGATTTTCTCTTGTGAATGGGGGGCTGGTGTGTCTTCTGGTTTATCTATTTTTCTCTGTGTTGGGGGATTAGTATTGATAGGGGGTCGTTCACACTGTTTCTTGGGGTAGATGTCGGGGACAGGAATGCCCATTTTCTTGGCATAGGCTCGAGTATCTATGCGGTCAGTCTGTTGTACTGGGTTTAAGGTGTCCATGTCAACTAAATCACTCTCATCAAACAAAGAATAGGCTACTGGTATAACTCTGTCTATTTCAGATTCACCTGTGGTTGGTGCTCTGGAAAGAAAGTCCGCCAAAACTAATTCAGTTCCCTTCTTGTACCCAATCTTGAATGAGTATTCTGATAATTTCATCACCATTTTCTCTAATCTGGTTGTACATGGGGCTTCTTTGGATTTCAGAATCTGAACAATCGAACTATGGTCTACAAAGGCATTGAATTCACATCCTTTTAACAAATGTTTGAAGGCTGTGATATTGATGAGTAAGCCAAATAATTCTAATTCTGTTACACTGTAACGTTTGCATGCGTCTGGGAGTACTTTTGAGTAGTAGCCGATTACTTGTTCTTTACCGTTTTTGATTTGCGTTAGGTAGGAACCAGTTGCAGTCCGAGAAGTATCACTATAAAGTGAAAAACGTCCAATAGAATGGGGCATATGTAAGACGAGGGTTAGTCATAAGCTCTTTATCTTTGTTAAAGGCAGTCTCGTTTTCGTCAGTCCATACAAATTTGTTTTTCTTTCTGGTCAGTTGATGTAGAGGCTTCAAGATAGCCTGTATGTTGGGGGAAAATCCAGCTACGTAGTTAACTGCTCCAACAAATCGTCTGACTTGTTTAGGAGTTTTGGGCCTAGCAAGCTTTGCAATAGCTTGGCATCTGTCAGTCATCGGTCTGAAAGATGCTTCTCCTTGAGGAGTGATCATGATTCTGTGTCCCATGTATTCTACATCATTCCTAAAAAGTTTACACTTTCTGGGGCTGACTTTAAGTCCGTTACTTGATAGGGTTGTCAATACGTCAGTCAAATGGGTCTTATGGGAGTCTTTGTCGGGGCTGAAAAGGATAATGTCGTCATGATGGGCTACGCAAAACTTCCTATAATTGGGTATAGTTGCCAATATGTTATCGATCTTAGCCTGGAAAATCGCAGGGGAAACATTAAGTACTTGTGCAAGGCGTTTGTGGTAGTAATGTTTTCCTCCGTGGTAGGATGCGATGCCGGTGTATTTTTGAGCAGATTTTGAGAGAGGGATGCAGTGAAATGCAGATTTCAGATCAATTACACTTAGTACTTTTGTGTTAGCGTGGCCAATTCTCTTTAGGGTTTCCGAAAATAAGGGAAAGGGGTGCTTTCGTCTCTTAATGCGGGAATTCAGGAATCTAAAGTCAGTGACAACTCTCTTTTCAGATGTATTTTTCTTTGATAGAAGGAGGACAGGGGAAGTGTATGGTTGATGGCCTATTTCTAGTATCCCTAGCTTGACAAGTTTACTCAATTCCTTTTCGATAGTAGTCTTGCCGTCTTCAGTAGTAAAGTATGGTCTGATGAAGAATGGATCGTAATCAGTTAGTTCAACGCAACTTCGAAGTCAGGGCAGCTAGAAATTTCACCATACAAAGAGAAAGCATCTCTGTTTTCCTTTAGTATGTTTCTTATTTCTCGTTGCTCAGTAGGGGAAAGTACAATGTTATTCAAATCGATATATTTACGAATGATTTCATCTTCTGTCATGTAAACTATGGGGTCATTAGGGTCAAGGTGGGGGTATTTCCTCAGGTTGTTCTGCCTAACCGAGTCACGGTGAACATCATGTTGGGTAGAGTACAGTTTGATATTCAAGTCCATAGTCATGTTCAAACAGTGCATTGGAAGATGTTGTGTTGCGTTTACGAGTCGTGTGGTATCTAAAAAAGCAATGGGTCTGCCCTTAGAAAATGTCACCGGTTTGCTGGTTAAGTTGGTCACTAGTATTCGAGTCCGACTTTTATGTAGGGAAACAATGCTTGTATTGGGGCAATGTCAAGATAGGTATTTGTTAGCTGTCAGTACAATATCTGAGTTATTTATGTGGGGTGGGGTCTTGCCTTGTAGAGTCAGAAAGGTCGAGTCGCCTGGTGCAACTGTCACGGTAGTGGGTGGAGCAAAGGAAATGTGTTTTGACTTTATCCTGAACCTGTTACTTCTGAAGTGGAGTGTCCCATCCAAATCAGAGAGAGTGTTAGTGCCTAATATTAGGTCTACACCAACGAGATTGTTGGCGATTAAAGCTGTGATTTCAAATTTGTGTCCCTGAATGTCTAGTCGAAAATTCACTGCCTTGTCCGATGTTAGGAATTGTCCGTTGCCTAATTTAAATCTAACAGCTAGGGGGTACTTTGGTTGGTACTAGTTTGGAAAGATAGGGGGATGATTTCATAAGACGTCCGGATATAAGCTATTTTGATGCACCACTGTCAAAAAGTACTAGTGCAGTCGTCCTATCTGGTAATCGTCCCTTAGTAAATTAACGTTCTGTTAGTTGTAGGTCGACTTCTTCAATACCTAAATAAGTCGAAGTCATGTCACTGTCGGGCATATTCTTGGAGTTAGTCTGGGAAGAAGAACAATGAGCGCTATTGGCTGCTTCGCGATCCCTCCTCAAAAATCCTGGGGCTGGGGTTGTTGTTGACTTTGGTATTGTGGGGCTGGGTGTTGTGGTTGTTGTCGTTGATGCTGATAGTAAGGTGGGTACCATGGTCCGGTCGGTTGTAATTGGTCATAGTGGTTACGTCGTGTGGGGGCGGGGTGGGGGTGGTGTTCCAAATTCATTTCGTAGTCGATGTCGACATTCTCGCCAAACATGGCCTGGAATGTGACAATAGTCACACATAGGGCCTGGTCGTGATTGTGATTGTGGTCGTCTTTCTCGTTTGTCATTGCGATAGGGGCTCCGTCCGCGTCTTTCATGTCTGTCATAATTTTCGTCGGGTTGTCTGTTGCGACTATGATGGTCGCATTGCCTTTCGCGGCTAGCGCTGCGATTAGTGCTGCGCTGTCGTGGAGTCGGAGGTCGTTTTGTAAAGTCTCGTCCGCGATTGTCTGTAGGCCTAATGTTTGTCAATTTTAGATTTGTCAGTTGCTCCTTAAGTTGAGCAGAGAACGTCAACTCTTTTGTCTGTCTGTCCTTCCCTAAGTCCAGAAATAGCTGCGCTTCAGTAGCTATTTCATCGGATTTTAAGTCAGTGGTCGATGCAGACATGAGAATGGCTGAACGACAGTCATGTGGTAATTAAGGAGTCGAGTAGTCGGTGCCTAATTTGGGTCTCCCCGTAGTCGATGTACGTCGCTGTCACTCGTAGTCGCTGGAGGTACGTACGCTTCTGCGCTCTCCCCGTCCGTCATATGCATAGCGTTAAAGTCTTGTACGTGGCTGAATGAGGATTTAGCGGGGCTAAACCTCCTCACAAAGCTGTCCTTTATGTCACTGTAGGAGTTAAAAGTTAGGCCATCTACCCATAACCGTGCCTGTCCTTGGAGAGTCCGTTTGAACAATTAACTTACCTATAGTCGTCAAGTTGCTTGTCTTGTCCGTGTCGATGTCCTGTCCGTCTAAGTAGTCCGTGAAAGGTGAAAGGTGAAAGTAGTCCAAAAAGTGAGCTGTCACCTCGTCACGGTTGAGTCGGTCTCCCGAGAAACGGGATGGGAAGAAGTCTGTCCGTCGTGGTTGTTGATGTCGAGTGTCGGTGTTGGTCGTAGAGATGGGAGGGGTCTGTTCACCGGTCATGGTTATTGTAGCGTAGGTCAACAAATTAACTACAATTTTTTTAAACTATGGGTTATGAGGTTGAGATAATTAGCAAATCAAATTTAACGAGTTGAAAGGGTAAATGCAAATTCAAATGTAATTCGTTAAGCCAAACCATATATTCAGATTCAAATAATGAACATAAATACTCACACACTCTCTCTCTCTTGCTAGTGGAACAATAAATATAATGTGGTTTCACTTACCGGTTCAGGAATAATTTAGCTGTGAAAGGGTTCCAATCCAAAACAAACAAATTTTCAAATAATTGTAAAAACTGGTCAGTCAGTAAAAAAAAGCAAAGCAAAGCATCATATATGTTGAGAAATATTCAGCTCCTTGATCGTATTGGTAGGTCTGGTGGCGGGTAGTGGTTGTTATCAGTTGCTCGCTGGGTGTGTAGTTTCGATGTCGATGTCGGTGTCGGTGTCGTGGCGGGGTCCTCAGCGTCGCAGTGCGGCAGTCATCGGGCCTGGGGTGGTTGGTTTTCCTGTAGGGCGTGGGATATGGTACGTGGCTGCGATCTAGTTGGTCATCCTTCTCTTAGGGTATTTGTGTTGTCCTTGTCGATGTCGTTTCTGATGTAAGTGAAAGTTCATAGCCTCAGCCTCCGACATGTCCTTTATAAATGCAAGATGGCAATCAAGTTTTGGCGGTAATGTTCGACGTCGTTCAAAAGTAATGGTGTATCCTGTCCTTATATGCATGCCAGGATAGTTCAAAAATTGCATATGTGGTCCTAGTGTCGCTGTCGAAATAAAATTCGCTGTTCAAAAGTCTACAAGATGTCCTCTCCTGTCGATTAGAAACCCGTGGTTCTCCACCATGTCGTGTCGGGATCTTACATTAATTAAAGAGGAGACGATGATTGTAGAAATAGAGGAGAACGAGGCTGGAATTGCAGTTTCATAAGTACATTTATTCTGAGTAACAAATTAACTCAGTCCAATTAAACTATAGCAATCACACAAAGTTAAATATATTCTCAGAGCCAATTGTATGAGAGGTCTTGTCGTCATCAAGTCTTAATTAGAAGTCCTCTCAATCTCTTTCTTCAGGATGAAGGATGGGTCTGAAGTCCCATCTTCAGGAAAGTTTGGGGGAGTTAACAATTTGGGAATCAGTGACCTAGACCAACTTTCATTGGTCAATAGTTATGTAAATCAAGGTGACTATGGAAATAGGGGCGTGGTAATAGAAAGTGGGGTGACAGATTGGATGCTGAAACAAAGAGGTCATTGCTCTGTGGTAATGGCTGGTCAGTGACTGGGGGGTGAGGTAATAAATGTAAAGGTTATTCTGTTCAACAGAAAGGCTTTGAGGATAATTGACTTTCCAGGGAGAGGGGGGAAAGGTAATAATATGGTGGAATACCTGTTCCATAACATTACCATGATTCCCCAAAATCAGCTATATAGGTCAATTTTCTTCAAATTTTCGTCAGTCACCAGGCCTTACAAGATCTAATTCTCGCATCTTTTTCAAGGTCATCAAATCATCGTGACGTCATCCAGGTGCCATTTAGTGAAATCACATTATCGATCATATCTTCATAACAAGTTATCAAAAATAAGCCATATTTGACACAAATGAACTTAAGGTCTAGGGTTAACAAAACATGTCAACAAAATCCGCGCGCGTGAAAATTTTAATATGCTCAAAATCAATTTTAATCATTCAAATTAGAGTACGTTTCAGGACATTTTAAGCATTTCAAAATTTTCCGGGCGTGCGCGCGCAGCGCGTACCGAACTTTAAAATTCCGTTTTTTCGCATGATTTGGGTTTCTGATACTATTTTCGACAATTTCCAACCATTTACAGTCATTCTTTGAAATTCCGTTTTTTCGCATGATTTGGGTTTCTGATACTATTCTCGACAATTTCCAACCATTTACAGTCATTCTTGACATTCCATAATGCCACACGCGCGCGTCAAACTTTCAAATTCTCTCGTGCGCCTAAGGGAAATATAATGTAAAAGTGGTCAAAACATGCCTATCTGGAATCCGACATAGCTCATCAGAATGGCGGGGGACCTCAAAATGAAACCCTTGTAAGTTGTAGATTTGAATTCATGCATAATTTTGGCACATCGACGGTCGTAACCTCATCATATTTGCATATGAACTAAAACAAATTATTTTGAAAAAATGACGTCATAATTGTATTCATTGAATTTCGTTCACATAATGAATATACATGACATTGTTCTTTAAGCAGTATCTCATTTGTTTTTTGTCTTTTTTCTTCCAAATTTTAGTATGTTATACCTGAGACTATGGGCTATCTAAGTGTGCAGTCCAATGATCAGAAGTCGTAATCATGCCCATTTTTAACTACAAAATGTGATTTGAGAATCCCGTTTTCCTCTATTTCCCCCATTTTCCTTTCTTTTTGCCATTTTACCATCTTCTTCGACTATTATAACATATACAATCACAAACAATGTAATAAACTTTGCGTGTTATGTCTGTTGGAAAGTAATTTGCAGTAGCTTGTGTACAACCTTATGGGAATCTAATTCCCTGTCGTGTATTAAAGCTTTTGGATTAATCTCCCATGTATCCTGCAATATGAAATCGTCTGATTTTCTATGATGCAAGTCTCCATCCATTGTCTACATTATCAGCATTATTATCTTGCACAAATATTATCATATCTTACAAAGCTATTTGCCACGATGACAGACAGACCACCTAATTCGTCTTTAGTGACGAATTAAAATTGTAGTTACTATTATTTATGCCACCCTTCATAAAAAGCACAGGTACAATACAACATGACAAGAGGACAAGTATACATAATAAGAATGCGGAAGGTCATGTAAGAGGATTGCGAGCAGCAAGTATGTCAGGGTACACAAAAGTGAAATGCAACACTGTTGCCCTGAGGCATGTGCCCCCACACATGCTGCTCCCAGTACATAATAAATTTATACATATAATATTGCAGATAATGAAACAAATTTTCTCAATAAGAACCAAATAAATTGGATTAGATATCAAAACTTTGATTTCAAAAATGCTATAGAAAAGACTTGAGCATTGCCCTGAACATTCAGAAGTAGTGTAATCGTTAGGATCATTACATGTGAGTGACATGATATAGGCCTAAAGAAAGCTGTTCAAGAAGAGAATATTACGAATCGAGTATAATAAAAGTATAACTGGGCAATATATGCTTCAGTCGGATAAAGAAAAAAAAAAGGAGGATGTATTTCTTTTAAAATAATTAATAAACATACGAGTAGGAAATTAGGGAAAGTTCTAATAATCATAGCCGTATATGAATAGGAATTACAATACTGCAAAATGAAATATGCATAGCAGTTAGTGTTGCAAGTCCATGATAAATTATGTATACATACATAAACATAGCTTTCAGTAAACAACTTTCATTTAACTTACTGCAGACCAAGAAGCATGGAGGTAATTGTACCAAGCCCCTTGGAGCCAGGGGTGCTGGGCTGCTGCAGCAGCCCTAGATTTCTATTGAGGCACTTGCCCTAGGCAGTACTTAAAGCAGGGTGCAAACAAAGTAAAATAGAGAAAGGGGAGAAACTTGTGCTTAAGAATTATTAATCCATAATCCGCCGGTTAAAAGTGCATTATAAATAAAGTATGTCCCAGGTTCATAATGCGAAAAATTTCTAAACTTCGGTCGCTTTGCTCCTTCGCATGTATTGGTTCAGGATCTCTTATTTTCGCACTCCAATATTGGCTATATAACAACATTTTAAAAAGGTTCAACATTGAAGTGTTTTTTTGATATTCGCATTGCCTTTTTTCCCTGTTTTTATCTATAAGTCTCTTTTAAAAAATATACTACATCCCCAATATAGAGTAAGTGTATAAGAGAGTATTTTCAAAGGTTTACCATTTGATAGAAATTGTTACTTTATGTTGCACATCTAAATTCCAATACTATATTGATCCTGAATTTTCGTTAATTGCGCCCCAGTGAGGAAGAGGTGAATAAAAGACCGTTTTATCAATTTCCCAAACTCGAAAATGTACCAGTGAATGCAGTGCTCGCTTGCGAATTTTTTCTGTAAGGAAAAGACTTTTTAAATGTTTTTAGGCTTAACAATGAAGGGGAAAAAATACGCTCCCTTGCAGTTTCGTGTAAGTATGGGAAAGGGGTGATGGGTGGGGGCAATTTCATTTTTTGTCCAAGAGCAATAATACAGAAAGTTTGGAACATAACAAATCATATTCACATATTCAGTTGTGTTTGCTCGCTTCGCACAATCAATTAGAACAACGCATGAATATCCTTTTTTATTTCCACGTACATGCTATTACACTTATGCAAATTGTGTGTAATACAGGGTTGAAAGAAATAGATTTATTTGATTCAAATCGATTTACAGCCCTTAATAATGTTCCTATACAAAATAAACACATAAACTCTCACTTAGATGAGTTTTTCAGCCCCCAAAATATGTCGCATGAACAAAATTAACAACGAATTTTCTTATTTAATTCTTTCGGGTTTTTTTCTCAAATTTGTGATTTAAGGCGATTTAAAGTTGATTTCAATCTTACCAAGCCTGGTGCATTGGTTAGCAGAATGACCTACAATAATGTTATCTTTACAGATAAAGTTGATTTCAGGGTCTGCACCCCTCCCTCTACCCTCCCTGCTTTAATTTTGGCTTTGCCAAGGACTTAGCAAAACAATGTGTAATAATATCAGTGGTGTATATATGGGGGGAGGGGTGCATTTACTTGAAAGGGGCTAAAACCACAAAAGAGAGAAAGAAAGAGAGAGAATGAAGAAATTGCGATCAATTTGGATTGCAATCCCCTAATCTGCATGGTGAATTCATAAAAAAATACTTTTTGTGTGAAAAGTATAATGTTGCTCTAGGTTCAGGATATAGGGTTTTTTAAGGGCTCAAGATTGATAAATAATTATCGTTGCTTCGCTTGCTAAGATTTCAGTTTTATCATCCTCTTGTTGAATATTGATCCCCAATATAGGATTAAATTAATGAAATCGCTTTTGCAAAGGTTCTTTATTTTAAAGAAATGTCAATGTTCTTTTTTTATTTTTTGTCTTCCTTCATATTTTGTATTGGTTTCCCATAATCGTAAACCCCATTTGAAAAGAAAGTGAATAGAAAACCGTTTATCAGTGTTAAAAATTCGGATCTCCACCCTTCGATCGCAGTGCTCAATTGCAAATTTGCCAGGGTAAATTGCCTAAAAAATAACGTTTTGGGTTTATAAATGTAACCAAAAAAAAAAAAATCTACTGCTCGGTCACTTTGCTCCGTTTGCTTGTACAATATTACGTGGATAAACTTTGCTGTTTGCCCCGGGTGTCATATTTTCTAGATAAGCTACTATATATAACAAAAATTTCTGCTCACAGTACCCCTAATAAAAAAATCGTTCCCAGGGGCCTGAAATGTAGCGGGGTTAGTTGTCCTAGGAATACTTTCCTATGTAAAATTTCCAAGGGGGGGGGGGGGTAGTTGCTGGGAGTTATTATCTTTAATAGCGGGAGTTGTGATGGTAGTTTAGGGGTAGCTGTCCTAGAATTGTTATCAAGAGAGAGAGAGAGAAAGAGAGTAGAACAAAATTCTTAAGACCACTGTACTGTCCAATTTAAAATTTACCGCACAGATGTAAAGGAACTGAAAACGGATAAGATGACATCGATTCATTCAATGAATTACCCGTTCAACTATCTGAACAACTTCTATTATCTCTGGGACATTCGCGCTCCACAAGGCTTCATCATTTCCGTCATCGTTCGAGCCTTCGACGTCGAAACCGGCGCCGACTACCTGTATTTCGGTGATGGGGTTGATAGATTTTCAAATCAAGGCGGGTTATGGAGAGAATGGTCAGGAAGGTGGTCGAGTCTGGTGTTAGCATTACGGGACTTCACATCAACCACCCCTACGATTACGATGATATTTACCACTGATCACAGCACCTCACGCTCAGGATTCTGGATCCAGTTACAAGCTGTGGAGGACCCAGGTTAGTAATAATCATAACCAGTACGCGCCATTTTTTTTCATTAGGTTCCACCATTTGGCCAATTTTTTACGGGATATATATTTTTTTTTAAGTGTTTCCTTTTGATACCCTCAATATATTTTTATTATGTACATGATCTTAATGACACACATTCAAATAAAGTACTACTTCTTGTTATTGTTGGAATGACATACAATGGTGAAAGATCCTTATCCCTAAATAAAAAGTTTGATAAATCAGCTTATAATTTTATGTGCAGGTAATCTTTCTTTTTTTTTATCTTAGCCATTTTGTACTCATTCAGCTTTTAGATCCAGACTCAGATTTAATTTATTCATCATTTTCAATCATATAAACATATATAGACCTACATGTATACTGTAGTGCAACAGAGAAAATAAATACAGTAACAACAATTAAATCAATCATGATTGTTGTCATAGATCTGAGTACACAATTATATATCATTAAGTAAAATATATGATACCCAAATTATGACCTAAGGAATAATGAAGAAAAAAAATATGAGGACATGTTTTTATAGTTTGAGTTCATGACAACTGCACAGAATTTAATCTCTTTTTTTATTTACATATAGCGTATTAGTACTGTCCTCTGTTGATATACATATTTTTGTTTATTCACTCCAACTTTGCAGCACAAACAAATACGGAAACAGCGAGTTCATCCAATGCACCATTTACCAAAACTATTACACCTTCGACGCCTCAACTTGAACTTGGTATGAATATTTTTGCGGTTGTAAAGTAATTTTGTACATGTTTAATAGTTCATGTTACAACAACAAAAAATCAACATTGTATTTTCTAAAGAAGAGCAACAACTATAAGGTTATACATGTACTTTGGCAAATTCAACATAAAATGATCAATGCCGCTATATAACCTCTTGTGTCACAGCTGATTAAAGGGGTATGAAAGGCAACAAACATTAACCTATAATCATGATCATGTAGATAATTGTCAGCCTATTACAAATATATTGAAATTATTCCTATATTATTTAAGAAGGACAGCAATGTCTCAAAGAGTTGCAGTTTCCTAGCTTGATATTATCCCATTTTCTTTACAAAGTAATGTCGGAGCAGTTTTATTTGTGTGATACCCACTGACCTGTACATTAGCTACAAGACACTCATGATCACCTGTGGTATGCATGACCCTGGATTTTTTCATAATAAACCATTTTTGTAGTAATGTACATTCAAATGAAGATACTTTTATCCTGTCATGTAACCTATTTGTGTCAAGATATTTGGATCAGCTGTTTCTTGTGTTAAGCAGGTTTTGGCATGCACAAGTTGTTGCTTGGTCAGACAAAGGTTTGTCAATTCTTCAAAGAAGTGACAAAGACCTACAACTGCTCTTCAATATCACCTGTGCGAGACAATGGGGGTACCAAGATGGCTGCCATTTTGCATTGGTGGCTTTAGTTGCACAATAGCTATTCATAATGAAATATCATACCTATTGTGTACAGGTAAATGGACATGTACAACTATGACATCACAGTTTTTCAAAATGGCAACCCCCATGAGAAAATATCTAGCATGGAATCTGCATTACAGAGATTGTTCTCCTTACTGAGTAATCAAATAGGAGTATTTTCAAGATATTTTGAATAGGCTAACAATTTTCCTCATGATTATCAGCTGCTAATGTTTGTTGAGTTTCATTCTCCTTTAAGAATGAAAAGTGTGTTAAATAAAGCCTACCACTAATTTCAATAGTTGGATCCATTAAAAGGTTATAAGACAATGATGTGGAACTTTCGTCTGTAATTTAAAAATGATATTAACTTGCTTTCTTTTCTACAGCTTCAATACAGTTGTTTGTCTTTAGATTTCATTGATTGGAAGTAAATTTGAATGATACTTCCACTGATTATTACATCTCTTTAGATAGATACATTTATAATGGTAGTAATACCTGGACATGACAAAAAATATGGGTTGAGGATTGAAAATACATTTTTTTTAAAGAAAAAGTGAAAAGTGAAAGATACTTTTAAAAACGGGTATTTAAGTCCAGTAAAAAACATAACGCGTGACTAAATGAATAGCAGTTTTGTATGAATAGTGGTCCTTATGAATAGCGAGCAAACCATAGACAAATTACCTCGCTATTCATAAGGACCTCCGTTGATAAGAACCACTATTCATAACTATTCATGAGGACCGCTATTCATAACGCGTGTTAAATGAATAGCGGTTTTCTGTGAATAGCGGTCCTTATGAATAGCGAGCGGCCCCGATTTAGGTAACCCCTGAATAATTGTTTCTTCTGCTCGCTTTTATTTCGTTGAAAATGATGCACCTACAGTCTGAACAAATGAGAAAAAATCACCAAAATATGGATACGGAGTCTGGATTTGTGTGCATTAAATATATGTCACTTAATCTAATTACACAGCACAATCAACAGCAGCAACGATGAACCCCTATCCTAAATCAACTCCGAAAACTATTTCATCTATACCTCATACTGGTATGTATACTGTGTACTCTGTTATCGTAACGTAATTTTACCCACGGTTACCAATAATATAATTAATATTCGATGTAACCTATTATTATTATTATTATTATTATTATTATCATATTCTTATTATTTTTATCAGCATCATTATCATATCATTACTATTGCTATTTTTTTACGATACAGCTTTTATGTTAAGTTTCTTTTTTCAAAGCAGAAAACAAAAAAGAAAATCAGGAAATAAAATTTTGAGTTGAATTATGGTAGAACCTTCAGCGTATTATTATTGTGTCACATCTTATTCAGCGTATTATTATTGTGTCATATCTAGGGTTTGTAAACGGGTTTGTCTGTGAGTTTATGATTACCCCATTTTCATTCACATTCTAACAATTTTTATTACTTTTCAACACTTCACTCTCTCTCTCTCTCTCTTCCTACCAAAATGTTGTGTGCTACACAGACACGTTTATTCATTTATTACTTTTTTTTACAGGTAGCTTTTTAATCACCGTCATCTGTTGCTTTAAATATCTTTTATTTTCTCCAACTTTGCAGCACAAACAAATACGGAAACAACGAGTTCATATGCACCATTTAACAAAACTATTACACCTACGATATCCTGGTTTGAATATATTTGCAATTGTATAAGTTATTTAAAATATTGTTTAGTTTATGTTGCAAATATTTAAAAAAGAAATTAATAAGAAACTATTGTATTTTCTAAAAAAAAGAAAGAAAAAGAACAATAACTATAAGGTAATACCATGGCAAAATATTCATAAAATGATCAATGCGACTCCAAACCGCTATATAAAATCTTGAGCCACACTTTGTTAAGAATAAAAAGGGTATCGAATGGAGGCATATCAGTAATTTCGATCGTTGGATCCATGAAAATGTTGTATGCGCATGATATGAAACTCCCGCATGGAATGTAAAACTAATATGAATGTGCTTTCTTTTCATATTATTACAGCATCAATACAGCTGTTTGTATGTTATATTTACTCTGATAAATCAGTTTCATTTTTTTTACAGTTTAATTGATATCTCTATGTGGATTTCCATTGATCGGAAGTAAGTTTAAACGACTGACTATAACAGCTTGTTAGATCGGTACCTTCATAACGATAGTGACCCCTGGACATGAAAAGAATTATTGGCCTATCATTGAAAAATTGACAAATTTTTGAAATAGTTCAAATATGTATACCTTTGCAGAACGAAGAGTAGCAAGTTGGGGACAATTTTAAAATCATGTAATTTAAGTCGGATAAACAGATTATAATCTTTATATGCAAATGTGTGTAGGTTATTTAGATGACCCCTGAAAAAATTGTTGCTCACTTGCCAAGTGTGACGATCGGTACAAAATAATAGTTGAGAACTAACGGAAGAATTGCTTTGTGCAACAAAAAAGTTTTGTGAAATAACCCATTTCCGGTCTTGATTAGTTACATGACAAAAATTTCCAAGATGTGTTTTTTGCGGTATACTGCAATAACTGCACAATACTGTGCACTGTGTAATCGCAGAATTCCGCAATATCTGGGATTGCCTGCGGTTTTACTGTGATTCCGACTACTGCAACAACAACACATAAAATACGATAAATTAATTAAATAATTAATTAGAACAATTTTATGGGGTAGCAAAGAAATCAGCCAAGATTTAGTGCAGTTTAACTCTTTCAGTGCCGATGTCGCATATTGCCAATTGCTCAACCACAGGAAAGGGATATGGTAGTCAATGTTTATCAAAATTTTGAGAATAAATGAAGTATCCTTAATATATGATTATTATGCTACCATAGAAATCTTCAGAGAAAACTTCAGATTTTCAAAGGTCATAGAGGTAAATTTCCATTTAACCATTAGCTTCGTTAGCGCAATATCTCAAGAACAATTTGAGGTACATTTCGGAATTTTAAACTTTTTGACAGCATGTGCCAGCATAGGGAGATGAAATGGTTGTAACCAATCAAACACAAAGTGACAACTCCGAGACGTATCTTGCCAGCAGCTCCTCTCCCATTTGCCCTGTGCCCCCAAAATCATTAATTTTCATTTTCTCCAAAGAAAATAATTCAGTAATACATGCACCTGAGATATAATCAATAATCATAATGTTTTCACAAAAACCTATGTGAAACAAATCTATTCCTTCATCAAAAAGTAAGAAAATGAAAATTTATGAGATTTTCTGTACTGAGCGAATGGGAGATGCATTTGTGTTTGATTGATTACAAATTCAAAAATGCATGACTTTCTTAATTCTAATCGGATTTTGCTTAAACTCTCATTAATTTGTGTCCATCAATTTTCTTGTTTATTCAAGTCAACTTAATACCAGGGTCTTTCCCTGTAATAATATTGTTATTCATTTAGGCCAAGGTCTTCAAGTATTGATATTCAAAGTGATAGCAATTATATCATCATCGATCCTGTTCCTGGGGATGTCTTGCTGTGTTCTCCTCAGATGTCGACGGTGGCATCTTTCTCTACGTGACGATAAGGTACAATTATTTATCATTACCTCATTTACATGTAGAGGAATTAGGCCAATACTACTGTATCTTTTCAGAACCATCAATAAATAATAAACTGTAATAATGAATTAAAAATCAATAAATATGTAATTAATATGATCATTTTTTGTATTTGCCCAATCAAAATAGAGAGAAATAAAATAAAAGAACACCAGTACAAAAGATGAAGTTAATATGAGATAATTTTTCTCCCTGAAATGCACTGACAAGTTTTCAGAAATGAGACACGCAAAATTAGTCACCGAAAAAAAATGGCCGCATATTTCAATTTGCAGAATCTCATAATAGTAAAAATGCAATTTTTACTTCTCAATCTTTATATGTGGCAGATGACCTGGGTAAGAGAGAGAGAGAGAGAGGAGGGGGGATTTCTGAACAAAATGTTTTATATTGTTGTAAATAAAAGATAATTCTTTGGGGGATTAGCTTTCCAAAAATGTATAATTTGTCCTATTTCTTATTTTATGGGACATTTCTCCGGTTATCTGCTTTAAATCAACATGGGCATTTTGCATATACAGTTTTTATTGTATGCGCAGCTATGAATTGTAAATTGATCAGTAATTATTGTATAAAATCATTTTTTTTTGTGTAGCGCTATAGCAGCGCAACGTTCACAGGTCTAGATGTACACGATGTACAAAGTGATGCTGACAGTTTGGACGTCTTGAATGATGAAGCAGAAAGTCTATCAGGTAAACCGTACGAAACCATCGATGACCACTTTCTAGCTCCATATCCCGACTCCATGAACATCTCTCATCATCTAGGACCAGCATCTAGTACAAATGATGCACGAATAGATGAGTCTGGATACATGATTCCAGATCGAGAAGGTGAGGAAGCCTGCACATCATCAGTCACTCCTGATAAAATTACATCACGTCACCAAGAAGATGATACACACATCCATCATACATACTTCGATGCCACTTCTTCTGATGAGCCTTCTGGAGTAGGGGAAATCCATGCTGTCTATGAGAACTCTATCGGACTGAAAAACATCTCCCTTGAAACTACTGGTGAGCATTCATCCAGCTTCTATGGGAATACAGAAGGTGCTCCTTTAAACTGTTGTTCATACGCTCTCTCCGGCAGCCCATTGGCGAACCAGAAAACCCGACACTACATCAATATGCCATTCAGGAATTCAAACATAGACAATGGAATTGCCTTGAACAGATTGGATCAATCCAATACAGGTGACAATAGTAACCCAGTACAAGACAGTCATCATGACAAAGCCGGATTAATGAATATGGACGATTTTGGGTACCTCGTCCTGGACGAATAAATTAAATTTAATAATGAGATGGTTTGCTGACTTTTAACGATTAATTGATAGAAAGGAATATGTACAGGGGTGAATGTTTGTAGCTGCATGAAAAAACGCTAAAAGATTATGTTTGTTTTTTAAGGATTGGCATATTTGGAAAGTTGAAAAACCAATGTGGCATACCTTTAATAAGTACATAAAAGATAATACATAATTGTGCCTCCTTTTGATTTTCGACACTTGAATAATGTCTTTCAGCAACTTGTGTAATTAATCTCCTGAAAATGTGAAATGTGATAAAGTTTTCTTTTCCTTGTTTGTCAGAAATTTTCTGAATAATGTGCCCCCATTACAAAAACCTAGATCTGTTCATATCACTGTAATATAATATGTATAATGAAAATATTTCAAAAAAACGGTTAAATGTAATCCTCAATGTACCAGATATATTTTGAAAGCGAAGGTGTGTATAAGAATTTGATTGATCATTTTTTCTTGGTTTATCTTTTAGCACAAAGTATAAAGTATCAGCAGCAGTAGCAGTACTAGTGGTAGTAATAGTGGTAATAATAGCATTAGTAGAAGTAGTAGTAGTAGCAGCAACAGCAGCCGCAGCAGCAGTAGTAGTAGTAGTAGTAAAAGTAGTAAAACTAGGAGTAGTAGTAGTTATAGTAGTAGTACTGGTAGTAGTGTAATAGCAGCAGTAGTAGCAGTAGTAACATGGGTAATAGTAGTAGTAGTAGTAATAATAGCAGCAGTAGTAATAGAAGCAGTAGTAGCAGTAGTAGTGGTAGTAGTGGTAGTAGTAGTAGTAGAATTAATAGTAATATAGATAATGCGTACAGAAAGAAAACTCAGATCAGAATCATTTTTAGTTTCAAACTGTCGATCTTTTATTTTCATATAAACATCATCATCACGAAATGAATTGTGTACATGCACTTGTTTTAAATAGTCTTGAAAATTTACATCGAGTGCACTATAAGTAGAAGTATAGGTTGTTGTGAAAGATTGCATTGATAGATAAGATGTATGACACTTTTAAGATACTTTAATGGTCTTAACCTTCTCCTTATGGATGACATTTTTTATTGTTCTTCAAAGTATATTCTTTCGATACCTCTTTTTAAAAGTCTTCGATTAAAATGAAACTGTGTCAAATTGCACAAGAGCTTACTTTCTTGTCTATTTCGAAACTTGTCAGTTCGTATTTTGAATGGATTTAAGCGAATAAGTGAGATTTAGAGATGAGAAGAGGAAGTAAGCTGATATATATATACTAGCAGAAGCAGCCCGTGGACATGTACAGATAAGCCCCGCCCTGTGACGTTTTGTCGGACCTCTCGGACCAGAAGTACCCGGATGCCGCCATTATTACGCGTTTCAAAATGGTGTACTGCCAGGCGTTCGGATGCTCCAATATAATAAAAATGAACAAGACGTTCCGAATTTCAGCCAATCACAGTTCCCCCTTGGCATGTCCGACAAAACGTCATCATAGCGCGGGTGAATCAAAAATATGGCCAACCCCGATGGCAGGCTGTAGCAGACGATCATTGCTCACAAAAGTGTGAATTACTCCACCGTCAAGCGTTCAATAAGAGGTAAATTTTCACAGTAATGTCAAGAATTGTGCTCTTAACACTCTCAGTAGGCCAAAAGTCCAGGGTTTACCTTCCCTTTAATGATATGGATATAATAATGTTCCAGTACAATATCCATGCATAGACCTAGAGGGAGCGATTTGATCTTGCCATGTTTCTGTGGTTTAATACTCAGAGAAATCAAGGCCATGAAAACATAACATCCATAATTAGCGGTACGTCCCCTGTAAAGGATGCAAAAATGAGAAAAAAAAAATGAATTTGTCATTTTATTTTCAGGGGTATTATGGCCCCCTTATATGGGTCTTGGGAGGACCGACGGATTGAATTTTCCCTCCTACTCCCCCTCCCTATTCCAATGTCATCCCATCACCCCCAGCGCGAGGGGAGAAGGGATTAATATCATTATACATATTCATATCATAGTGGAAATAATTTCGAAGGAATTTTTTGTTTTTGTTGTTGGTTTTTTTTTTAGTTTTTGTTTGTTTTTTTTTTGGTTTGTTGTTGTTGTTTTGGGGGGGCTCCTTCTTTACACCGTTGCAACCGATATTCCTAAGTGACGTGATCTCCTACACATCCCCTCCCCCGAATGATGTCTACATATCAGTTTAGTCTGTCATATCTAAGGGAATGAATTGAGGCGATATACCATAACATCTTTCCAAAGGTATGAAGGCCATTCCCCATTCATGTCATTTCAGCTGTTGGTGGTTGTCGCATAACTTATGCGACAACCACCCAAATGTGCGGTTAGGTAAACCCTAAACACTACCCTAACCCTAACCCTACACTCCAAAGCCTACCCCCACCCCCTTCCGCGGATCTCTTTATCATCTCTGAATTTGATTTTCTTGATTTTTGCTTTTTTGGATACCATAAACGCGTCACCCGGGTGCTTCAGTGAGACATGCCCCCCCCCCCCCCCCCAGCGACTACAGTGAACTCATAGAACACATACACACAAAACTGTGTATGTGAAGCCACAAAATAATGATGTAACTCTATATGCGTGAAACGTAGTACACGCAGTAGGCTACATGTAGAACACAGTGCGTTGTGTGAACGAATTACATGCACGTGTATTGTAGCGGCGTGTACATTGAAGCCATACATGCGACTATGGACTTGGACTCTATGCTTGGAGTATACACGCTGTTCTAATTTGGCATACCTCCCCTTCACAGGTAAAGGGTATGGGTTGGCTGGGCATGAGGCTACAAACCCGCTTCATGGGTTGGCAGAATGATTAGGCCTACTCCCTGCGGAAATTCAATGTTTAAAAATGAATTTATGAAATATGGACGGGACGTCACTCTAAGAACCATTCCCCACCCGTGGGTACCAAAAGGCGGGGACCGGAAGGGCCAGGGGAGAAGCCTATTTGAACCAAAAAAGGAGCCCCAAATCCTTAGTGTATTATATTAATAGATAATGTGTGAATTGGATTGAATTGACTTTATTATTCAGCCAATTTGAAATTCCCATAGGTATAGTGATTACAACTTTCAAAAATTAATGAAAAAAAAAAATTTTTTTTTTTAATGTTTCGTTGAAAAATGTTGTTTAATATGTAAACTATGTACCCATGTACAAGTATTCAATATACCATTTATATTATTGTAAATATGTTGTGCTCTCATACCCCGAGAGGGGTCGATAGAGTGAATAAAATCTTATCTCATCTCTTATCGTATCTCTTATCTTATCAAAAATTCATAAATTTCTTATTGCTTGTCCGATTTCGTTCAAACTTTTACCAATCTGCTTCTCTGATTTATGCTCCTTCTTTCAGTGCAACCTGCCATTAAGGTTGGATTTCTCTTTAGGGCCATGTTTTATTTTGAATTACATTTGTTTCCCCCTTTCTTTTCATTACTGAAGTTTGAGTTCATCACGTATGCTTAAAGACCCCAACCGGAGCGAAAAGTGAAATGGAAAAATCAAAAGCCTATAAGCTTTAAAGTACAACAATACAATTTTTATACATTTTCTCCGCTTGCCAGCTGAGTATTTTGCCTTAAAAAAACTCAAATTAGCAGGCTTCGAAAATAGGCTTTATTTTCCTTCTCACCGGCCTGAATTCTGTGACGTCATATTGTGTCAGGAGGGCTGTGATTCCATGCGTTTGTACGTGAAATATGTCATTTATTTCTTGCTTTCCAGATTAGAGAATCCATCATTTAAAAACAATTTGCAGAGGAAAATGGCACTGAAATTAATAAGTGTGTAAATCAATGAACACTTACAGCCCTTGACCTTATTTTTTGTTATTTCTTTGTTTGGCTCTTATTTGGGCACGTTTGCTATGTCAAGTAAAATTGTTACACACAAATCTGAATGTGGATAGATGGAAAGCTGCGCCAAATAAGAGGCAAATAAAACATGGAAAATAAATGTTGCCAAGAGCTGATGGTTTCATCAATTTCAGCAGAAAATACTTCCTGTGACATTTCCATGTGATAATAGCAAGAAAAACTCGAATGCGTAATCTGGAAAACAACAAAATAATCAAAATTTTCTACGTATAAAGGCATGGCATCACTGCCCTCCTGACACAGTATTACGTCATAGAATTCAGACCGGTGAGAAGCACAGTGAAACCCATTTTGAAGCCCGCTAATTTGAGTTTTTCTAAAGCAAAATACTCAGCTGGCAAGCGGTGAAAATGCATAATATTTGCATTGTTGTGTTTTATACCTAAAAAGCTTTTGAGTGGGATATAATTTGTGAATTTCACTTTTCGCTTCGATCGGGGTCTTTAACATCACTAAGTGTGCGAGGCCGCGTTGCAGCCGAGTAATTTTGCACCTATGTCTCTACACGAAACCTAAAATGAAACAGATCACTGTCCTAATCCTTGACCAAGAAATTAACATCTATTTATATCATTTTAGAAATGAGCTCGAAAGTTATGTCACAGAGTTGCCAAATTTGCGTTTGATCGATTACAACTCCAAAGTTCATCATTTCCCCAACACTTTCACTGATCTGTTTAATTTTTTCTGCTTTTATTAAAATCAACTTATATCATCAGAATGGAATTCCTCGTTAATAATATGAAAACATGAAAACTTCAAAATCTGTTGAAAAACAGTAGAGAGAGAGAGAGACAATTGGTCATAAAGATAATAGACACCTTTTTTTAAGGTCATGCATGTGTTTAATGGTTTCAAGACATTGTATATTTCCAGATCTATACTTGAGGTAAATTGTAAATCATTAAAAAAAAAAACGTTTCATGATAGAGTGGTTTCGCTTGCCTACAGGTTATTGTGTAGGTCAATAATTGAATAACTAAACTATCATTACAAGCTAGTGACAAAAAACTGTTGTTTATAGCAAGCGCTTACAACTTTATGTTCCTCCAGCATGCATGAAATTACACTTTTAAAGCTGTATTTGACTTTCTAAATTTGAACAGCGCCTTCTGACGGTCACTCCTAAATTAAGATTATAATTAGAGATTAGTTGCATTTTATTTTAAATTTAACTACAACTAGCTTGAAAATATTTTCTTTATTTCAAAGTATTACGTTTCACGTCAAATTTAGAAAATTGCATGCAAGTACATTTTAAGATTCTACAAGGGAGAACGGTTTTGATCGGGAAATAACCCCCTGGCCCGTATTCTGATAGCCGGGTTCAACTTAACCCCAGTCTAAGTGTGGTAATAAGCCTGGTTTAAGTCGCCATATTTAACACGTGTACTGGGTTAGAATTTGGTATTCCGATAGCAAGGTTTAGTTTAACCTCAGTCTAAGTGTGGTAATAACTCCCTCGAAATTTAGACTCGCGCAGGGGGTATAGTTTAAGTCGGGTTTAACTGTGTCGCGTATAGGGTGATCTCGCGGTTAGTGGAGCCGAACGAAATTCTCGCAGACCTGGCATGAAAGGTCGTTTACCGAATATAGTCTAACGTTGGACCCTAAATTATTTTTATTTTTTGCAGCGAAATTGCCTGTTTTAGAGTCCAGATCTACAAAAGGGCGGCCATTTAATAAAATGTTGAAGAACAGATAGATAGATCTAACGTTACGGTAGATTATGCTATTAAAAAACAAATTTTAATTTGCTTATTTTTTTATTTATAGCGAGTTTTTGTTTGTTTGTTTTAGTAGATTTTTTATCTAGATTCTAATTAAAGTTAGATCTAATTGTTAACGTTGACCTAACTTTAGTAAAAGTTAACTGTTCAACGCTACCGTAGATCTATTCTAACGTCTGATCGATTTTCAACTTTAGGATTGGCAGCCACTATTTGCCACAATAAACTGTAATCAACAATCCCCTTAACCTTGGCAAGGAGCGTGGATCCTCAATCGCGAGCATCTGTGAATATTCATGAGCAAATGAGCTCTACTAAGCATGTGCATGTGCATGTGCATGGTAATTAAAAAAAGCGGGGCATTTAACCCTAGGTTTAACTAAACCTGGCTATCAGAATACCAAATAGAGTTAACTACACTTAGACCGGAGGTGAGGTTTAAGTGTAGTTTAGTTAACCTAGGGTTAACTTTAGTCTGAGGTTAAATTAAACCTGCTATCAGAATACCGGCACTGGGTTTTTCCATATCCTGTTAAAGGATGGCGATTTTAGGAGGTTCAGTTTAGGGCAACTTTGAAATGTAATTTGAGTTCTAGCAATGGCGGAATATAAATTCTGTTAGAGTCAAACAAAACTTATACTGATTGTTTAAGACTACCGATAAACAGCATGGGGGGAAACTCTTTTTTGTTTCTATAATAGCAGAGTGATGAGCAAGAAGGAGGAAAATACAAGGAAATTTTGCTGGCTGTAACGACTCGTGAGTATAACATGTCGTCTTTATTTAAGAATTAATAAATATAGCGCTGTTTCTTCTTAATATGCTGGATAAAAAATACTGTTGCATGATGAAGAATTTCACAATTATTTTAATCTAGTTGTCTTAAAATTAAATTTTATCTTATGATGCGTAGTAGCTTATATTTGTGTAATTTTCCAATAAGTGGACCCTTCGGAAAACTTTGTAACAACTGGCCAAGTGATTGTAATACTGAAACTGAAAGATACTGCGTCACTCTATGTGTCTTGAATATTATGCATAACTTTATCGACCAGTGTGATGTTGAGAATTTCCGTTCTACCGTTGCCAGTCTTCAGTGGGTCGTTGTTGATAGTTTGTCGTACTTCTAAATGAATATTTTTCGCCACGATGTTTAAATGGGGAATTACTTGTTCTTACACTCATTGTTATTTGGGATTTGTATTCTTCATTCAAATGTGTGCAGCAGACACATGTAAGTACAATTATGGAGACCCCTTTTTAAAATTATCGTATTTATTCGTAAATATAAATCAAGGAGATCATTTACACAATGAAAACAGTTTGAGTAAAACATCATGCTAAATACACATGTATAAGTAGCATAAATTGTTCATTTAATGGGAGTTTTTAGAATGTTCGATATTCAGACGGGTCTTTCCATTTGGCGCAGATTCTAGTGCAGAAACCTTTACTTTTCAATTGTGAAGTACCTATTTCATAATGTGCATCATTCTACATTATTCAAACGGATTGTGCCAGTGAGCAAAATAGGATGATGAAGATGACTTCATGTATGTATGTATGTATGTATTCATTGAACTTCACTGACATATCCATCAATATTTTGTTCGAATAATAACTTAATCAGAACAACAACAACAACAATAATAATAATAATAATAATAATTATGATAAATAAGAGTAACACAGTCATGACAAAAACATAACAATATATCGTGAGTACAGCATTCAAAACATAAACAAAAACAAAAACAAAGTACTCATAATTGATCCACTAGACATGCTCTTTCACGAAGTGTAAATTCATCTGTTACTGCCTCTGCATTACGCCTATGTTGCTGCTCTAAAACATAATGTTTCACAGAATACAACGTTCGTAATCACTAAAAAGGAATATTGGGGATAGATATTGGGTACTGAGAGATTGGTATTTATTATTTCTGCCATCTTAATTCATCATATTCATAATACTGACCACTTAAATGTGCATTAGCTTGTCATATATCGGCACCAGTCATTGTATGTTTTTCCTTCAACACATTACACAGCAACGTATCTTGTGTATCTAAAGAATGAATAGGAATTAGATTTAATTGAGCTTCATGTTACCTTGATCCCCTTTACAGCATATGTTTGGCTATCCGGCGAGGAGAGCTTAGATATTTCGCTACGTGATATAAACCTGACAAATGAGGAAGGATTTCTTTGGATCTTTAACACAACGATCGGTCATAGGATCAGAGTCTCCTTTCTGGAGTTTGATTTCGAACCTGGTTATGTTTTCATGGATATTGGTGATGGGACCAACGTAAATGAAAAGAGTGTTAATTTTGATAGCGATCGATCTTATACGAAATTAGCGAGCTTCAGTGGATCCGACCTGCCTAGCCCTGTGATCTCTGTAGGGAACACAGCATGGATAAGACTTCATGGTACCCACCGACAAGATTGGAAAAGGCATGTCAATATGACTGTCACATCTACCAATGTATCAGGTAATGTTAACAATCAACCATTTGCATCTTTGATATTAGTCAAAAGCCATCCCGAAAGACCTAACGTGAATCACGTTAAAGGAAGACCCTAGACGTTTTGATATTTATATATTTTCGATTAATTACAGGAAAGACAGCACTCAATATGCTCAACAGATGTTTCGAGAGCGTCCACAAAAGTGATATATTCATTTTATTCTATAAGAATTACTTAGATAGATTGGCAAATTCGAAGCAGCATTGTGATCCAATTTTGATCAAAGGTTTCTATTAGGAACACTATAACCATGAAGCTTCATGCTATAACTGAAGCTTTCAAAATTGTTTTTGTGTGTTTTAATAACATCGGAATATTAACTCAACTACTGAGGAAATCCAAATATAATTTGAGGGTAACCCAACGACCATAAACGTTGGATTGTTAATTGCTGTGACGAGTGCTCAAAAACTAGTTAATTCTGGCTTGTCAGAATTCTGGAGATTTATACATCAGCTCCAGATCATGACACGTTCATTAATTATGTTACGGTGCTCCGATGTGTATGCTCCGGCGACAATTTCATCAAAATATATTGTTAGGGTTAGGATTGCAATAAGGTTTTAGGTTTAGGATTAGGGTTAGATATGGCATTTGGTCCAGTGTTGACATTTATATTTTGGTTATTGTACGGAATTGACGCGGAGCAAATGTCGCAAGAACATATGTCGTAAAACCCATTAGGCACCTTTCATTAAAATATATTGTAATTGATTGTACTATTTATTATTATTATTATTATTTATTCGACCATTCATGAAAAAGCACAGGTACAATACAACATGACAAGAGACATGTACATAATGAGAATGCGGAAGTTCCTGTAAAGTGGGTCAGGTCCCGGTGCACAAAAGTGAAATACAACTCTGTTGCCCGGAGGCATGTGCCCCCCGCCCCCCCCCCCCCCCCCCCCCACATTTGTAGCCTTCAATCAAGGCGGCTGTGCTGCTCTGTCGATCTCCTGGTCGATCGTCGAAACGCTTGGAATAACCCTCTGATTGCGCGGGAAGTCCACACAAGCGTGCAGCTTGCTGTGCTGAGCAAGACTTCCCGTGCAATAATCAGAGGATGATTCCGCGGGTTCCGAGGATCGAAAAGGGGATCAACATAGCAGCACATCGCCTCGATTAGAAGCTACCACATTTGCTGCAAAGTAAAGCTGGAAAGAATGAAACAAAAATTGGAGATCATATCAGGTAGCTTTCAGTGAAGAAAAGAAAATCAACACACTAGCTAGGGCATACCAAATGTGACCATGCAGCACAAAACCACCAAAAAATCGCCAGATATGAATTTTCAGTTAAAGTTTGATTGTGAAAGAGCAGATTCTCAGCTTTAAAATGATACATAACTCATTAGCATTGGACGTTCCTAACTCACTATACAAAGAGTAGAATGCACAGTCCCTCAGAATGTTACTTAATAAGGGTTTAAATAATAAATAAATCAGACGAAAAGTTGATAAGTTGTCTCACGATGTGCAAACGAGGAAAGCTACGACCTTTCGACCGCTACTGCTAGTCTTCGTCAGGCAATGAGCAAAGACTTCGCTGCGCGCGCGCTATATAGCAGCGGCGGGGGTCCGGGGAGCCCGGGGGAGCTGTTGTTGTTGTTGTTGTTTTAAAATAGGCAAACTAGTCAATTTTGCCTATTGTTGCCTTGCTAATTGCTCTTTTCACTTATACTTTATTTGTTGATCCGTGGGTCTAACTTTTCAGTTTGAAAATGGGGTTTATTTCATTGATCATTGACCATTCTCCTGTGTATTTACAATCAAACGGTTTTAGTTATCAGAATCAGTTTCACTTTCCCTTTTAGAATGTTGTGAAATAAGGTAATGTTTAAATATACCAAACTCTTTATAATTTGATAAATAATTGCATTGCAATTACGTTCATTCATTATAGGACGTCGTCTGTTTAAGCAGGATCGATCCCTAGTGTGACGACATCAAAACATCGCTATATTTCTGGCGAATCCTCGGATATTCCAGATGCTTAGAAGAGCTTTTATTTATGTTGTTTTTATAATCATCAGATACGCAGTTGACATAAAACTTATACGATTGCCATCTGTAAGCTTCCCAGTTTCTAGTGATACATTAATTGCCATATTTGTGATTTTCTTGTAATGTGATCTTTAACTCGGCGCGTATACCAATGTCGTGTGCAATGCAGCTGATCTCATCCCAGTTAGGGCTTCCACGCATGCTCTGCGACAACAGAACTATCGGTGTGCCTAAGATGAACATCCCGGCCATGTTCTTGCACGCGTTCCCCAACAGGCCTACCTGTCTCGCCAATATAGACCTTGTCACAAGTCGAGCAAGGGATCTTGTAAACAACCCCATCTCGTCTGCCAGGGAGAGCGCGGTCTTTCCGACGGACCAGCTGGTTACGGATGCTGTCAGACTTAAAGACGACGCGAACGCCATGCTTCTCCAAACGCCGGCGGAGTAAGTGGGAGATGCTATCAACAAACGGAAGCACTACGGTAGATTTAAATTGCGTGGGTTGCTCAGGAATAGCGCTTTTCTTCCTGGCGACGCGATTAACAAACGAGCGAGGATAGCCATTAGAAATGAGAGCTGAGGCGACATGCCGCTTCTCCGATGCTGTATACTCTTTCAGGAAATACCCAAAACTAAAATTTGACCATGCCAACCAAAAACACATTGATTGAGCTCTAACTGAAAATCACACAATGCGACTTTTTGGTGGTTTTGTGGTGCCTGGTCACAAATTAAGAATTAAAGAATTAAATCTAATGATCCAAAAATCCATGATAAATTATGTATGCATACATAAAAATAACTTTCAGTAAAACAACTTTCATCTAACTAACTTCAGACCAAGAAGCATGGAGGTAATTGTACCAGGCCCCTGGAAGCCGGGGGTGCTAGGGGTGCTGCAGCATCCCCAGGGACGCAAAAACGTAAAAAGAGAACGGGAAGAAACTTATGCTTAAGAATTATTCGCCCATAATCTGCAGGGTAAAGTGCACTTACTAGAAATACAGTTTTTCCCAGGTTCAATACGCGAAAATTTTCTAAAGCTCGGTCGCTTTGCTCCCTCGCATGTATTGCTTCAGGATCTCTTATTTTCGCACTTCAATATTGGCCATAATGAATAGCATTTTAAAACGGTTCAAAAATAAAGAAAAAATGTTATTCTCATTGCTTTTTCCCTGTGATTATCTATCAGTCCCTTTTTTTTATATTACACCCCCATATTAAAATAAGGGTACAAGAGAGTATTTTCAAAGGTCTACCATTTGAAAGAAATTGTCACCGTATGTTCCATTGCTAACTTCCACTACTATGTAGCTCCTGAATTTCCGTTTGTTGCGCCCAGTTGAGGAAGAAGTGAATAAAAGACCGTTTATCAATTTCCCATACTCGAAACTGTACCTGTCGATGCAGTGCTCGCTTGCGAATTTTTTTATGTAAGTAAAATACTTTAAAAATTGTTTTTTTAATGCTTAAGAATTAAGAAGAAGAAAAATTACTGCTCTGTCGCTTCGCTCCCTTCTAGTTTCGTTTAAGAATTTAAGTAACGAATTTTCTCATGTAATTCTTTGGTTTGTACTCAAATTGGTGATTTTTATTTTTAAAAATCACGGCGATTAAGTAGTAGTTTCGTGTAAGTATGGGAAAGGGGTGGGGGCAATATCATTATTTTGACAAGAGCAATAATACAGAAAGTGCCTTTAAAGTTTAGGACATAAAAAAATCATATTCCCATTTTCAGTTGAATTCACTCGCTCGCACAATTAATTAGGACAACATTACTTTGTCGCGTTATGTAAGGATTTCCTACCTTATTTCCACGTACATGAAACTACATCATGCAAACTGCGTGTATTGCAGGGCTGAAAAAAATCATTTGATTTAAATCGAATTAGAGCCCTTTATATTGTTACTATACAATATAAACACATAAACTCTCATTATGGATGAGTTTTTCAGCCCCAATAATTTTTAAAAAATCACAAAATGATTTTTGAGTGATTTTTTAATGTCGCATAAAAAAAAAATTACGAATTTTCTTATGTAATTCTTTGGTTTTTACTCAAATTGGTGATTTTATTTTTAAAAATCACGGCGATTTAAAGTTGATTTCAATCGTGCCAACCCTGGTGCATTGGTTTCCAGAATGACCTACAATAATGTTCTTTTCAAGTTGATTCAGGGCCCAGGGCGAAATTTCAAGAGGGCTAAAAGCGAAAAAGAGAAAAGGAAAGAGAGAAGAAAATTTAAAAAATTGCGATCATTCTGGATTGCACGTCCTCACTCTGCAGGGTGAATTCATAAGAAATACTAGTTTCGTTGAGTTTATGAAACTCGGTCGCTTTGCTTCCTCGCATACTGTTCCTCCAGGATCTCATAATTTCGCTCCAGGTATAGGATATATTGTTTTTTTAGGGGCACAAGATTAATAAATAATTTTCGTTGCTTTGCTCGCTATGATGTAAGTTTCATCATCCTCTTGTTAAATATTGCCCCCTAATTTAGGATCAAGTGTATAAAATCGCTTTGGCAAAGGTTCAACATTTCAAAGATATGTTAATTTCTTCAATTTCAGTCAAATTCCTCGACCATTTTGTGTAGGTTTCCCCTAATTTTAAATCCCATTTGAGAAGGAAGTGAATAGAAAACGGTATGTCAATGTCAAAAAGTCGGACATTTACCTTTCGATCGCAGTGCTCAATTGCAAATTTTCCCTGGTAAATCCTCACTATATTTTGGCGTGTGTGTGTGTGTGTGTGTGTGTGTCTGTCTGTCCGTCCGTTTGTTTGAAAGCGCTTTTCTCCGTGATTTTCCACGCAATCGAGCTTGGTTTTTTTTTAACGTGGTTAAATTGTTCCCTCATCGTCATGAGGGGGGTTATTTGTGGTATTTGGTCGTATTATTTAAAGTTTTTTTACGGTTCGTAACTTTCTTTGGCAGGCCCGAGTAAAGCTTCGAAGTTCCCAGCCCTTTCGACCTTTTTCGGGTCAGCAAAATTACATAGGCATAAGTTCACATACGGTACGCTTGCACCGTGCATCGTCTATTTGAAGCTGCCGAATACACGTAAGGCTATATGCTGATGAATGAACCGTCGCCCTGCGTGCACATAGATCTGTAGCGGCTATACATTGTATTTTCATTTTAATTCACAAAGCAAAAATATTGGTAATGTATACTCATTCACTTGCTATATCACTCGGTACTATAAGCTAGTCAACCATATCGTAGATGGCGCAGTAGTATTTTAGCCCCAGTATCCTGCAAGCTTTCTACATGCCCTCTTTAGTGTTTTTCCATAGTTTCCTCTAACGTCCGCATTATCCGATCTCTGCTTTGCCTAATTTGCCTAATTTACGATTTAGGCGGGGTAATTCTCAGTTTTCATTGGTTAGTTCAGGATCCTTCTGGTGTTCCAGCGAACACCACCATGTCATATAAAAAGCCGAGTTCGAGCTAAAAATAACCTCTTTATTCTGCCTGATTTCGCCCAGTCAAGATCTATACTGCTTTTTGTTTCTCAAATCTCACCACGTATTTTCTTAGTTTTGCCAACTTTCTAGATTCGGCCAGAAATTATTTTTAAATAGAGAAAATGTTGCGTTTCTTGAGTACTACCCTTCATTATAGTTAATTTAGTTTCCAGAGTCAACTCGTTACGGGCAGAAACTTTTAATTGAATTTTGCCAGCCGACATGTGTCGTGGCCCGAGCTCTCGCCAATTGATCCGGCTCTCGTCGACCACGAAGCCTTCGAAGGGGATGTTTATCCTTTGGTACTACCCTAGTCGTGTCTAACGCCGAACGATATTGTTATTGTGCAACCATCAGCCGGGTTCGACGTTCTCGTACTACCTCTGTCGTGTTCCACGTCGAACGATAATTACGGTATCCAACTCGTCCATGAATAGCGGGAACAATTGAACTCAACCGAACTGGTAGCCGACGAGCGACTAAATGCAACTCGAGCCAGTCTTCAACTTAGTTTCCGACCGAGCTTCGAAGTGTTGCTCCGCACCGTGTTAACACGTCCAGACTTTGTGAACGCAAACCGCTTTCCTACTTCAACCTGTTCAAGCCGCATCCACACCAGTTTCAAGTCAGGGCAAGCATCAGTTTCATCAGGTAACTCTTAGCGGCGGCCTTCCGCTCTATAAACAGTGCCAATCGTAGTTAAACAGCGGCGGCCTTCCGCTCTATAAACAGCGCCTTCTCCATTAATTATTTTGTAAACATAATTCCGTTTTGATACTTCACTGTAACCATAACTATAATATAATTTCTGATAAGTGCTCATTAGTCTTTATGATAAACTGATATATTCTGTCTCATTTGATCGTTGTTATTAAACCTTTGTGCAACCATATTCTGGTTTTGTTCGTCTTTTTGTGTGCCTTTTCTCCAACAGAGTAAAAAAAAAAGGAATTGTTAGGACATTGAACATTTACCACTTATACAAGACTTATTCAATTTCAAGCAACACTCACTTTCGATTTACGACCATCAACCACCACCTATCAATTACCAAAGATCTACACACTCGACCTTAAGTCAGTGTGTTTCCGTCCCGTCGAGTGAATACCTGTACATGGCATGGTTGTACATGTAACGTTACATCTAATCTGAAAATTGTTCAACATTCAGATATTGCCGGTGTTAATTCACATCCCGCCTGAATCTAGAACTACAAGTACAACTAGCACCTGATCGGGAATTTCGGCTTTGATGTCGAGTGGGTTGGGGGGATGGGGGTCCAGTTTCCCTCCATAATTCTCTGACAAGCAAAGAAAAAGAGAAAGAAAAAAATGTTTTCATTCTAAAGGGGGGAGGGGGGGCAAAAATTCATACTTTTCTTCCAAAAGGGGGGGGGTGTGCCCCCCTAAATCCGCCACTGATCTAACATACACCTGTCAATATTATTTATTTGTATGGAAACTAATATTGTATTCTAATAAGTGAAGATGCCCATATAACGGCGTTTACAAGATGCACGAGTTCCATAAGATATACATTTTCAGTGATCCACATTTCAATAATGCATCAATTTATGTTTTGTCATCTTTGATGATATAACAATCTTTGAGTTTAGAGTGAATAAATTTTGGCACAATTTCTGCTTCACTTGCACAAAATCATTGTTCGTTACCCACATTTCTCTAAATTTGGAATCAAATACATGTCTGATAAAATTTTAGATAAACTATACTAGCATCAAACCTGTGAATTCTGTCTTGTAAACTCACGTTACATACTGAGTGTGCCAGGTCATAAAAAGCACAATACAAAAGAAATGTTGGTAAAGTAATCTGCCATGTATATTACAATTTCTAAATACTATTCAACGTAACAGACATTCAAACGTCCTTTCCTTAGACAAATATTTTCAATAATTTGCTTTCTTCGATAAATTACAAAGAAAAATACCAATATAATGTATTCCTAAATCTTGTAAATATTAGTCTTAATTTAGACTCTCAATGAGATAAAGATAAATACATATAGTTTTGACATTCAGACTCTTTTGGAGTTTCAAAGTTGAACAACAGTCTTCACATTCAGACCCTGCAACAAGGTGAGACACGAACTTTCATATCGCGCTGAGCGCGAGTCCATTTCTTTCGAGATTGCAGTTGGTTCAGGAATTCCTTTCTCCATCGGCACCAAAACTCATTGGCCAGATGCTGAACCCTCCTCCAGCGCTTCTTTAGATATACGTCTTCACGAAGAAAACTCCCAGGTGGCGGTAGAATAACCTTCGACTTCTGGGTCAATAAGTGGTTTGGAGTGAGTGGTTCTGGGTGGTTTGGCTCGTTAAGGAATTCTACCGCTAACGGACGACTGTTGACGATAGCTGCTGCCTCACAGAGTAAGGTACGAAGGGAATCGTCATCAAGTTGCTGACCGTTTTTATACAACAGTGCATCGAGTATGGTGCGTACTGAACGAATTTGGCGTTCCCAAACTCCTCCCATATGGCTTGAGGCTGGGAAATTGAACTTGAAATCAAAGTAGTCACATTTCTCTCTAAGCAAACAGGATTTCACCTTCTCATGGTCCATCTCTTTCCATGCTTTCTTGAGTTCAGTCTCTGCACCGACAAAGTTTGTCCCCCTGTCTGACCTCAGCTGCCGAATAGGACCTCGTACAGAAATGAAACGTCGTAATCCATTAACGAAGGCATCAGTAGTCATTGAATTTAACGTTTCGAGATGAATTGCTCTTGACGCCATGCAGGTGAAGATAAGGCCATATCTTTTCAACTCTTTTCTGCCTTCTTTGATAGTCCATGTGCCGAAACAATCTACTCCACAGTAAGTAAACGGCGGACTAGGCGTGAGACGATCTATGGGTACATCTGCCATCTTTTGTGTTTGGGCTGGTTGACGAAGTTTATGGCAGGTAACACATCTGGAAATAAGCTTGGAGACAAAGTGGCTGCAACCAAGGATCCAGTATCCTTTAGCTCGGATGCAGTTGATTGTCATTCCTCTTCCCTGGTGAACTATTTCTGCATGGCAATGGGCAACTAGGAGCTCTGTAAGATGAGACTGAGGAAGAATGGCAGGATGCTTAAGCTCAAACGGTCCCTCAGCTCTTGATAGTCTTCCTCCAACTCTAAGGATTCCTTCTGTGTCTACGAAGGGATCTAATTGATGTAGACGGCTCTTAGCTTTGCAGAGACGTCTCCCTTCACGAGCAGCGGCTCCTTCTATGCCTCCCAATATCTGTAGCTCCTCTTTGAAAGCATCTTTCTGAATATGCCGGATGATTTCTTTCTCAGCATGGACAAGTAGTTCAGTAGACAGAGGTTGAATGATGACTTCATCCTTCTTTGAATTCTCTCGCCTTTTTTGGCAGCATCTATGGAGGTAGGACTTGAGGCGGAGACAATTGGCTACTGCCTTCCCAGCCTGCTGCCAAGTAGAGAATCGTTTGAGTCTCTCAAGATCAAATTCCTCTGCATTCTTGATTGTGGCATGAGACTGCTTCACCTCAGGATTGTTCTGAAGGATCATACTTTCATCTTCATTATCCTCATCAGCGACATCGTCCTTCCATAAGAACTCTGGGCCAGTCAGCCACTTCGTCACTTCTATCTGGTCGACTCTAATCCCTCTGGATGCCCCGTCAGCTGGGTTATCTTTAGTTTCGACATACTTCCACTGAGATGGTGATGACGCGTCTCTGATTTGTTTCACCCTGTTGGCAACAAATACGTGGAAACGCCTCGTCTCGTTCTTTACATAACCCAGCACTACTCTACTGTCGGTCCAAAAGACTTCTTTGTCGACTGTGAGACCCAGTTTCGTCTGAAGAAACAGGCTTACTTTAACTGAGAGCAAGGCTGCAGTCAGTTCAAGTCTTGGAATGGAAACTGTTCTGACGGGAGCAACTCTGGACTTTCCCGTAACTAGGGCGCAGTGTACGTCACCCACCTCATCTGTAAGTCTCAAGTAAGTGCACTGACCATACCCCACACTGCTAGCGTCTGAGAAATGGTGTAGTTCTATGCTCTGGATCTCACCAAATTTCTTGGGCTTGAAACATCGGTCGATTGACAGACTCTTCACCTTTACAATGTCATTCTTCCAATTCTCCCATCTTTCTTGGAGGTCGGCACTCAGGGGGTCATCCCAGTCAGCTCCACTTCTACATAATTCTTGGAGAATCAATTTGCCGGGAAGAATGACTGGAGCTAGTAGGCCTAGAGGGTCGTATACCGACATCACCGTTGCCAAGATTCCTCGTCTAGTCAAAGGTTTCTGGTGAAACGTTAACCGAAACTGAAATGTGTCTGATTCCACACACCACTGTACTCCCAATGCCTTCTGGATTGGTAGGTCGCTATGGAACAATTCTTTGGTTGTGAGATCCTTTGCTCTTTCTGCTTCAGGTACATCTTCTATCACCTTTCGAGAGTTTGAAACGAATTTGTGTAAGTGTAGCCCACCTCTCTCACACAACTTCCTTGTTCTCAGGATCAGATCAGTAGCCTTCTCGGCTGTAGGGACCGACTTCAACCCATCATCGACGTAAAAGTCATGATGTACAAAGTCCTTCACGTCCTCTCCAAATTGCTGCTCATGATCTGTTGCTATCTGTTTGAGGCAGAAATTTGAGCACCCTGGCGATGACGAAGCTCCGAACAGGTGCACTCTCATACGCAGATCGCATACAGGCTGCCGGTAGTCTCCGTCCTTCCACCATAAGAATCGAAGATAGTCTCGGTGATCTGTTCTGACTTGGAATTGGTAGAACATCTCCTGAATGTCGCAACTGAAAGCAACATAATCAGTTCTGAATCTGCATAATACACCAACTAGGTTGTTGGTCAGATCTGGGCCAGTCAACAGATGATGATTCAGCGCTTCACCATTGCACTGTGCGCTACAATCAAACACCACACGAAGCTTGTTAGGCTGCTGCACTCCGTGGTGAGGGATATACCAAGCTGCGTCAGCTTCCTTACACGAATTTGGAACATATTCAGCATAGCCCTTCTCTATCAGTGCTTGAATCTTCTGAGAATATAGCCTGTGATACTCAGAGTCCTTTTCGAATTTCCTCTTCAAGCTGCTTAACCTCTTCTTAGCCATGTATCTGTTGTTTGGCAGCTTAGGATTTGTTTCCTTGAAAGGAAGGGGTGTTTCGTAGCGTCCATCATCTGTGATATGAATCTGCTCCTCCATCAGTCTCAGAAACTTGACATCATTCTGCGAGTAAGGCCGTTGTGCCCTTTCAGGGGCGAAGTCTGCTTCTAGAAGCTTGATGACCTGATGAGGTGCTATCTCCTCTCTAACTGTGGATTGACATGAGTACACTACTTCTGTAGGATGACTGTCTATTTGTACTTCCTCAGGAAGAACCTTCACCATTGCACGATGACTTACACCTATTGGGTCATTATCTTTGTAGTCATTCTCTACCATGCCGATGACACTCCACCCTAGGTCAGTCTGCATTGCGAAAGGTCCTCCATATACGGGTGGGGGAATGACAGCTCGAGGAGTAAGGGCGCCTGGACAATCATAACATATAAGTAAAGCTATTTCACAATCCATCATTGGCGATAAGTGGCCTGTCATGGACTCCAGATACGTTAGATTCTTAACGACTTCAGGCGTAGGAATGTGATTTCTATTTGCAGGTATGATATCACGGGTGTAAGATGGTGGTAACATAATTTCCTTATCGCCATTCAAGGCCCTCACTTTGAGACCCTTAATCTTTTCGCTTGCAACTCTTTCATCAGCCTTTGTCATTGTTGAGAGAAGTAGGCTGACCTCCGTACCAATGATTCCCATTTCTTCCTTTGTCTTTCGGAGGATGAAGGTTGTGTCAGATTGGGTATCAAGCATGGCATATACCAACCGCTCCTTTGGTGTTGAGGCATGAGATAACCATACCGGAACAATGGTAGAGGTTTTGGATGTATGGGAGTTACCTCTGTTGCTTAACGCATGGGACGAGTGAGATTCCTCTGTCTCTTGCTGAGTGTCGCCTTCTTGACGGCCGCTTATCACTCCAATTATCATCATGAAGTACAGTGGGATGCCTTTTCTTGCATGAAGAACAAGTGCTCTTATAGCGACATTCCTTGGACCTATGACCAGGTTTGAGACACCCGAAGCACAGATTACGTTCACGTATAAGTTTTCTCTTCTCTTCCATAGACTGTGATGCAAATGAAGTACAATCTGCGAGACGGTGCTGTCCTTTACAACATGGACAGGTGAGCTTCTTCCTGCTTCCATCATCTTTCTTCTGCACACCGGTGGAAAGAGACCTAGCGTTAGATGATGGCTTCCTCTCCTGAAAGGACGTTACTGATACGCAGGCTACCTCTGCTTCTTGTACGACAAAGTCCACAAAGACAGAGAATGGAGGGAATGAGCCTGTATCATGTCTCCATTGAACAACTTTCCGACCCCATCTATGAGTAAGCCAGTCCGGAAGCTTTAACAATAGCCTTCTATTCTCTCTCTCATCATCAAGATGCCTCAGATGATGTACAAACTGAGATGCGGCGTTGCATTGACGAAGAAAATCTCCATATCTCCGGAGGCCATTTTGATCCTTTGCGCCTATCTTAGGCCAGGCATCTAACTTGTCCCGGAATGCATTGGACAAAACGAACGTGTCTCCATAACGCTTGTCGAGTTCCTTTCTTGCTATTGTGTAGGCATGTTCATTGCTAAAGAGTGAATATCCCTGTACCAACTCCAAAGGCTGCCCCTTTAGGTACTTCAACAAGTAGTAGAACTTATCTTCAGATGAAATTCCCTTCTTTTCGATGAGCATGTCGTAAGCTCTCTTCCAAGCCGGATACTGCAGTGGACTTCCATCGAAGACTGGTGGCTCTGGTAAAGGGAGTCGATTTAGGCGCATCTGCTCGATCAAACAAGCTGTGAGGAATTTGTCTGGTTCTTAATGATGAAGCTCTTGTACAGAATTCCAAGCTTCAGATGTCTGTTGCTGTCTCATTGGTCCAAGATCTTCCTCTGGTAGTTGTTTGTCAGCATTACCTTTCTCTTCGACCCTGTTTTCTTGATGTACTCTATCACTCTGAACGTCATCCGTATTATTGGGTTGCAACTGCTGATCAAGCCATTGTTGACATCGACGTTTTGACGAAGAAGAACTCTTTGTAGACAACCTCAAACTTCCCTGTACATATCTCACTCTATCGTACGTCTGTTTCATTAGAATGGAATGTTCTTCCTCTAGCTCATCGAGCTTTGCTTCGCTATTTTCCCCTGTAGAAAGCATCTGCGCAGCAGTAGAAAATTCTTCCTGAGCTGTTATAGCACCGTCCATAATTACCTGCAGAGCATCTCTCTGGGATTTTATGGCGCTAATTTCTGCATCACCATCAGTGAGGAGAGTCCTTAGTTTCGTTGATGATCTTCTCCATGAGGTAATGCAACCTTTCCATTTCTTTTGCTTCATTTCTAACTGCCATTGCGCTCCCTTATTGGTAAGTTGTCGAGGTCGTTTACTATCTCCAACAGCTGCACCAGTATCTGATGAGCTTTCCTCACGATGAGTAGACATGTTCAGATGACTTCCGTTGACAATTGTCAACCGTTAAATCTAACTCTGGGTTCTGATGGAGAGTTTACTCGACTGACGGGTTGAGGAAGATTTACCCTATCCGTTGAACAGACTGGTTCTCTTTGTAGTGAGCAAACAGTTCGTTGATCATGCCGCTAGTGTTCCATGCTGCGTTGTGAAGAAAGTTTCACTCTTCAGAGTGTCGAAAGCATTCACTCTTCAGAGTGGCGAGAGTTTTCACTATGACAGCATTTGAGGCGAAAGAAAATACACAGATGACAAAGGTCTCTACGGGAGCTTCCTTTATGTTTTATTTTTGGTGAATTCCATCTTGATTTGCTCCGTGAAAACTGTATTAATAAAACATATATGAAAGCATCATAAATACAAGTGCATATTAATAACAAAGATCATAAATCAATCTGATTTTCAAACATGAATCTAACAATATTTGTAATAAGTATTTTAGATAAATGAAAAGGTCTCAGCTCAGCTTAAAATAATCAGCATCTCATTTGCTATCATTACTAAAATATATACTATCCCAAACTAGGCGACTTAATATGTTTAAATTATAACAGTAAAAACCTTGCGAACCCTGAGTGATAAGTAATGCTGATCACATATATACAATGTACATGCATGTAAACAATGAATTGGTTAAAAGTGCTAAATCATTTATGTGTTATAACTAGAAATAACATCTTGATCACATCATAAAGGAAGTATCAAAAATGATATTATCAATATCAAAGTAGAAAAAATACATTTTTCAATCAACTTTCACTACAAGCACATAGTCCAACGTGTGGCCATTTGTATGAGTAGCATCATTGACATGCTGGACAAGACCAAACGAATTCAAAATATCTGCAAATCGTTGAGTATCTACATTTGTCTTGTCATCCCAGTGGATATTAAAATCCCCAACAATCAAGAGCCTGTGTGGAGTAACACAAACAATGGATAACAAGTCTGTAAAATCCTGGAGAAAGTTAGAGACAGTAATCCTGTTCTTCTGACTGTATGGCGGTCGATAGATAACAAGGAGCTTGACTGGGACACGGAAGTTACCACTAGTTACCATTCAAAACTGACATACTTTGATAACTTTGACTTCCGATAGAGAATGCCCACTCCACCTCCCTGCCGAATGGGACGTGGGACATGCTGGAATTCGAAGAGTCAAATCTCCGATCACCTTCTCATGTTTGTTACAAGATGAAAGCCAAGTCTCAGTTAAGCAAATAATATCTAAGCCATATTCGATAAAATGATCAGTTAGTAGATCAGCTTTATTGCAGACTGACTGGGCATTAATAATGCCCAGTTTACAGTTGTGCCTGGGGTCACACGATGAAAGCCTAGAAATTGCTGGTTCTGGAAAACCAGGGATAATTTGATGATTCTGTGAACAAATGGTCAATGTCCAAGTTTCTTTTCCTTTTCCCCTTATGGCCCCCTCTGGTACCTCTAACTGTAGACTTCCTAGCATTGAGTCCCAAAGATTTAATAGTGGCCCAAACATTTTTTTGAAGATAATGCTTACTATTATATGCCAAAAGTGTGTCTCTCGTATATTGAATTTTGGGCCTGAGAGTAGAGCATTGATGAAGTTTACATACAGAGCTATCGGCTGGATCATCGGCTGTAGAAACTGGTCCTGGATTTAATTCAATGTCACCTGATACAAACAATAGAGTACGGAAACTTGCTGTGGTGTTATAATAGTAAGTAATTCTCCTTCCAACAAATTTGGAAGAAGCTATTCTACAAAGTTCACGATAAAAAGTAGGGTACTCAACTACATAGTCCAGAGTTAAATCATTACTACCAGCAACCAAAAGGTAGGTCAGAAAAAGAAGGCTTAGAGATTCCATGTTCAATTCAATCTTTAAGCAGATTATGAGATTAAAGAGAGGTCAATAGGCTGTAGCCATTCAAAGTAAAATCGCTAGAAGATCATGAAGAGCTCCTTTTCATACAACTTCAGTACACCAACCATGCAGTAGGAGTATAAGTGTGGAATCAGAAGATCATGAAGTCAGAGCTATGGCTTCCTATAATATGTGTAGGCTAAGTCATAAGAAAAGTGATCCAGTGAAAAGTGTCTGCTTTCCGAGAAGTAACTCCTTTCTTGATCCACCATTTAGATCCAGGGTATATACCGAAATGCTATTTAACTTTCCAACAAATATCGAGTTAAATAAACCACTTAATTTAACAAAATATAAGAGAGTGATCCAGAGCTGCTCCTCCCTCCAGAGCGCTATGGTGGAAGAATTTAAAAAAAAAAAAAAAAAAAACATGAAATTTAAAGCTCTGAAAGGGTATAATTGAGGCTCGATGAGTCCAATAAACCCCTCACAAATCCCCGGGAATATGCATGCTTTTGACCAAAAAATAATAATTTGCCATACTACACGTGTTGTCGATGACCTAATGTGGGCGTGTACCGATCACGTGAGATCGACGACATCCAATGAGATCGTGCACTAGCAGACGTACGTCCGCCCGAAAGCAAACCCAGCCTAGCCGGTTAGAAGAAACTCTAACTAAATTCCAGTTCACTATTATATTTCTAATGTACCAGAGGAAAAATTCAATGTGTTAAATTCATAAATTCATATAATCAATATTCTCTCACCGCATTACGCCTAGCCTAATGGCTGATGTTCATGCAAGCAGCATGGAATAACTGAGTGGAATAGGTGCATGGACATGATAGGTGTCTAGCACTATCTAGGCTCGGTCTGCCCCTCTGCGATCAAATATGGCAAATATTTTTCTTCTCGCCAGCCCTCCGAAAGTCGCTCAGTGGAGGGGTGTAGGGTATCAGATTTTATGGGTCCAGTTTTCCTCAATAATTCTCTGACAAGCAAAAAAAGTTATCAGTTCTAAAAGGGGGATACAATTTTATTTAAAAGCCTCCTAAATCCGCCACTGATCCATGCCCGGACTGTCACGTCAGTCTTGCGGGGTGGGCCTTTTTACAAGTTTTTCTCGGAGGGTTTATAATAGAACGTCATTGTTAGTCTCGTGGGCTCCCAAACTAAATTTGGTGCTCGATCGGGGTTTTTTTCACAATTTAGGCAAGAGCCCGTATATGCCAACCTGGGTTTCAAGAAGGGGGCCGCGGCCGATCCGCCCCCTCTTGATCCGCCCCTGCTATCCCTGATAGCAGAAAGTGGTAAAAATTACGTGATATTTACGTCGTGGTTTTCGTCTTTTTTACGTCCTGTAATTACGTCAATAAGACGACAACTTGCACCAACGCAAGACGTCAAGAGGACGTCTTATTTTTACGTCATCTGTACACTGTAAAAACTGAAGTGCTGTATATAGCACTTTTTGAAGGCATGCATAGGGACTGCACTCAGAGTGCTACTGAATGCACACAGCGTGCTATTTCAGCACTTTCACGTCTTGCGTTGGTGCAAGTTGTCGTCCTATTGACGTAATTATTTTTATTTTTTCCTCAATTCTATTGGAGTCATTTTTACAGATCGGTTGTAAGAGAGAATAAGAGAGTATGAGAAAAAATGAGAGGGGGAGAAGAGAGACAAAGAGAGCTGGGGCAAAGTAATGGGATATTCCTACAAAGACAGAATAGGACTGGTAATAAATAAATTATATCATTGCGTTAGTGATGGCTTCGGAGCAAGCCGCTATACTGTTTTCTTCGCCTGTCGTCTCACATTTCTACAGCAGAATATTACAAATAACTTACCGTAAGTTGCTTATATTGGTGGCGTATCCAGGAATGCAGGGGAAGGGGGGAGGCTCACGCCTGACGAACAAAAAAATCATCAGATGCATTCTATTTTGAATTTTAGGACAAAAAAAGGAAAAATTATCACAGTTTTCAGATTCTTTCTGTGTGTGTGGGGGGGGGAATTCCTTTCATTCGATGTGTAACTAAGACTTGTCAGATTTGGTTTTGGCTGGCACATAGGGGCACGTATATTCCTGGATATATAATCTTGGAGACGCCACTCTTAATTTAATCTTTATTTTTATATAAGGAATTGCTCGCACGCAATCTCATTTTATTAAAGCCTTTCTGTCTTGACTCTTAAAAGAATAAGGCTAATAAATTACATAACAGACCTATAATCCATATAATTTCCATAAATCATATCAAATGAAATATTCTGATTTAATACAAAAATAAAGATAGCACATTATTATTTTTAAAATAACTTTTCTCGACATTCCCGTCCGATATCCCAGTGTTTGCTAATATAGAGCTTAATATCAGGAACCATGTTTAGACCCCCCCCCCCCCCCATCATCACATAAATATTAATAGAAATTTCACAGCAAGTAACTTTAACAAAAATACAAACATCTAGTCCGAGGCCCCCCTCCCAACTCTCTCCCTCTCCTCCCTGGTGCAGTTAGAGTTGATTCCTATCTGTTTTGGGACATAAGTTTGTATTTGAAGGGACAATATCAAGATTATGCCCTTTAGTTACGGCTTTACCAAAAGGCAAAAGCGCTGTCCAGAAAAAGAAGAAGAAAACAAATACAAACATCCTGATTAAGACTATAACCTTTCCCTCTGGGCCGATCGACATTGTACCACAATATATACGCGTGCTTTATTTCGGCACTGAGCACTCTTCGTATTTAAACTCTTTGATTTAAACCACTCGACAAAGACATCGCAGTACGTGCATCAGAGCATCGTGTTAATGGGAGTTGGCCTTCCAACCGAATGGAAGTTTGCAGTAGTTTCTTCATAATATGCTGGTTAAAAAATACTGTTGCATGATGAAGAATTCACAATTATTTTAATCTATCTTATGATACTTAGTAGCTTATATTTGTGCACTTTTCCAATAAGTGGATCCCTCGGAAAACTTTGTAACAGCTGGCAAAGTGATTGTAATAATGAAACTGAAAGATACTGCGTCACTCACTGTGTCTTGAATATAATATATAAGTTTATCAACCAGCATGATGTTAAGCATTCCATATTGTACCGTTGTCAGTCTTCATTGGGTCGTTGTTGATAGTTTGTCGTACTTATAAATGAATATTTTTCGCCACGATGTTTAAATGGGGAATTACTTGTTCGTACACGCATTGTTATTTGGGATTCGTATTCTTCATTCAAATGTGTGCAGCAGACACATGTAAGTACAATTATGGAGACCGCTTTTTAAATTATTATCATACTTGTTGGGAGATATAAATCAAGGAGATCATTCGCACAATGAAAATAGTTTTAGTAAAACATTATGCTGAATACACAGATATAAGTAGCATAATAAAGGTAATCTTGAGTTTGGAGAGGTGAACAATAATTTGTGAGCTTTCTCATTCCTTTTATGTCAGTTTGTAAGAACATCATAGTAGAAACATCCCCTGAAAGGGATCGCTCTTCAAATGTTCTTATATTAAAAATATGACTAGAAATAGCTGAAATATTCGGGCCGAACATTCAAGCCACTTGTGTGTGTGTAGTCCTTGTGCTTTTCAGCGAGATTGGGTCAATTTCTTATCTATTTTGATGATTCCAAAACAACAGTATAAAACAATTCTTATGTAGACTGGTCAGCCTTTCCCAATTCATTTGAGAAAGTTTCTTTCACAATATAATTGCTTGACCAGAACTCTACTTTATCTTTAATGGGAGTTTTTAGACATGCTCTTTCACGAAGTATAAATTCTTGTATAGCACATGTAACTGCCTCTGCATTACGCTCATGTTGCTGCTCTAAAACTTAATGTTTCACAGAATACAACGTTCGTAATCAATAAAAAGGAATATTGTAAATCTATCTTTGTTATTGAGAGATTGGTATTTATTATTTCTGCCATTTTAATTGATCACGTTCTGTAATACTGACCACTTAAAGGTGCATTAGCTTGTCATCTATCGGCACCAATGATATGCTCTGTATTTTGTTTTCTTCAGCACAGCAACGTATCTTGTGTATCTAAAGAATGAATAGGGATAAGTTTTAATTGAGCTTCATGTTACCTTGATCCCCTTTACAGCATATGTTTGGCTATCCAGCGAGGAGAGCTTAGATATTCCACTACGTGATATAAACTTGACAAATGAGGGTGAATTTCTTTGGATCTTTAACACAACGATCGGCCATAGGATCAGATTCTCCTTTCTGGAGTTTGATTTCGAACCTGGTTATGTTATCATGGATATTGGTGATGGGACCAACGTAGATGAAAAGAGTATTAGTTTTGATAGCGATCGATCTTACACGGAAGTAGCGAGATTCAGTGGATCCGACCTGCCTAGCCCTGTGACATCTGTAGGGAACACAGCATGGATAAGACTTCATGGTGCCCACCGACAAGATTGGAAAAGGCATTTCAATATGAATGTCAAATCTACCAATGTATCAGGTAATGTTAACAATCAACCATTTGCATTGTTGATATTAGTCAAATGCCATCCCGAAAGACCTAACTTGAATCACATTAAGGGAAGACCCAAGACGCTTTGATATTTATATGTTTTCGTTTAATTACAGGAAAGACAGCACTCAACATGCGATATATTCACTTTATTCTATAGGAATGACTTACACAGATTGCAAATTCGAAGCAGCATTGTGATCTATATGAATTTTGATCAAAGGTTTTTATTAGGACCACTATAACTTAAGCTTTTAAAATTGTTTGTGTGTTTTAATGACAAACGGAATATTTACTCAATTACTGAGGAAATCCAAATATAATTTGAGGGTAACCCGACGACTATAAAATGTGAGGAGTGCTGCAAAGCGTCTTATTTTTTCTAAGAAGTGGTAAAATTATAGTATATTCTGGCTTGTCAGATTTCTGGAGATTTATACATGAGGGCCCATATTCATAAAACCCTACTAAGCTAGTTGGCAACTAAAATGCTCCTTAGTTACTTAATTCTAGTTACTATTATTTATGCCACCATTCATAAAAAACACAGGTACAACACAACATGACAAGAGGCAAGTACATAATAAGAATGCGGAAGATCATGTAAGAGGATTGCGAGCAGCAAGTATGTCAGGGTACACAAAAGTGAAATACAACACTGTTGCCCGGATGCATGTGCCCCCACACATGCTGCTCCCAGTACATAATGAATTGAAACATAGAATACTGCAGATAATGAAACAAACTTTCTCAATAAGAACCAAATAAATTGGATTAGATATCAAAACGTTGATTTCAAAAATAGAAGACTTGAACATTGCCATGAACATTCAGACGTAGTGTAATCGTAGGACAATTACCCAAACTCGAAACTGTACCAGTGAATGCAGTGCTCGCTTGCGAATTTTTTCTGTAAGTAAAATACTTTTTAAATGTTTTTAGGCTTAACAATGAAGGGGAAAAAATACTGCTCGGTCGATTCGCTCCCTTGCAGTTTCGTGTAAGTATGGGAAAGGGGTGATGGGTGGGGGCAATTTCATTTTTTGTCCAAGAGCAATAATACAGAAAGTTTGGAACATAACAAATCATATTCACATATTCAGTTGTGTTTGCTCGCTTAGCACAATCAATTAGAACAACACATGAATATCCTTCTTTATTTCCACGTACATGCTATTATACTTATGCAAATTGTGTGTAATACAGGGTTGAAAGAAATAGATTTATTTGATTCAAATCGATTTACAGCCCTTAATGATGTTCCTATACAAATTAAACACATAAACTCTCACTGAGATGAGTTTTCAGCCCCCAAAATATGTCGCATGAACAAAATTAACAACGAATTTTCTTATTTAATTCTTTCGTTTTTTTCTCAAATTGGTGATTTAAGGCGATTTAAAGTTGATTTCAGTCGTGCCAAGCCTGGTGCATTGGTTAGCAGAATGACCTACAATAATGTTATCTTTACAGATAAAGTTGATTTCAGGGTCTGCACCCCTCCCTCTACCCTCCCTGCTTTAATTTTGGCTTTGCCAAGGACTTAGCAAAACAATGTGTAATAATATCAGTGGTGTATCTATGGGGGGAGGGGGGAGGGGGGAAGGGGTGCATTTACTTGAAAGGGGCTAAAAACACAAAAGAGAGAATGAAGAAATTGCGATCAATTTGGATGTCAATCCCCTAATCTGCATGGTGAATTCATTAAAAAAAATACTATTTTGAGTGAAAAGTATAATGTTGCTCTAGGTTCAGGATATAGGGTTTTTTAAGGGCTCAAAATTGATAAATAATTATCGTTGCTTCGCTTGCTAAGATTTCAGTTTTATCATCCTCTTGTTGAATATTGATCCCCAATATAGGATTAAATTAATGAAATCGCTTTTGCAAAGATTCTATATTTTCAAGAAATGTCAATGTTCTTTTTTTATTTTTTGTTTTCCTATTATATTTTGTATTGGTTTCCTAAAATCGTAAACCCCATTTGAAAAAAAAGTGAATAGAAAACCGTTTATCAGTGTTAAAAATTCGGATCTCCACCCTTCGATCGCAGTGCTCAATTGCAAAATTTTCCAGGGTAAATTGCCTAACAATAACGTTTTGGGTTTATAAATGTAACCAAAAAAAAAATCTACTGCTCTGTCACTTTGCTCCGTTTGCTTGTACAATATTACGTGGATAAACTTTGCTGTTTGCCCCGGGTGTCATATTTTCTAGATAAGCTACTATATATAACAAAAATTTCTGCTCACAGTACCCCTAATAAAAAAATCGTTCCCAGGGGCCTGAAATGTAGCGGGGTTAGTTGTCCTAGGAATACTTTCCTATGTAAAATTTCCAGGGGGGGGGGGGTAGTTGCTGGGAGTTATTATCTTTAATAGCGGGAGTTGTGATGGTAGTTTAGGGGTAGCTGTCCTAGAATTGTTATCAAGAGAGAGAGAGAAAGAGAGTAGAACAAAATTCTTAAGACCACTGTACTGTCCAATTTAAAATTTACCGCACAGATATAAAGGAACTGAAAACGGATAAGATGACATCGATTCATTCAATGAATTACCCGTTCAACTATCTGAATAACTTCTATTATCTCTGGGACATTCGCGCTCCACAAGGCTTCATCATTTCCGTCATCGTTCGAGCCTTCGACGTCGAAACCGGCGCCGACTACCTGTATTTCGGTGATGGGGTTGATAGATTTTCAAATCAAGGCGGGTTATGGAGAGAATGGTCAGGAACGTGGTCGAGTCGGGTGTTAGCATTACGGGACTTCACATCAACCACCCCTACGATAACGATGATATTTACCACTGATCACAGCACCTCACGCTCAGGATTCTGGATCCAGTTACAAGCTGTAGAGGACCCAGGTTAGTCATAATCATAACCAGTACGCGCCATTTTTTTTCATTAGGTTCCAACATTTGGCCAATATTTTACCGCATATTTTTTTTCACAAAAGTGTTTCCTTTTGATACCCTCAATTTATTTTTTATTATGTACATGATCTTAATGATACACATTCAAATAAAAGTACTACTTCTTGTTATTGTTGGAATGGCATACAATGGTGAAAGATCCTTATTCCTAAATAAAAAGTCTAATAAATCAGCTTATAATTTTTATGTGCAGAAATTTCGAATGGGTTTGATATTTTTCTTTAAGTAATCTTAGCCATTTTGTACTCATTCGAATGTTAGATTCGGACTCAGATTTAATTTATTCATCATTTTCAATCATATAAACATATATAGACCTACATGTAAACTGTAGTGCAACAGAGAAAATAAATACAGTGACAGCAATTAAATTAATCATGATTGTTGTCATAGATCTGAGTACACAATTAAATATCATTATGTAAAATATATGATGCACAAATTATGACCTAAGGAATAATGAAACAAAAATATTAGGACATGTTTTAAAGCCAAGTTTGTATAGTTTGAGTTCATGACAACTACACAGAATTTAATCTCTTTTTTATTTACATATAGCGTATTAGTACTGTCCTCTGTTGATTTAAATATAATTTTTTATTCACTCCAACTTTGCAGCACAAACAAATACGGAAACAGCGAGTTCATCTAATGTACCATTTACCAAAACGATTACACCTACGACGCCTCAACTTGGTATGAATATTTTTGCGGTTTTATAGTAATTTTTGTACATTTGTTTAGTTCATGTTACAACAACAAAAAATCCACATTGTATTTTCTAAAGAAGAGCAACAACTATAAGGTTATACTTTGGCAAATTCAACATAAAATGATCAATGCGACTCCAAACCGCTATATAAACTCTGATGAAAGGGGAATTAAATGCAACAAACATTAGCCTATAATCAAGATCATCTAGATAATTATCAGCCTATTACAAATATATTGAAATTATTCCTATTTGATTATTTAAGAAGGAGAGCAATGTCTCAAAGTGTTGCAGTTTCCTTGCTTGACATTATCCCATGGGGGCTGCCATTTTCTTTACAAAGTAATGTCAGAGCAGTTCTATTTGTGTGATACCCACTGACCTGTACATTAGCTACAAGAAACTCATGATCACCTGTTGAATGCATGACCATGGATATTTTTCATAATAAACCATATTTGTAGTAATGTACATTCAAATGAAGTTACTTTTATCCTGTCATATAACCTATTTGTGTCAAGGTATTTGGATCAGCTGTTTCTTTTGTTAAGCAGGTTTTGGCATGCACAAGTTGTTGCTTGGTCAGACAAAGGTTTATCAATTCTCCAAAGAAGTGACAAAGACCTACAACTTCTCTTCAATATCACCTGTGCGAGACAATGGGGGTACCAAGATGGCTGCCATTTTGCATTGGTGGCTTTAGTTGTACAATAGCTATTCATAATGCAATATCATACCCATTGTGTACAGGTAAATGGACATGTACGACTATGACATCACAGTTTTTTCAAAATGGCAGCCCCCATGGGAAAATATCTAGCATGGAATCTGCAAACTTTACAGAGATTGTTCTCCTTACTGAGTAATCAAATAGGAGTATTTTCAAGATATTTTGAACAGGCTAACAAGTTTCCACATTATTATCAGCTGCTAATGTTTGTTGAGTTTCATTCTCCTTTAAGAATGAAAAGTGTATTAAATGGAGCCTACCAATAGTTTCGATAGTTGGAATCATTAAAAGGTTATAAGTCAATGATGTGGAACTTTCGTCTGGAATTTAAGAATGTTATTAACTTGCTTTCTTTTCTACAGCTTCAATACAGTTGTTTGTATTTAGATTTCATTGATTGGAAGTAAGTTTGAATGATATTTCCACTGATTATTACATCTCTTTAGATAGATACATTTATAATGGTAGTATTCCCTGAACATGAAAAAAAAATATTGGTCGAGGACTGAAAATACAATTTTTTAACAAAAAGTGAAAAGTGAAAGATACTTTTAAAAACGGGTATTTAATTCCAGTAAAAACAGACAAAAATATTTACATGTAAAGGTTGTATAGGTTATTTAGGTAACCCCTGAATAATTGTTTCTTCTGCTCGCTTTTATTTCGTTGTATATGATGCACATACAGTCTGAACAAATGAAAAAAAAAAATAACCAAAAATATGCATACGGAGTCTGGATTTGTATGCATTAAATATATGTAACTTAATCTAATTACACAGCACAATCAACAACAGCAACGATGAACCCCTATCCTAAATCAACTCTGAAAACTATTTCATATACACCTTATACTGGTATGTATACTGTGAACTGTGGTATCGTATTGTAATTTTACCCGTGGTTACCAATAGTATAATTACTATTCTGTGTAACCTCTTATCATTATTATTATTGTTATTATTATTATTATTATTATTATAATTATTGTTATCGTTATCATCATCATCATTATTATCAATATTATTATTATTATTATCAGCATCATTGTCATTATCATTCTATTGTTATTGTTATTGTTTATTTACGATACAGCTAAAAACTTTGAGGTGAATTTATGGTTAAACTATCAGCGTATTATTATTGTGTCACAGCTGATTTATGAATATCTATAGGGTTTGTCAATGTCTGTGAGTTTATGATTACCCCATTTTCATTCACATTCTAACAATTTTTATTTCTTTTCAACACTTCACTGTCTCTCTTCCTACCAAAATATTGTGTATCTTTTTCATAAAGTATAGCCTAATACATGTACATGATTTAACAGCTAACTCGATCTCCATCTTCCCACATCTCTAAATTAAAGTTTCAGATTTACCAAGCATAATGGGAGATATGTAACCTCTTAATCCGGGTATCTTAGATATATGGTTAAATCGGTGCGATTGTCTGTGATGGAGACAAAATGATAGCACATAAAGCAGGAAAGTACATGTATATTAAGCAGAATTACCGACCGCATTCACCTTTCATTAGCCACCAGTGCCACTAGTGATAGTCGCGGCACAGTCGCTCATTTGCCAAGTGTAAAGATCGGCACAAAAGATTAGGTAGCAATTACTTTGTGCAACAAAAAACCTTTGTGAAATAACTCTTTTCCAGTCTTGATTAGATGAATGACAACCCTTTCTAAAGTTGTGTTTTCTGCAGTATACTGCACAACACTGTGTACTTTGTAATTCCTGTCTGTGGCTTACTGCTATCCAAACTACTGCAACAATAATAAAATACAAAATAGAAATTAAATAATAAACTAAAACAATGATTGGGGGCAAAATAATCTCCCAGGTATCATTGCGGTATAATTTGGGTAGCTGTCTTGGTATTGCACTGGGAACCATTGTAAAGCTTCTGGCAGGTTAAAAAGGTTTGTCTGTCCATCGAATTCTTTTCCTAACCCTGATAACTGGCGTATGGGTTAATAGCTTTCATAGGTTCAATTAGCGCCGGTATTGACGCGATCGAAATGACGCCTCGTGTGATCCGGACTCTACGGCAATTTTCTGCGTTTTCCTGCCCTCGGATCGTCGCAGACAATCGCAATATTAAACCTAACCGAATGTGTCAACGTGTACTTAAATCAAAATGATTGTAATCGATAAAGATTACTTAAAACTCTTACAAATATGTGGCCATCTGCGATATAACTGCCATTAGATTTAAAATCATCGCCTTTTGGAGGCAGTGACTAGATTACTGGCTTGGGGGGGGGGGGGGGGGGGAGGTGCTTCGACTATATGCAGTGTAAGAAATGACTTAAATGAAGTTGCTTTCTTTTCTTTTGTAGCTGGAGTTACGCCTTTATCGCGATGGGCTGAAAGATCAAGTATGTCTAGCTAATGTCTATTATTTCGAATACATTATTGCAGGGGCGGATCCAGGATTGAGTAAAAGAGGGGGCACAAAAATGAAAGTTTGTCAATAGGTAGACCCGTATTTTTTTGGTCTCGCCAGCTTCTCGAAAAGTCGCTCAGTGGGGGGGGGGGGGGGGGGGGGGCCAGAAAATGGAGGATCGTCTATGGTAAAAAATTCATACTTCTCTTCCAAAAGGGGGGGGGGCACGGGCCGGCTGTGCCCCCCCCCCCTGGATCCGCCACTGCATTATTGTATAATACTTTACTGAGGAAGACATAATTGATTCGATTGTTTACTACTACTACTACTGCTACTGCTACTAGTGCTACTGATATTGGCATGTATATTATGTGTTTTTTTTAATGATACTAGCCGATTACCCGGGGGATCGCGGTTCTCGGACATACGCGGTTCTCGGACGTACGCAGTTCTCAGACTTTGCAAATAAACAAATCTCATCCTTGGTCCCCATAGGACATTCCCTACCATTTGACCTTGAAATGACCTCGGATGACCTTGTAATCGGCGCCAAAATTTTCGCTAACCTAACTTCACCCCACATGCCAACTTTGGTCCCCATAGCACTTTCGGTTAAGATTTGACCCTATTTGACCCCTAGATGACCTTTGACCTCTCGGATCAACACGAAAAGTGCGCCACAAACCTCGTGGACCCAACACCTATCCCTATACCAACTTTCAACTCCATAGCACTTTCGGTTAAGATTTGACCCTGTTTGACCCCTAGATGACCTTTGACCTCTCGGATCAACACGAAAAGTGCGCCACAAACCTCGTGGACCCAACACCTATCCCTATACCAACTTTCAACTCCATAGCACTTTCGGTTAAGATTTGACCCTATTTGACCCCTAGATGACCTTTGACCTCTCGGATCAACACGAAAAGTGCGCCACAAACCTCGTGGACCCAACACCTATCCCTATACCAACTTTCAACTCAATGCGTCAACAGATGGCGAAACGCATAGCCGGACAGACAGACAGAATCCATTTTTTTAGTAATATAGATAGATAGAAGATAGATAGATAGATAGATAGATTACAGAAAAGAGGATGCTGCTCATTATGCTAGCGAATTCGTAGAATCACTTTGATATGTTGTCTCTCAAATAAATTGTAGCAAATTCGATTCTAAATGTTGCATTTGCTAAATCTGTTATTACTCCGTTATTGGTAATGTTAATGTCGTAAACATAAACAATGTTTTACCTCTCTGACTTGCTCTACAGAAATATTGACTGCTTCCTCATCCGTGGTCATGGTAGTTTTGTTCAACTTGTTGCTGTTCTTTGCCTACAGATGGTATCATCTTCGTCGGTAAGTACTATGTGGTCACTAAAATTGCTTTTGGCGGGAAGGGGGAGGGTGCTGATTTTGTCCTTTTTTAATTCTGTTTAAAAAGTTCCAAAGTATACATAACTTTATACTTCCATTTATGAAAATATTCTTAATTGTTTTTGACTTATATTTCGCTATGATGGTCTGTGAATGGTTCTGCACAGTATAGTTTGCCTTTATTTTCACAGCCTTGTTCAAAGCCACTATTAGGTACTATTGTGTTAAACAATATAATATTAGCTCAATACACATGATTCATGTCTTATGTTCTTATCTTATGGCAATTGCGCAGGAAACACCGATTTCTTCGTAGATCTCAACCGAACGTAGCCAACTCTTCTCAGGACTACTTTACACTAGACCCTGACATAGTCGAAGAGGACACAAGTCAACTCCGAGACCTACTACAGCAGAGCATAAGTGATAACACAAACGGGCTCTGCAATCACATCTACAACTCTATCGGTGATCTACCAGCACAAGATAACAATTATTCCACAGGACTTGGCAGCTTTGAAAGATCTCGTCGTGACATTAGTTTACCCCCGTTACCTGTAGATTGTGATGGAGTCACTCTTCCAGATGATTGTAGCGGCGCTACTTCACTGACGGCTTGTAGTGGTGACAAGAAGGAGGAATGTTGCGTCGTCCGGAACACACCCGACAATTGCGCAATGAAAGACAAATTGGAGGAACTGAAAGAAAAGAAATATAAGAAGGAAGACAACAAAAATTTCGCTTGCAAAGATTTATATATGGAAGTAAGGACAGACAACTTTCAGAATGTTGGCGGTGAGTTTCATAACGAACAACATAGTGGATCTTTGGATTCTTCACTGTCAAATACTAAAACAGAAACTTTAAAGACAGAGGATGAGAAGAAAAGCGGAAAGAAGGGAACAGCCTTTGATGAAAATGAGGACTGTGGAGGGATTATGATCAATAATATTCTCTATGAGCCATATTTCTTCGATAAACAATCTTAAACAGAAGCTTGAGTCCAGGGAAAGGTAAAAAATAATTTGTGAGCTTTCTCATTCTTTTTATGTTAGTTTGGAAGATTATCATAGCATATAATTATGTCCTCATAAGAGGAATGCTCTTCATATTCCAATTCAAATGCTCTCACATTCAAAATATGACAGGAAACAGCTGAAATGTCCCATATACATACTTTTGTTTGCAGTGCATGTGACCCTCAGCAGGATTGAGTCAATTTCTTATCATTTTGACGATTCCAAAACCTTACAGCATACACCAATTCTTACATAATCAACCTTTCCAAATTACTTTGAGACAGTTTCTTTCACAATTCAATCTCTTGACCAGAACTCAACTTTATCTTAAAGTTGAAGTTGCATCATTTAAAATACAACAAATAAACCAATATTCATGAATAATAAAACAATATTTATTTTGCTCTATCGGTATTTAACCTTTCAAAGAAAAGTAAACGTAAAATTGCTAATTTTATCTGTTTCTGTGATTACACGAGTGTCATATAGTTACTTTGATTAACGTCGGTCATATCAAAGTGCACACGAATGATGAATTACATTTTCATCAGAATAGATGAGAGCATTTCTGGAAGGCTAAAATGAAAACCACATGCGTGCCTCATAAAAATAGAATTACTTTCACAAGTTCATATTACCATAATTATCCCAAAGAGAAAGTGAAAGCTCACATCGCAAAATATATCAATCGAGGTAATTGACACATTGCTTGTATGAATCCAAATTGAGAGCAGAGTTGTATTACAAACGAATAATAATAAACGTTGATAAACATCTCAATGACAAGTGATACAATTAAGAAAAAGCATCGACATTATGAATGATAATGGCGTCTTATCTAGCACAAAATCTGCACAGAGATCGAGAGTGCTCATTGCACTTTTAAGCAAGTGAAACAGGACCTAGATGTAAATTAAAAGGAATATTAACTCGATAAAAACTTTCGAAAAATCAACTCAAGGCAATTTCAATAGCCCTGTCTATGACTTTTAGAAATGTGCGAGCATTACAATGGCGTATTAAGTAATCAGAACCTAATTTCTAAGGGCAGTGCAATAGGCCTTTGAAATTACCCTTGAGTTTATTTTTCGAAAGTATCTTTAACATGTTAATATGTAAAACTGGAATATTTTAGTTAAGTGTTCACATGGTTGATGCCGTTCATATGTAAGTGTTCTTTTGCATTCTGTGAAATACAATAAAGGCAATTTCTGAGAATTTTTAAAGAGAGCAATTGATATTCTAATGAATGGATTCAGGTATTGACGATGAATGAGTAGGTTTCTTTGAACCACTTTCACTATTATGATAGGTAGATCTAAACATGATCGGTGTTCTTTATGTGTACAGTACTTGATTGAAATACATGTACATTAATTTAACATCAATACTTGTCATTATTTTAGTCATTACAATAATGTAACACGTTTAATTTATACCTACGATATGAAAGTGTATCGTAATGATAAATGAGGTATGAATATTTCCTTGTAGCTCAGAGGAAGTAATCTGACTCACCTATATTGGGTTTATATTTAATATTTCAAAAGAGTTATACTGTAACTGACATGAGAAATTCCACTAGAGTGTGTGATAGCTTGCCTACTAAATTTTAAATGGGCATTAAATTGGTAGAACTTGAAGAGCGCCATCTTACAGTGATTGCTAAAGATTATTATTTGAAATTTAATTGCATTTTATTTTGAATTTTGACAAACAGCTTGTTTGGATAATAATAATAATAATAATAATAATAATAATAATAATAATAATCTGCATTTATATGGCGCCTTTCTAGTTAGGCAAAGTATATATTGCTACCTATTATTTTTGACTTGGTATTGTGGAAAATTTCCTGCAGGTACATTCTAAGCTTTTACAAACTAGAATGGGGCGTGATGGGAAAATGAGAGACACCGTGTGTGTGTGTATGTGTGTGTAATTGGGTTTTTACAGACGTGTATCAATCAGATATGACTATTTACAGTCTGGGCCCGCCATTTTACGTCACCATCCGAAAGACGTGACTCAGTCTCGAACCTGGGTCCGCTGAATCAGTTTATAACTTCCACTGGTAGCTGGATTACAGGCGCACGCCACAACGCCTGTTGAAAGATGGCGCTATTTAGGAGCTTCAGTTTACTGTCCCTTTAAGGTTGGTAGAAGCCTAAATGACATGTTATTGTAATAACTGTTAACAAATTGAAGATGAGACTGATTATACTTATTATGGTCAATATAGAGGAACATCACCAAGCTTAATGTTTCTATTTCATTTTAATAACGGGCACGAATATCTTAAACTGTGACATTTCTATACCTATGAGGGATGAGATTTAGCATGACATTTGGAATGCATGTTTAATATTGTACATGTAAATATTTACTGTAAAGGCGACCCCACCACAAGCCATGTGCTTCTTGGGACCCTCGCCTCCTTCCGTCATGTTCTTTTTGTGAATGTATTTGTATTTGATTATGATTATGAGAAGGAAATAAATGTATTCTGAATCTCGAATCTTGACTCTTGAAGTATATAGGTGTTTTTTTTTTATTCCCCTGTGTTGCATAAGTACAAGTGAAATGTATAATGAATGAACTGCAGTAATGAAGGTACTTCATCCCTTTTGCAGACTTACACAACATGCTGCAAAAGGTTTAGTAGACATCCTATAGATACTTCCAATGAAATTTCAAGGTCACAAGTTCTTTGTCAGAAATGAAAATCTTGCTTTTGTCGCAGAAGGAGCTATTCAGCAAGTACGCAAGTACGCAAGTACATACACTAGTAAAGGTCAAAAAATAATTTTAAAAAAATAAAGTGTTACTAAATTGTTGTAATTTATCGCATACTCACACAACTTAAAAGTTTAGGGCTGCAAAAGGGATGAAGTACCTTTAAGGTTTGAATGTAGCCCAAATTGGCCGTGGCCGTGGATAGTGTGATATATTTTAATGTTATGTCCCTATGGTCTAAGATAGGGGAGGATCCACAAATGCAGGTTTATCAACTTTTGGAAAAAGTAGACCCGTATTGTTTTGGTCTTGCCCGCGTCTCGAAAATTCGCTCAGAGGGGGGGGGGGGGGGGGGGGGGGGGGGGGGAGTGCGACAAAGTGCGGTATGGGAATCCAGTTTCCCTCCATAATTCTCTGACAAGCAAAAAAAAAGGAAAAGGGGGGTTTTCATTCTAAAAGGGGGGAGGGCACAATCGACAAAAGGACGGATCCTTTATGGTCAAATTGCAGACTTTTATTCCAAAGGGGGGGGCACGGGCCGGAAGTGTCCCCCTCCCCGGATCCGCCACTGGTCTAAGAAGATACTATTATACATGTATATCTATGTATAAATGTAGCTTTCAAACGCATGTGACAAAAAAACTCCACAAAGAGCCAAGTCTATCACTCATTATTTTTCTAAAATTGAATCTTTGATATTTTCTAAAACTTGATAAAGTAGATTATAAGGTAGACTGTGTATGTGTCCTCAAAAAGTACTCTAAAGGAAACAACAGAAAACATTTTTTACAGTGTTAAAATTATACATGTAGGTGTATGTTTGTGTTAATGGACTGTGTAATTACAAAATTTTCAAAAATGCGTGAATGGATGTAAAATAAGCGTGTAATACAACACTTTTTATTTTTAGTGCATCCAAAACTATTTAGCGAGGGCGTATGCATTATAACATTATAACTGAGAATGTGGATAACCTTTAAAAATGGCTCACATACATGTTTGTTTATTTCATATATCACCAATGACGTGCATTTCCTGCCGCTGAAAGAGATCTGTGCTGTACTTTATAAAGTATAAATAAATATATAATAATAATAATAATAATACATGTGACTTGTATAGCGCACTTTTCCATCCTGATTAGATGCTCAAGGCGCAAATTATTACCCCCGGTCATTGGATTCTGGCACGCCCGCACACAGTGTATGCACATTCTCCACTCCCTGGGGAGCATTCCAGCCAGTCGCCTGTAAGCGCACACATGCTAAGCAAAGGACATTACCTTTCGCCATCCTACCGGGTACCCATATATATATATATGATACATTGGGTGAGTGTGTGCGTGTGTGTGTATGCGTGTCTGTTTGGGGTGTCTTAAAAGAAAAAAAAAAGAAAGTGTGTGGGGATGTTTCTGTATATGTATGTTTACATTAAAGGGTTTCGAGAAGGATCGTGGTCAGTTCAAAAATAGCTAATACTGAAAAAGTTTTATAATACAGGGCCTACAGAATCATTGCTTAGTACCCTCTTGTGTCTGACAGCTTTATTGTCACGCGATGTAGAAGTTCAACACGAAACAAATCAAACATCAACAAATAACGAAACTTTTTAAAATTATCAGAGAAGGACACTTAAACTAGAAGTGTAGAAACTAAACTGTCACTTATACTGTTTACAAATTAAACAGCATTAGGGTTTTTAGATACTATATGACACTGTAAGAGCTAGTGAAAGTCTCCTTTCGTCTCTCTCTCTTTTTCTTTTTCTTTTTTTTTTTATATTTTTTTTACAAAGAAAAAAACCCTGATTGTTTCTTATGTCATGTTTTGTTAATGACAGTGATTTCACAAACGACAGTGACTGCACGGGCTACAGCCATGTTGACGGAAAGTACGACTGAATAATGTCCCAACGAAGGTCAGCGTGACCAAATTCTTCAGCCTCTTGAACATTTAGAAATGTAGTAAGGACGTCCCAAAAAGTGTAGGTCCAAAAGACAAATGGTCCACGATCGACATGTAACATGCGGGACCTCAGAGCTATTTTGAAATTGAGTACTAGTGCTCTCGTTACTTTCTCTTTCAGTAAAATTAATTATCTCTCACTCTTTCCTTCTATATCTCTTTCTCTTTATTCTATTCTTGGCTTCCTTTCTTCATTTATCTCTATGAGTCATCTCACATTTTCGTATCTATTTCCTTACCACTCTCTCATACACCCTATCTCTCTCTCTCTTTCTCTCTCTCTTCCTCTCTCTCTTGGCTTCATTTATCTCTATGATTCATCTCACTCACTCACCTCTCTCTTTCCTTACCACTCACACTTAGATAGTGATGAGAGTAAAATAATTTCCTAACAAATAAGTCATTAAAATTTTAATTTTAAATTCATTCAAAATAAGCGCATTTCATCTTTAAAGTATATTAGAAAGTACTTTTATCTATGACCGCCACTTCAATATCAATATCTAAATTTCGTATTCTGAAAAAGCAAATAGTGCCATTTTGTGTCCGAGAGATATACACATGTAGACATCATGTAATGTAGATATGAGTTGGTAGAGATAAGCGCTGTCAGCCTATAGTATTACTATTGACTAAAACTGGTGCCATAAATTGACATGAATTGTCACAATATAGCTCAAATATGAAATGAAGCAGGAAGGGATTTATCTTAATATTATACGCTGAAAGCTTCATTCAATTTGCCCTTCATGGCATTATTCTTGGCGAACTTATTTCCGAAATAGATGTATGCTTGAATAAGACAATAATGGAACAATATGAGGTATTTTCTGTATCATTTTCTAGATCATTATTGCTAATTATCAGAAAACCAAAGAAGACAGGGCAACAGAAAGGGATATTGTTTTAACGTCGTGGATTTCCCTTGCCATATAAAGCTTATTGATGTTCTATTCTGTTCTTGTTTATTTTCTGCTTAAAATTACCATGTAGAACTGTAAGGAAATTTCTTTAATCGTGGGGCCGTTGTTCCCTACTTTGTTCTATTTTTAAGTAATAACTTGGACATTTTGTGAACATTATACAGTAGTAACAAAGGAAAACATTATCAGTTTTTAGTCTTGTATTTGTTTCTACCGTGTCTCATCATTTCCTTTATTCTCCTCTCTCTCTCTCTCTCTTTCTCTGTGCCTCTGTCTCTGCTGTTTTTCTTTCTCTCTCTCCTTTCATAACTGCTCGTTTTTCTTATTCATTTTGAAAACCAGGAAAACTCTACATACCCCTCCTCTCTCTCTCTCTCTCTCTCCCTTGTTTATCTTACTTGCAATGTTCACAGACTCCGATTATTCTAATTTTGATTATTAACGGTTAACCAAAACTCTGTAATAACCTTCCTTTTCATAGCCTCCATAATAGATACTTTCAAGATGCTCCTTAACATTTATATCCTCAGGCAATCTTAGTCATGTATCCGTACTTGTTCCTTTGCGTTCTTTCTCTCTCTCTCTCTCTCTCTCTCTTTCACTTCTGGATAAAATGTATTATTACTACTACTATTATTATTTTCATTGTTATTACCATCTTTAATATTATTATCATTATCATTAATATTGATTTCAATTATATTTTTTCATCACTCAGTATTTTGAAATCATGGTGTTAATTGCATATAGGAAAATTTCTGTGTATTAAGCACCATTTCTTTATCATTTTTTCATAGTGAAAGGTTCTTCACCGATGTATCTCTTTTTTTCTTTGACAAACAATTAAATGCAGGAACCATTTCTGTTCAACATTTCCGAGAAATTGTTGATTCCATTTAGCGCTGCGTGATTTGAACACCATACCCATAGATCATTCATTTAGTACATGATTTAGGGCTATTGAGACGATTGAAGATCTACCCCGGCTAACCGAAGGTCACAATTACCATTTCTTGGTAAATCCGCCATTGATTATTTTGAGATTGTTCGAGGGTATATTCCTCTCATATTTTGCTGATCGGCTTCAGTGCGCAAAACGCTGCCAGTAGAAATATATTCTAGACTCCTGGATTCAGACGTTTATCTTCTCCTGATTACGATGACATTTTTTTGAGAAAATGGAGCAACAATGGCATGACATGAAATGAACCTGACATACAGTATATGCGACTTACCTGAATTCCCTCCTCGCTATATATTCAAAGAAACATACGAAGACAAGCTATTAGTATGTTACCGCTCCGCGGAGGGATGGTATCAAAACTGTAATTAAAAGTAAGAAGAGAAGATAATGGTCAGCTACTTGGTTATTGGGCACCAACAATAAGAATGGTTTATTAACTAGGTTCTTTCCAAAACAATTCAAGAATCATAGGATAGGCCGAATACTTATTGAAAAATGCGGGGGGGGATCTATGTTTATAATTATGATAGGGATATGAGTCCATAAAAGAATTCTCTTTTATAATTTTTTCTCAGTGATTGCCTTCATCACATTTTGACATTTCTAAGATTACAAAGGCTGTATTTGCCACATTTTCTGGATGCGCATGAGTACTTTGCATTAATTTTGGTTTAATTAAGCGACTGAAAAACCAGCAATGTCGTCACGTTTACTGACGAATATTGACGAAGGTAGCTAGAGAATATGTTTGGGGCTTCACGAAGATCCATTTTCTCATAAGACATTGGAAACGGGCGTACGCCAATCCTTGTTTCATGAGTTACAATGTTGATCTTCCACTCCATTCTACAACAATGATCACGATAACATTAAAAATCGTATTCGTACTAGGGGAATAAATGCGAGGCCATCATACTCTGTGGCCGGTGCAGGGAATGATGACTGGATTTGTATATGCTATGAGCAAGGCCGTACGCAGAAATTTTTTCCTGGGGGGGGGGGGGGGGGGCAAGATGATCGCTTTCAAAGGAACCCATAACTTGAAGTCTAAAACCCAATTTAAAAAAGTATGATTTTGAAATTTCTGGGGGGGCAACTGCCCCCTGCCCCCCCCCCCCCCCCCCCCCCCCCCCCCCGCTGCGTACGGCCTTGGCTATGAGGTAGCTGATAATCTATCCTCCACTCTAGTTTTACCGGAAATAGCTGTGAACTAGCTGTTACGGTCTATTTTCATCTTTCACAACCATTTCGTCTGAATGTCTACGAACTCTTTTCTTTTTACCACATCAAGTGAAATGCGCGATTTAATCATACCTTAAAACTAAACGCACTGGGAGTTGAATAAATAGAGAGGGGTACACGTTCGTGTAGGCCTCATTCGATTCCTTTCCCTCTGCCAATCGTTCATCAGACATTGTCAGGAAAGTAATTATTTTTTTGGTTTTACAATTTTTTTTTAAACTCTTTTCTCTCAAACAAAATTACAAATGAAGTTTAACATTTCATACAAAATTACAAATAACTTTTACACTGCATACGATACCGCCATTCCCATAACACAATTTATTTGTATTGGAGTTTCTTTTTATTAAAAAGCAACTGAATGAAATAGTTTTCCTCTAGGGCTGGCACAACGTTTTCCAAATTCAGAATAGTAAATAAGATATCAATTATTGAACTGCACTAATTAAATACTTCACGTAAATCTGACATTCTTTGGCAATTCTTCAGTTACAAAACCTATTCTCTTAGACAGGTATGATCTCTACAAGCAAGTGTTAATTACTTTCTTTGACATTTTATTCATCCTTCTAACCTTATTTGGAAACCTGTTTGTAATGATCGCGTACGCAACTGATCAGAAAATACCCAAACAAGACTCAACATCATCATCCTTCACCTCTCCATTGCTGATTTCACAGTTAATTGGTGCCTTTTCCATGACCTTCAATTTGACCCTAATTCCGACGGGAGCAGCTTCTGTAAATGTTTTACCACTTTGGACTACCTTACAACGCCATGATTGTCTGCTTCACCACCGATGATTTCTTGATGGTGATCAAAACGCTGGAATGTCGTAGTTTCCAGACGCGCACACGGATCAAGGCAATTAATGCTAGCAGCGACATGGATCGTCTTCGCAGGTCTCAGCGCAAGCTTGGTGTATGGCTGGAAGGTTTTTACAGGTCACGAAAGTACGCTAGACTAGGCCTACGCTCAAAACTGCAATGTAGAATTTGGAACAAAAAACATTTGCTATTATCTTGTTTAGCAGTATCACAGGGTATGTTCCACTGATCCTGGTTGCCACAATGAATGTCCGGATAGTGTTACACCTTAGAAGACAGGTTACAGAGTTATTTAAAGACTCTTCTAAAAAATCTGAAAAAGAACATCGCCAGGCCAAATTTTCACAAGCAACATTAAACATTAGAGTAATTTCTGGTGACACCCCTTGTGATTCAAACCATATCGCAATTAACGTTGTAAACCAGTTTGTCAACAAAGACTCGCCCAAAATAAAAGAAGCCTAGGTACCTCAGTAGCAGAAATAAATCAGACAAAGTCTGTTCAATCTGGTTATAATAACTGTCAGGTACCCGGGACCCGCTGACCTCAGACCAGGAAACACACGTACACTCTCACATGCTAGGAAGATGCAGTTGATCCGCTAGAGAAGGAACAGTCGTGCTGCAATACAACTTGGTGTCCGCATCATCGTGTTTGCAATTTGTTGGTTACCTTTCGAGATAACAACTACAGTTAATAGCGGACGATGTGTCAAAAACTGATGTTACAGATGACTGCGAATCTGCAGTGGGCATATCATGTTCCAAAAACTAAGTGTCGTTACATGTTGAATGAGATGGGGTAAAATACGAATAAATACGAATAGGACTACACAAAGACAACGTTAACTGTATGATCGACATTATTGTGCTGTGGGCGTTGTTATTATGTACATATTCTAGCGTACAAATGTATCTGAACCTCATGTACAAGTTGGACAGAGATGAAAATTTGCAAAAAAACATATCGACAATACGCCCTCAATAATCTTCGTAACGTTGTTCTGTCGATATATACTGAACTACAAAAGAAACGTCGCACATGTATGTGTTTGAAACTGTTTTATTTACAATGACACATATTCTTTATTCAAGAGTGAAAACTGAGAAAATGTTTTGCTTTGTTTTGATTAACAAGTACAGATGTGCAATAGCGACTCTCGTCGTTGATAGCGCCAGTTCTGACGTTGTTGGGCCCACAGGAGACGTTCCCGACGATGTCGAACGGTGAGGATAGGACCCCGAGCAGGACGCCGACAAGACAGGTTGAAGCTTCTCGACGAACAGTTGCTGCAGAAATTGGTCTGTTGTGTGTGCCAATAGTCTGTAGAGCCGATTCTGTTGCTCTGCGGAAGCGATCCTGCAAGTGGTCCCGGTGAAGATGGCGATCTTGACGTGCTGTTGTCACCCTGGGACGACCACTGCGCTGACGATCGTTGGTGCTGTTGGTTGCATTGTATCGCTCCCGCAGTCTCTCTACTGTCCGAACGCTGCATTGAAGTCGTTGGCAATGACTCTAGGACGTTGGCCAGCATGAAGACGTCCGATGGCTTGTTCCTTCTGGTTTCGAGTCAGACGTGGCATGGTGACAGCGCTCAGGAAACGAATGACAGGATGAAGGTTTTGTGTCCCTTTTAAACCCACTGGATAGAGGATGTGCATGTGCATCATGCTTTTCAAAAAGCTGCACTCGAGTGCACTGCCATGTTCACGGAAAGGATATGAGTTTTAATCCTACACAGAAATCACATTTTGTTATGATGATGTGTTATGGACAGTCAATGCCATATCTGTGATGTTAAAAAAGCATAAAATGTGATTTTACGTATCAAATTCCAATATCATGTGTAAAAGATATCAATTTGAAAAGTGCGACGTTTCTTTTGTAGTTCAGTATATATATATCATGATTATTCATTTTCGGTCTCTCAACAACTACCACGTTAAGAGATAAAATTATTCTTTTTTAAACAGAAAACACATGTTATATATTCCATGAAACACCATGTTTTATTTTCATAAACGACCGCTATGACAGCTTTGAACTTTAGATCATTTTTTCATCATCATTCTATTATATCCACAATATATCGGTACTATCAACTTACGATTGTCAATGGAACCGGTAGGTTTTCAGCATTTTGATCCATAATAAAAATTTAGGAGATGGAAGGATGAGTTAATAAACCGTGCAATTCCACCATCTATTGTCGTCACATTTCACCCTTTTTGACAAGATAATTTGTTCACATGTCAACGTTGATTTGAATTCACATGATACGTTGGTTTCTTTCTTCGTTGGTACCTTTGTTTTTTGTTCAGAGAGGCACCATATTATTACAATAGTACAAAGTAACGAAGACAAGATAATATGTTCACATGTCAACGTTTATTGGTATTTTGTGAAATACATGTATAACATGGGGCGTATCTCAAAAAGTCATATTTTATATCAATCTTTCATTTATTGCAACCACATGTTGGATTTGATTTTTGGTTACAGTGAAATATTCATCAAAGACGTAATAGTGATCAGACGTACTACATGATCCAAAATTAAATTAAGCATGTCACTAGAACAATACTTGGATAGGGTTATGTATGAGGTGAGGGGAAAACATGATTCTTTAAAAGGAGTCAAAATACTCCGCATAATCTTTTGGAACCTTGGTTAGAATGGTCGGCGGGATCATCCATCGAAGATTTCTTGCCTCATATTCCCTTCCCCAAACAAAGAGCCTGAAAGGAGGGCCTGAGTGATTTCCTATAATGATACTGGGAAAATTTTTCTGCTGTGTGTTTCATTTGACGTCAAAAAATGGGGTCCTAGATTCCCGGCGCTTGATGTTAACCTGTTGAATATGACATATTACAAATGACGGTAAAGATTTGTTTTCACTCGTCGTCGGGGAGAGGGGGGGTGATTGTTACCCCCTCGATCCACATCTTAAGTTCATGGATATCGGTGCAAGTCAGAGCAAGACTTCTACCGTAATTTTTCAGTGATTGCCCCATCAAATTTGAACAATTTCTCCCAGCCCAGTCTACTGCTAAATTCAAAGAGCTGTTATTGGCGTGGTGTTTTTTTTTCTTCTTTTTTTTTGTGTGGGCAAACTCTGCCATCAATCCACTTCTCTACGCTGCAACAAATCATCAGTTTCGGGTAAATTTCATGATGTATTTGTCTCCGAACCGATGGCGATGAATTCCTTATTCTGTACCATTGAAAAAGTTATTTTGGCCAGTCATGAGAAAGGTAGAAGTAGGGGATCACACTGTTTCCCTCATTTTCGGTTCTAAATGATGTTCCGCTTCACTAATATTGTCATGATTGCAAAACTTAAAGAAATTTCTGAAAGTGTGAAGAAATTAGACTCAGACATTATCGCGCTCCTAAAGCGAATTATGTGCCGTTACAGTTTGAAAGTGTAAAGAAAATAGACTCAGACATATCGTGCTCCTACAGCAAAGTGCCGTTACAAAAGACCTGTTTACTAAGTGATTCAAATTTTATGCATACTTTTGAAACAAAAGTTGTTCTTAATAATAATAATAATAATAATAATAATAATAATAATAAAAGTGGCTACTTGTATAGCGCGCAGGTCCGCCTTTCGACGCTCATGGCGCTGTATAGATAGGTTTATATAGGTTTCTTGACAACATGAAAGCTTGCCAGAGGCTTGTCAGACATAGCAACAAGTAATGTATGCAAACTGGATTCCAAGTATTGTAGTTCATTCATTAATAACAGGTTAATGGAATACCTCGTTACTAGGTCCCCAGGAAAGAAACATCCATAAATTTGAATCACTTAGTAAACAGGTCTATTTGAATGAGATGGTGTAAAATACGAATAGGTCTACACAAAAGCAATGTTAACAGTATGGTAGCCTTTATCATGCTACATGGGTGTTGAACATGTACGTATTTAAACTTCATTTTCAACAGTTTCAAGTTGGACAGAGATGAACATTTGTAAAGAAACATATCGACTATACCCCCTTTATAAGGATATTCGTAACTCTGTTCTGTCCATATAATTATCATGATCATTCATTCTAAAAATACCTTGTTAAGAGAAAAAATGTTATTTTTTCAAAAGAAAGAACATGTTGTTATATTACATGAAATCACTATTTTTTGTCACGCCAACCGGGGGTGAAGGCGAGACTAAGGGATCCAAATGGCGTCCTTCCGTCGTCCGTCGTCCGTCACAAATGTTATGACAGATAGCTTTGCAACCGTCACTCACTTTTCAACCAAACTTGGGTTGTAGATAAGGGGACCTGCATGTTATGGTTCCGTTGGAGTTCACATGATAAGGTCAATAGTCATTTCAGGTCAAACGTTACAGTTTACCTGCAAGGCTCTCTTATGACAAATAACTGTGTAACCGCCACTTTACAAACATTAATAATAATGTAGATTTATGCAAGCATAACTCATGCAGATTTATGCACTTGGGGACTTGTTGCATGGCAACAGAGATCGCGATATTTCTAGTTATCGCTACTGGGCGAGACACAATATCGCTAATGGCTTGTTTATTTTCATAAACGGCCACTATGACAGCTTTGAAGTTTCTTGATTCTTTATTCATCCACATTGTATTATATCCATGATATACCGGTACTATCAAATTTACGCTTGAAAATCAATGGAACCGGCATGTTTTCATTATTTTGTTCTGTCACAAAATAGAAGATGGAAGGATGAGTTAATAAACCGTGCATTTCCATTACCTATTGCTGTCAAATTTCAAAGGACCTTTTTTTTTTGTTCACATGTTCACGTTAATTTTAATCTACATGGTTCGTCGGTGTTTCTTCAGACAGACACTATAAATTATATTACAAACAAATCAAATTAACGTAGACAAGATCGTGGGTGCACATGTCATCGATAATTTCTATTTTGTGTAATATAAAGTCAACTTTTTTTTTTTTGGTTACAGTGAAATATTCAGTAATGAAGAAATAGTGATCAGCTACTGGAAGCAAGGTCAAGCATGTCACGAGAACAATACGTATATTGCTAGGCGGATCCAGGGCGATCTATCAGTCTATGGAGGAAAGAAAAAACACTTTTGGGATATATTTCGAGATTGTCAATCATTTCATGACGTAGGAGACCGGTTGACAATTATCTCCGATGAATTTGATAAAAGTTTGATCTTCCACTCCATTCTGCAATCTAGATCAAGGAGATATTAAAACTCGTGTTCATAGGTTATAAAGACAAGGCCATCATACTCTTCAGTGAGGGGAATGATGTAATTGATCTACTTTGCTTTGAGGTAGATGATGTTCTATCCTCTCCTCTAATTTACAGGATATTGCTGTCATGGCTACTGTATCACCTTGCTGTCTATTGTCATCATTTTCAATTGTTCATTCTATAAAATGGGCGACTTAATCAAATAGGTAGACGTATTGGGAGTAGAGAGAGAGAGAGAGATAGAGATGGGGTGGAGTTCTTGCGGACCTCATTTGATTCCTTTACCTGTATCAACTGTTCACTAAGCACTATAATAATAATAATAATAGCTGTTTCTTATAATGCGCTTTACCAGTTACATTGTAACCGACCAAAGCGCTTACATCATAATTACCCCCCGCCGGTCACTGGATTCAGTTGCGATTCGGCACATTACAGTGCACATTACCCACTGCTCCGGGGAAGCAATCCAGCCAGTCGCTTGTTTCTAAGCACGCACATGCTAATCCAACCACAATGACGTTCGCATCCTACCGGGTGCCCATTTAACACCTGGGTGGAGAGGAGCAATGTAGATAAAATGCCTTGCTCAAGAGCATAAGTGCCGTGCCGGGGTTCGAACCCACGACCATTGCATTTCCAGCCAAGTGATTAAACCACTCGACTACGACACCTCTGCCAGGTCGATAATCATTTGTGACTGCATATGAAACTGACGATTCGATGATTATTTCTAAGAAGCAACTAACATCCTCAAGCGTTTATACTGTATTGATTATATTTTTACACCGTTATGGCTTTCATTGTCAATTCTTCTGTTCCAAACCATATTCCCTTAGAAGGATACAATTTCTACGAGAGATTGGTCGTTACTGTATTTTATATCTTATTTATCCTTCTGACCATATTTGGGAACATCTTTGTAATGATTGCCTATGCAACCGATATTAAAATACGCAAACAAGCCTCCAACACCATCATCCTTCACCTCTCCATCGCTGATTTCATCGTTGGCGCATTTTCCCTGACCTTTAATATGACCCATCTGTTCCCCAACGACAAGTGGATATTTGGTCGTACCTTCTGTAAATTTTATACAACTATGGACTACCTTACAGTTTCAGTCTCCAGTGCTATGATTGTCTGCTTCACCACTGATCGTTTCTTGATGGTGGTCAAGACGTTAGAATATCGTAGTTTCCAGACGCGTACACGGATCAAGTCTATGTTAGCAGCTGCATGGATTATTTTTGCAGGTCTAAACGCAAGCTTGGTGTATGGTTGGGAGGCCTTCACAGGTCACGAAAGTACGCTAGACTACTCTGAAGAGTGTGATGTAGAATTCAGAACCAACCCATTTGCCATTATCTTGTATAGTAGTATCACCGGGTATGTTCCATTGATTCTGGTTGCCACAATGAATGTCCTGATAGTGTTAAAGCTTAGAAGACAGGTTACGAAGTTATTTAAAGACTCTTCTAAAAAATCTGAAAAAGAGCATCATCGCCAGGCCAACTTGTCACAACCAATATCAAGCATCGGAGTAATTTCTGGTGACACTCCTTGTGATCAAAATCATATCGCAATTAATGGTGTAAACCAGTCTGTCAACATAGACTCACCCATAACAAGACATCCCTACGCTATACCGGTATACCTTGCTTCAGAAATCCCGTTGAGTAGTAGCAGAAATAAATCAAAGAAAGTCTGTTCAGTCTGTTATAATAATTGTCAAATACCCGGGAAACGCTGCCTCAGACCAGGAAACACACTATCACATGCCAGAAAGATGCAGTTGATCCGCTACAGAAGGAACAGTCGTGCTGCTATACAACTTGGCGTCTTTGTCACCGTGTTTGCAATTTGTTGGTTACCTTTCGAGATAACAACTACAGTTGATGCTTTGTGCAATAGCAGACGTTGTGTTAACGAAGTTATCTTACAGATGACTGCGAATCTGCAGTGGGCAAACTCTGCCATCAATCCACTTCTCTACGCTGCAACAAATCATCAGTTTCGGGTAAATTTCATGATGTATTTGTCTCCGAACCGATGGCGATGAATTCCTTATGCTGTACCATTGAGAAAGTTATTTTGGCCAGTCATGAGAAAGGTAGAAGTAGGGGATCACACCATGGGCGTTAATCTTGACGTAACTCTATTCATCATGGGGGGGGACGACACAATAGCCGTCCCCCCCCCCCCCCCCCATGATGAATAGAGTTACGTAACGATTAACGCCCATGGATCACACTGTTTCCCTCATTTTCGGTTCTAAATGTTGTTCCGCTAATTTGCTTCACTAATTGTCATGATTGCAAAACTTAGAGAAATTTCTGAAAGTGTGAAGATATTACATATCGCGCTCCTAATTCGAGTTATGTGCCGTTACAGTTTGAAAGTGTAAAGAAAATAGACTCAGACATATCGTGCTCCTATAGCAAAGTGCCGTTACAATAGACCTGTTTACTAAGTGATTCAAATTTTATGCATACTTTTGAAACAAAGGTTGTTCCTGACAACCCGAAAGCTTGCCAGAGGCTTGTCAGACATAGCAACAAGTAATGTATGCAAACTGGATTCCAAGTATTGTAGTTCATTCATTAATAACAGGTTAATGGAATACCTCGTTACTAGGTCCCCAGGAAAGAAACATCCATAAATTTGAATCACTTAGTAAACAGGGCGATTTGAATGAGATGGTGTAAAATACGAATAGGTCTACACAAAAGCAATGTTAGCTGTATGGTAGCCTTTATCATGCTACATGGATGTTGAACATGTACGTATTTAAACTTCATTTTCAACAGTTTCAAGTTGGACAGAGATGAACATTTGTAAAGAAACATATCGACTATACCCCCTTTATAAGGATCTTCGTAACTCTGTTCTGTCCATATAATTATCATGATCATTCATTCTAAAAATACCTTGTTAAGAGAAAAACTGTTATTTTTTCAAAAGAAAGCACATGTTGTTATATTACATGAAATCACTATTTTTTTGTCACGCCAACCGGGGGTGAAGGCGAGACTAAGGGATCCAAATGGCGTCCTTCCGTCGTCCGTCGTCCGTGACAAATGTTATGACAGATAACTTTGCAACCGTCACTCACTTTTTAACCAAACTTGGGTTTTAGATACACTAAGGGGACCTGCATGTTATGGTTCCGTTGGAGTTCACATGATAAGGTCAATGGTCATTTCAGGTCAAACGTTACAGTTTACCTGCAAGGCTCTCTTATGACAGATAACTTTGTAACCATAACTCATTTTTCAACCAAACTTGGGTTGTAGAAGCACTTGGGGGACCTGCATGTTATGCTGCCATCAGAGGTTACATGGTAAGGTCATTGGTCATTTCAGGTCAAACGTTAAAGTTTACCTGCAAGACTCTCTTATGACAAATAACTGTGTAACCGTCACTTTGCAAACATTAATAATAAAGTAGATTTATGCAAGAATAACTCATGCAGATTTATGCACTTGGGGACTTGTTGCATGTCAACAGAGATCGCGATATTTCTAGTTATCGCAAGTGGGCGAGACACAATATCGCTAATGGCTTGTTTATTCTCATAAACGGCCACTATGACAGCTTTGAAGTTTCTTGATTGTTTATTCATCCACATTATATCCATCCATTATATCCATGATATACCGGTACTATCAAATTTACGCTTGAAAATCAATGGAACCGGCATGTTTTCATTATTTTGTTCTGTCACAAAATAGAAGATGGAAGGATGAGTTAATGAACCGCGCATTTCCATTACCTATTGCTGTCAAATTTCAAAGCACCTTTTTTGACAAGATAGTTTTGTTCACATGTCCACGTTAATTTTAATCTACATGGTTTGTCGGTGTTTCTTCAGACAGACACTATAAATTATATTACAAACAAATCAAATTAACGTAGACAAGATCGTGGGTGCACATGTCATCAATAATTTCTATTTTGTGTAATATAAAGTCAACTTTTTTTTTGGTTACAGTGAAATATTCAGTAATGAAGAAATAATGATCAGCTACTGGAAGCAAGGTCAAGCATGTCACGAGAACAATACGTATATTGCTAGGCGGATCCAGGGCGATCTATCAGTCTATGGAGGAAAGAAAGAACCCTTTTGGGATATATTTCGAGATTGTCAATCATTTCATGACGTAGAGACCGGTTGACAATTATCTCTGATGAATTTGATAAAAGTTTGATCTTCCACTCCATTCTGCAATCTAGATCAAGGAGATATTAAAACTCGTGTTCATAGGTTATAAAGACAAGGCCATCATACTCTTCAGTGAGGGGAATGATATAATTGATCTACTTTGCTTTGAGGTAGATGATGTTCTATCCTCTCCTCTAATTTACAGGATATTGCTGTCATGGCTACTGTATCACCTTGCTGTCTATTGTCATCATTTTCAATTGTTCATTCTATAAAATGGGCGACTTAAAGTAGAACACTGATGATTTTAAATATTGGCTTAATACTTATTATTGCATAGATGGCATAAATTAAACAAGGTTATCCAAATTTAAAGCTTGGAAACATTTGAATTAATGATTATTATCAATTATAAAACGGTAAAATACAGCCCCCGATATAGCAGCTGAAAAGCTCATTGAACGCTGCTGAGATGTGTGACGACACAAGAGGGGCGAGTCCTGTCTAAGCAGACGATGTCCCATAACATTATACACATTTTTCAGTGCCTGTTTTGTCATCTCCTCTTCACTTATTTCTCTTACTTGACTAGCGTCAGTCTTAATGTTAGTCTGTTGCCTCACTCTTAACTTCGTGTATGGTATTATTTTGATGAAAAATGCAGCGTTAAAAAAATAAAGGAATCAGTCACTTGTAAACAAAATAAGACGCCATTGTATTTTCAGCTGCTTGCACCGCGGCATGTTCGGCGTTTCAAGAGGGAACGAATACCATCCAGCTATTATTCGCAGGGCTTTTCAATTTGAAAATGGGGTTTATTTCATTGATCATTGACCCTTCTCCTGTGTATTTACAATCAAACGGTTTTAGTTATCAGAATCAGTTCACTTTCCCTTTTAGAATGGTGTGAAATAAGGTCATGTTTAAATGTACCAAACTCTTTATAATTTGATAAATAATTGCATTGCAATTACGTTCATTCATTATAGGACGTCGTCTGCTTAAGCAGGATCGATCCCTCGTATGACGACATCAAAACATCGCTATATTTCTGGCGAATCCTCGGATATTCCACATGCTGAGAAGAGCTTTTATTTATGTTGTTTTTATAATCATCATATACGCAGTTGACATAAAACTTATACAATTGCCATCTGTAAGCTTCCCAATTTCTAGTGATACATTAATTGCCATATTTGTGATTTTCTTGAGTGTTCTACTTAATCAAATAGGTAGACGTATTGGGAGTAGAGAGAGAGAGAGATAGAGATGGGGTGGAGTTCTTGCGGACCTCATTTGATTCCTTTACCTGTATCAACTGTTCACTAAGCACTATAATAATAATAATAATAGCTGTTTCTTATAAAGCGCTTTACCAGTTACATTGTAACCGACCAAAGCGCTTACATCATAATTACCCCCGCCGGTCACTGGATTCAATTGCAATTCTGCACATTACAGTGCACATTACCCACTCCTCCGGGAAGCAATCCAGCTAGTCACTTTTTTCCAAGCACGCACATGCTAATCCAACCACAATGACGTTCGTATCCTACCGGGTACCCATTTAACACCTGGAGAGGAGCAATGTAGATAAAATGCCTTGCTCAAGAGCATAAGTGCCGTGCCGGGGTTCGAACCCACGACCATTGCATTTCCAGTCAAGTGATTAAACCACTCGACTACGACACCTCTGCCAGGTCGATAATCATTTGTGACTGCATATGAAACTGACGATCCGATGATTATTTCTAAGAAGCAACTAACATCCTCGAGCGTTTATACTGTATTGATTAGATATAAAATATTAATTTTGAATTATATTTTTACACCGTTATGGCTTTCATTATCAATTCTTCTGTTCCAAACCATATTCACTTAGTAGGATACAATTTCTACAAGAGATTGGTCGTTACTGTATTTTATATATTATTTATCCTTCTGACCATATTTGGGAACATCTTTGTAATGACTGCCTATGCAACTGATAGGAAAATACGCAAACAAGCCTCCAACGCCATCATCCTTCACCTCTCCATCGCTGATTTCATCGTTGGTGCATTTTCCCTGACCTTTAATTTGACCAATCTGTTCCCCAACGACGAGTGGATATTCGGTCGTACCTTCTGTAAATTTTATACAACTGTTGACTACCTTGCAGTTTCGGTTTCTTGTGCCATGATTGTCTGCTTCACCATTGATCGTTTCTTGATGGTGATCAAAACGTTGGAATCATTTCCGCAGGTCTGAACGCAAGCTTGGTGTATGGTTGGGAGACATTTACCGGCCACGAAAGTAAGCTAGACTACTCTGAAGACTGCGATGTAGAATTCAGAACCAGTCCATTTGTCATTATCTTTTATAGCAGTATCACCGGGTATGTTCCACTGATTCTGGTTGCCACAATGAATGTCTTGATAGTGTTACACCTGAGAAGACAGGTTAGAAAGTTATTTAGAGACTTTTCTAAAAAATCTGGAAAAGAAGATCATCGCCAAGCCAACTTGACACAACCAAAATCAAGCATCAAAGTAATTTCAAGTGACACCCCTTGCGATCCAAATCATATCGCAATTAAAGTTGTAATGCAGTCTGTCAACTCAAAATCGCCCATAAGAAAAGAACCCTACGTTCAACATGCTAAATACGTTGCCTCGGAAGCACCTTTGAGCATTACCATAATGGCATCAAACACGGTCTGTTCAGTCCATGATGACAGTTGTCAGGTACCCAGAAACCGGTCTCTCAGACCCGAAAACTCACTCTCACATGCTACGAAGATGCAGTTAATCCGCTACAGAAGGAACAGTCGTGCTGCTATACAACTTGGTGTCCTTGTCACCGTTTTTGCAATTTGTTGGTTACCTTTCGAGATAACAACTACAGTCGACGCTTTGTGCAATAGCGGACGTTGTGTCAACGAACTTATTTTACAGATTACTGCGAATCTGCAGTGGGCAAACTCTGCCATCAATCCACTTCTCTATGCTGCAACAAATCATCAGTTTCGGATAAATTTCATGAGGTATTTGTCTCTTAACCGATGGCAATGAATTACTTATTCTGTACTGCTGAAAAGATTATTTTGGCTAGTCATGAGAAGGTAGAAGTAGGGAGTCACACTTTTTCCTTAAACTTCGGTTCTATATGTTGTTCCTCTAAATTTGTTTCACTAATAATATTGTCAAGATTGCGAAAACAGAAAGAAATTTCTGAAAGTGTAAACGAATTAGACTCAGATATATCGTGTTCCTAAGTGTCGTTAGAAGTTGAATGGGATGGGGTAAAATACGAATAGGCCTACACAAAGAAAATATTAGCTATATGGTCACCAGAGCCATTATCATGTAATGGGTGTTGGACTTATGTATATATATATATACATGTATATATATATAAGTGTAAGGAAATAACATATACAACAGCTTTGGCAAATCTCGTTGGAATAAATACAATGTGAAAGAAATGCGAGAATAACGTTGCGTAGCTCAATCAAAGTTCCCCAGAGCTGTCCTCCCTTTTTGAAATTTTTGCAAAGGCTGAAAAATGTCTCTGCCGGGAATCGAACCCGGGTCGTTGGCTTAGAACGCCAATGCCTTAACCACTAGACCACGGAGACGGGTTAGTGGTTTCGGCGACACCAGATTCAATTGACCGACAGATTTGACAAATCTTCAACCTTATTAATTAATTTCTTTGTCGGGGGCAGGTGAGTTTTGAACAAAGACAAGCCGCGTGCCTCAGCTGGATCCAAGCAAATGCTTTGAGATACATGTATACATTAGAATAATTATTAACAAGTGTAAGGAAATAACATATACAACAGCTTTGGCAAATCTCGTTGGAATAAATACAATGTGAAAGAAATGCGAGAATAACGTTGCATAGCTCAATCAAAGTTCCCCAGAGCTGTCCTCCTTTTTGAAATTTTTGCAAAGGCTGAAAAAATGTCTCCGCCGGGAATCGAACCCGGGTCGTTGGCTTAGAACGCCAATGCCTTAACCACTAGACCACGGAGACGGGTTAGTGGTTTCGGCGACACCAGATTCAATTGACCGACAGATTTGACAAATCTTCAACCTTATTAATTACTTTCTTTGTCGGGGGCAGGTGAGTTTTGAACAAAGACAAGCCGCGTGCCTCAGCTGGATCCAAGCAAATGCTTTGAGATACATGTATACATTAGAATAATTATTAACAAGTGTAAGGAAATAACATATACAACAGCTTTGGCAAATCTCGTTGGAATAAATACAATGTGAAAGAAATGCGAGAATAACGTTGCGTAGCTCAATCAAAGTTCCCCAGAGCTGTCCTCTCTTTTTGAAATTTTTGCAAAGGCTGAAAAAATGTCTCTGCCGGGAATCGAACCCGGGTCGTTGGCTTAGAACGCCAATGCCTTAACCACTAGACCACGGAGACGGGTTAGTGGTTTCGGCGACACCAGATTCAATTGACCGACAGATTTGACAAATCTTCAACCTTATTAATTAATTTCTTAATTTCTTGGGAACTTTGATTCCCGGCGGAGACATTTTTTCAGCCTTTGCAAAAATTTCAAAAAGGGAGGACAGCTCTGGGGAACTTTGATTGAGCTACGCAACGTTATTCTCGCATTTCTTTCACATTACATGTATATATATAATAAATAGGTAACACGGAGAGAAAATACACAGAGCGAGCATTTTATATTTTTTCCATCTTTACAATATTTAAATCTCTTATTTTCACATTAAGTACATTACACTTTGATAACATATGACGGGTGCCAATGAGCATAATTTGTCAGCTTCAGAAACGGGAGATAATTTTAAGGTGCATCACTAGTAGTTGTATGACATTCATTTCCTAAAAATAACTTACTTGATGATTTTCAACAAATCTGTTGCAACATTAACAAAATGATCATTGAAACGAGATGCTTTATCAAACAGGTCCGTATTAAAGTGCATGACTTCGAGAGACGTTATTTTTCGGTAACAATGATTTCAGAACCTTCCATGTATCGTTCCGATTTGTATATTGCAATAATTTATTCATCATTATAGTGTTGCTTTTTAAATGACATGTGTAACCCTATTTATTACACGTCTGTCCTCAGCCCTACCTGATCATTTTGCTTAGCAATTGCTTTCTTTTTAACTTTATCTCTTTCTCTTATCAAATTAAAAATTTACTATTTTAACCGAGAGCATTGCTTCCTCATCCGTTTAGTTCTGAAAGGCCTATGCTTGTTGATCACAGATAAGATCATAACGTCCCAATTCGCAACGTCACTCCAATTTATTTTTTTTTTAATCATTTAAAAGCATTCCAATCAATACCCTTGGACTTCCTGAAAGTCACAAGATTATGAGCATGAGTGAGTAAACGTGGCGATTTCCATATCAGGGCCCCATTGCATAAAATTTACCATTAATGGTAACTCTGCTATCAATGGTAACTGCCATGGTAACATCACTCAACAGCCAATCAAAATCAAGGTTTCCATGGGAGTTACCATTGATGGCAAAGTTACCGTTGATGGTAAGTTTTATGCAACGGGGCCCAGGTAATTCATGTAATGATCGCCCATACACACATCAATAACACCCGTCGTCTTTATCTTGTCTTGATCATTCGTCAGCATGTGATCTATAAGTGTAGCTGTATATCTCTGGTAATTCCAGTGCACTTTGTGGTACTAACATAATATAACCCATGAATAGCATTTAGCTGATCGTAATATTTTGTTTGTGATATAAGTGGCTTATTAACAATATCAAGATTTGTATCTCATACTATAAGTGATTGAGAATTAAAATTATTCATGAATACTAATAACTTTTTATACGCAAATAATGCATCACGCCTGGAATGCGGCAGTTCAATAATGGTATAGGTTGATATTTCTTTATTATTTATCATAATAAGGATTGCTTCTAATTCAAGCAGGGACTGATCATCTAGAACTTTATAATCAATATTGTTTTGTATGTAAATAGCCACACCACCACCATTTCGATTGCGATCTTTCCGTATAAGTGAATAACCACATATCGAGACTTCAGTATCATCAAATTCAATATCAAGCCTAGCTCGTTTCATTTAAAGCACAAACATGGATATTATTCTGATTTAAAATAGACTTCAACTCGTCATATTTTTTTAACAAACTCATAATATTCAATTGCACACATCTTAGTTGCACACATCTCAGAATCTTGTATCAAACAAATTATTATACTGTCCTTAATATATACGCACCTACTAAACTGTCAGAAAAGAATGTATTCTATAATTATGAACATTCCCTAATGGTTTAAAAGAATTATACAAGATGGTGATATGTTAACTTGTGGAGGTGATTGGAGCACTATACAGAAACCTTCTTTAGACACACGTGGAGTATCTCATTATATAAACCTAATCAAATCTTTTGAAAATTATTCAACAGAATAAACTTATAGATATTTTGAGAAAAATGTACCCAACAAAAAGACAATTTACTTGGCATCAGTCCTCGTTTGCGATTTTTTTCAAGTTTAGATTACTGGCTCATTTCTTCTTCTTTGTATTACTCGATATACAGTACAGATATCCGCCCAGCACTTAAGTGCGCTCACAATGCTGTGTCACTGAAAGTAAAAGTTAGTAGTTTTTCTTGTGGTAAAGCATATTGGAAATTGAACTTTGCCTTACTCTATGATGAGATATTTAAAGAAAACGTAAGTCGTTTAGTCATGAATGTGAAATTACAATATGCACATCAAAGCCCACAATTGAAATGGGAACTTTGTCAAATTGAAATCAAAGAATTTGCCATCAAATATTCCAAAGAAAACCAAAATCAACAAAATCAAAGTTTAAAACAATTACAGAATAAATTGAATGAATTGTGTGTTAAAGTTAACGAAAACCCCAAAAATAGTAATTAGGGGGAAATGGAAGAAATTGTATACATATAAATGTAGAGGCGCTTATGTTAGAGCCAGGGAAAAGTGGTTAGGATATGGCGAAAAGTCCACAAAATATTTCTTGAAAAGAGAATCTGTTAATGGTAAGAAAAAAGAAATGGACTCTGTAACATACGAGGGTAAAACTGTTACGTCTCCAAATGAAATTTTATATGTTACTACTGAGTACTACAGACAATTATACTCAGTAAATGAAAATATTTGTATTGGCAACGTTGAAACTTATTTTTAAAACGATTTTAAATCGGTTAAATGAAAATGATGCACTTAGTTGCGAAGGTCCTTTAACAGAATAGGAATGTTATTAAGCCATTATATCAATGTTGAATAATAAATCACCTGGTGGAGATGGGTTAAGTGCGGAATTTGACAAATGTTTCTGGCATGAAATTAAGGAAATATTCCTTCCTAGTTTGAATAAGGCATACGAATATGGAGAGTTATCAGATATCAAAAAACAAGCAATACTTACGTTATTATACAAAAGGGTGATAGAAACATTTGTATAATTGGAGGCCTATTTCTTTACTAAATATAGATTACAAAATCATAGCAAGGGTTTTATGTAGACGGTTGCTAAATGATATTCATAATATAGTTTCTTTTGATCAAACTGGTTATATAAAAAGTCGCTCTGCCTCTGAAAATTTAAGATTGGTTCAAGGTGTGATTGATTATTGCAATACAGTGGGAAAAATGGAATTTTACTTTTTTAGATTTCAAAAGGCATTCGATTGTGTTAACCAAAAAAAAAAAATAGACTCAATTTTTTAAAGAGTCATTTATTAGGTGGGTTAAAGTGTTATATACAAAAGCTCAAGGTAATATAATTTATAATGGATGGATAATCATTTGACAAGGATGCCCTCTGGCGGCATTGCTGTTTGTTTTAGTTCTACAAGTGATGGTAACACGGATAAGATCCAATGTAAACATAAGTCGTATACGTGTGCCAATGACAGAATTACCTTGTGAATATAATTTGAAAATTTCCCAGCTAGCTGATGATACGACGTTATTCGTTGATTCTGTTTATACCAATGATCTTGCTATGAATGAAATAGTTTTGTTTGGAAACACTGCTGGATTAGAATTAAATTTTGGAAAAACACAAATTATGCCTTCGAATATACAACAAAATGTGTTGATAAGTTCTCATTGTCAGATGAACTTATAAGGTATCTTGGTGTCGTATTATGTAAAAATATTAATTAGTTCAATGATCTCAACTGGTTAGTTAAAATTAACAAAATAAAAATATAATTAGCTTGTGGAAAATGAGAAAATTGACATACATTGGAAAGATAGTAGTTATAAAATGTTACTTATATCACAACTGATTTATTTAGGTTCATGTTATATGCTTCCTCATGAATATGAAAAAGAACTAAACAAATTGATATATTCCTTCTTATGGAATTCAAAAAGAGAAAGGATAAAACGAAAAGTTGTTAATCTACATATGAAGGTGGTGACCTAGCAATGTTAGATTTAAATGCTAGATTCAAGTCACTGAGACTTTCCTGGTTGTCGAAATTGTTAGATAATAGCACAAACAGACCATGGAAAAATTTTAGCTTTTTCTGGATAAAAAAAATGAAATAATGTGTTATGAACCCGAATATTAAGTTCAATGGTAAATTACTATATTTTGATACGTGGCATGAAAAAGGTATAGATAGAGTAAAAGACATAATTCAAAATGGAACGTGGAAAGATTATTTACAAATTGACCAGACATTAATGACCAATTTTTTGCTGGTCGAATTCCAATATTCTAGGATTAAAAAAGCTTTCCACGGTTTTGATTTGATAATTTGAATAGATCTGAAGTAAACATTAACTATAATCCTCAATTGTTTCAAATAAAAACAGGTGATTATATCAATATTTTGAATACTAAAACAAAACAATTTTATTCTTTGGTGGTTGAATTGAAATCTTCTGAACCAAATGTATGGTACTTTTGGCTGCACAAACTTCAATTAGCAGCAAATTTTAATTGGACTTCATTACTGAAATTTGAGTTTGGAAAATTGATAAATAACAAAATAAACAATATAACTTTAAAGTAATTCATAAGATCTTACCGTTTAAAGAAAATTTATATATTTGCAAAATTATATCTGATATTGCGTGCAAATACTGCAAAAGAGATGAAAATACTTTCCATGTTCTATTAAACTGTCCTGAAGTAAATTACAATACAATTTATAAGGTCTATGTTTAAGTAGTTTGAAATCTAAACAGTTTAATTCAGTTGTTATGTTTCTTGAATTAAAAGAGATCTCCTGGAAATTGTGAAATATAAAAATATATAATATCGAATCAATTTGAAGACATGTATAATCGTATATATTTCATGAATTCTTTCATTTATGTAATATGTGTAATATGTATGGAGTTATTTTTAAATAATAAATTCCTCGTCAGGGGATTAATAAAAAAATCATAGCACAAACATGGATATTATTCTGAATTAAAATAGACTTCAACTCGTCAAAGACAAACTCACAATACTCATTTGCACACATCTTAGTCCCTTTTCGCGTAAAACATCGAATTTTCCATCATTAACAAATTCACATGTCACAGTTTGACAAGTGGTAGACAATATAGCGCCATACAAATCATTTTCGTCATGATCATAAAATGGGAATTGTTTCATTAGCCACCCCGGACATTTCCAGTCAAAAACTGTTCAGAACCATTATTATACATCTCTACTGGGGCACGAGCACAGCTAATATAAATCAACCGCTGGCAACAAGTGCATAATAGACCCATTTGTTATAATCCACAAGGATATTTCTTAGCTATTGGGGGGGGGGGGAGGGGGGAGGGGTTCCTCAAAACATGAAAGCACAATTCCTTTAAAAACAGAAAATAAAAAATAACACACGAAAGATTATCAGTAAAGCACTTAAAGTCTACACCGAAAGTATAAGGTCATTCAGTCATTATCAAATAATAAAACAGAACCGGAAGCAAACAACGAGGGTGTGCACTGTGAGCGGTTCTGTATGAATAGCGGTCCTTCTCTGAATAGCGAGCAAACCATAGACATTTACCTCGCTATTCATAAGGACCTCCATTCATAAGGTCCACTATTCATAACTATTCATAAAGACCGCTATAACGCGTGTTAAATGAATAGCAGTTTTCTATGAATAGCAGTACTTCTGAATAGCGAGCAAACCATGGACAAATTATCTCGATATGCCATAAGGTCCTCCGTTCATAATGACCACTATTCATAATTATATCCCTTCTATGAATATTCATGAGTATTCTAAATACATGATTGGTCAATTTTACTTTCAACAGTCCATTCCGAGCTGAAACGTGTTACGGATTGGATATAAGCGAATAAGTTGTCTCTAATCTTAAAGAAAACAAATTACATGCTCTTCAGCAATACTCTTCAATCCCTGCCTGGTAATATTCGTTTTGATAACATACCTATCGAAAAAGTGAAAACACCTAAATTCTTAGTAAACGAAGAAGCTTGATGGGAGGAATTTTAATTTGTAAACAAATTTTTAGGCATTTTACTCCCAGTGTTTAAGATCGTATGCTCGAGGTCCTCTTCTTTCTGACTCATTAATATTCAAACGGTCCGCCGTAGACAATGGTTAGTAAACGAAGAAGCTTGATGGGAGGAATTTTAATTTGTAAACAAATTTTTAGGCATTTTTACTCCCATTGTTAAAGATCGTAACTATGCTCGATCTGTAATGAAAAACACAAGTCAGAAAAAAATGGAACCAGCGGGATTCGAACCTGTCATCTAGTCAGAAAGAAGAGGATCTTGGGTATTTGATTCCAGTTCATCGTGACTTGGCCGTGAACCAGAATAGCCTGGTGGTTAAGTCGCTGCCCGGCAAGCAGTAGATGACAGGTTCGAATCCCGCTGGTTCCAATTTTTTCTGACTTGTGTTTTTCATTACAGATCGAGCATACGATCTTTAACACTGGGAGTAAAATGCCTAAAAATTTGTTTACAAACCTAAATTCTTAGGTATAATAATTGACGATAATCTCTACTGGAAACCACATACTGATTACTTGTCAAAATTGATTTCGAGAAACACAGGAGTGATTAATAAGCTGAAATATCAATTCCCATCCTTTATCTTGTTGACTCTTTACCTAACCTTATCTTTTCCACATCTTAATTATGGACTACCGCGCAACAACTAAACAGATTACTATGACTTCAAAAAAGGCCATGAGGATTGTATATCTTACAGGTTATCTCTCACATACTGACCAGCTCTTTCATAGTAATAAAGTTCTCAAAGTGTCTGTCTTATACCTTTATAATCTGGGTCAATTTATGTTCCAACTAATCAATAACGAACTTCCGAATGCTCTCTCAGACCGTTTCACAACTAACCATACACTCCACAACTACCCCAACAATACAATCAAACTTTTTCCATCTTCCCCGCACGAGAACGCTCTGAGCACACAAAACATTCGTCTTTACAGGTCCCAAATTTTGGAACATTCTCGATCCAGACCCAATAGAGAAACTGCAGCATTTTAAAAAAGAACTGAAATCTCTCCCTCTCTCTCTCCACACACACACTCTCTCTCTCTATTTCCCTTTCACTCTATAAATTTTCTTTTATGTTCTCTTTTGTTTCCATCTGCTGATTTCCGTCCTTTCTTTGTTTCTTCTCATCTTAATCTCACCATTTCCAGCTCCTTTTCTTCGCTAAATGGGGACCGAACTGGACAAGCCTCGCTTTTAATAGGTTCCCCCACAAGTGTATACACTGTATGCGTTTTTACATCCACTGGAAGATAATTTATTATACTGAGTTGTTATATTATATGTATTATCCTTAGTACTATGCCATATGTATATGTTTATATTTTGCTTTCTCATGTATATATGTAAACCGATTATGGAAACAAATAAAATCAAATCAACTCAAATCAATATAATTTCACTAGGAAAAACAAATCTCTGTCAGAGCTCCGAATATCTTTAACTATTTTTTCCTGGGCAGAACTGCGCATGCTTTATTTAATATTTTCTTCCAATGCGCTATTGCGCTTGCTCACTCAGTCACTGTTCATAGAAAAAATTTGTGTCAAATTCGAACGCTCAGACGACCCGCTAAGCGAGTCCTTGACCTTGTACGGACTGCTCATAACCTTGCCGCCTGCAGTATCGGCGCAATTAAGTCACCGGTACTTTAGCCCCGCGCCTAGATCCGAATCAGCTACTGGCTAATCGGTTCGGATCGGATATGTAAATAAACATTGCGGCCTCCGAGTCCAAGGAAGTTCGCTTTGACCTCTTACAAGGGGCAAATATCGACGATTTTCTTGTTTCCACTGACAGTTCAAATACGAAGAAAGTGAAATATGAGCTATTCGTCGTGCATAGACCATGATCTAGATTATCGTACTACACGTGGTACATGTAACAATAATTTGTAGACTTTCACCGTTCGCCCTGCATGTTTTCGTCTATCGAGCATTCGACTCATTTCGAGGGTCTTCGATCAAACAGGTAAGTCATGTAAGTTAGACTCGAGTCTATACAAGTTACATGTACAGTACTATGGATAAGGTTAGTCAAAATATTGTTTTACGTTTTTCTTTTTCTTTAATTAGTTGGAAAGAAGGGGATATAAAACAAATATACCAAGCAATTAGTTCGAAATTATAGTGGAAATTATATATCTTCAGATAATTTTTAAACTGGATCAGATTAATAAAAGCGATTGAGTCACAGAGTAATGAGCATTAGTAACTATTTTTTCCTCGGGGCTTTGCCCCTCGGAAAAAATAGTACTATGCCAGTCCCTCCTCAGATAAATAATTTCCACTTTACTTTCTTACAGCTTGTTATATTGGTATATTATATCCCTTCTATGAATATTCATGAGTATTCTAAATACATGATTGGTCAATTGATCATCACGTGATAAAATATAATTTAACTAGGAAAAACAAATCTCTGTCAGAGCTCCGAATATCTTTAATTATATCCCTCTATGAATATTCATGAGTATTTTAAATATATGATTGGTCAATTGGTGATCACGTGATAAAATATAATTTAACTAGGAAAAACAAATCTCTGTCAGAGCTCCGAATATCTTTCACTATTTTTTCCTGGGCAGAACTGCGCATGCTCTATTTAATATTTTCTTCCAAGGCGCTACTGCGCATGCTCACTTAGTCACTGTTCATTGAAAAAAAAAATTGTGTCAAATTCGAACGCTCAGATGACCCGCTAAGCTAAGTGAATCCTTGACCTTGTGCGGACTGCTTATAACCTTGCCGCCTGCAGTATCGGCGCAAGTCACCGGTAATTTAGCCCCGCGCCTGGATCCGAATCAGCTGTATTATTATTCGAAGGTCTTCGATCAAATAGCTAAGACAAGTCATGTACACTCGAGTCTATGGTCTATATGGGGGACCTAAAGGTAAGCTACGCACTTTTTTTTGTATGTGGAGCGCGTATTCTACCATAGACAACGCGTATTAAAAGTGGTGCGTAGCTTTAGGACCCGCGTAGCTTTAGGACCCCTGCCATACAACTACAAGTTACATGTAATTGTACGGTACTATAAAGGTTAGTCAAAATATTGTTTTATGTTTTTCTCTTTTTTTAATTAGTTGTAAAGAAGGGATATAAAGCAAATATACCAAGCATTTAGTTCGAAATTATAGTGGAAATTATATATCTTCGGAGGGACTGGCATAACTATTTTTTACTCGGGGCTTTGCCCCTCGGAAAAAATAGTATTATGCCAGTCCCTCCTCAGATAAATAATTTCCACTACACTTTCTCACAGCTTGGTATATTTGTATACTATTTTGTCCTGGGCAGAACTGCGCATGCTCTATTTAATATTTTCTTCCAAGGCGCTACTGCGCATGCTCACTTAGTCACTGTTCATTGAAAAAAAATTGTGTCAACTTCGAACGCTCAGACGACCCGCTAAGCGAGTCCTTGACCTTGTACAGACTGCTCATAACCTTGCCGCCTGCAGTATCGGCGCCAGTCACCGGTACTTCAGCCTCGCGCCAGGATCCGAATCAGCTACTGGCGTATATGGCTATAAATCGGTTCGGATCGGATTATGTAAACAAACATGGCGGCCTCCGAGGAAGTTCGCTTTGACCTCTTACAAGGGGCAAATATAGATGATTTTATTTCTTCCACTGGCAGTTCAAATACGAAGAAAGTGAAATGTGAGCTATTCGTCGTGCATAGCCATAGACCATTCAGATCTAGATTATCGTACTACATGTATGATGGGGGGACCTAAAGCTACGCACTTTGTTTTCAGCACCTAAAAGGTCACAGAAATCACTGGCTTGTCACCAATTTCATTCCATATCCTGATTCTGGATATTCTAAAGTTTATTTGTGGAGAAAATTACAATGGGTGAATGTCAATAATGCACGTTTTCAGGTCGATATCAATGCCGATGTCAAATTTTGTTCTTAAAAATGAAGGGGTCCTAAAGCTACGCACATGCAATAAATAAATGCAAATCTTGATATTGAAATTGACTGTGTGTATCGCGTGTGCGTTTTAGCCTGATTTGAACGCGTTGCATTGCGCGTGTATGTGATTTGTATGGTGCGTAGCTTTAGGACCCGTAGCTTTAGGACCCCCGACCATACTACACTTTTGTAGCAATAATTTGTAGACTTTCACCGTTCACCCTGCATGTTTTCGTCACATTCGAACGAAGGTCTTCCATCAAACAGCTAAGTCATGTAATTTAGACTCGAGTCTAACTTTTATACAAGTTACATGTAGTGGTACGGTACTATGGATAAGGTTAGTCAAAATATTATACAAATATACCAAGCTGTGAGAAAGTGTAGTGGAAATTATTTATCTGAGGAGGGACTGGCATAGACTATTTTTTCCGAGGGGCAAAGCCCCGAGGAAAAAATAGTTACTAATGCCAGTCCCTCCGAAGATATATAATTTCCACTATGATTTCGAACTAAATGCTTGGTATATTTGTTTTATATCCCTTCTTTACAACTAGGCTAATTAAAAAAAACAAAACATAAAACAATATTTTGACTAACGTTACATGACTTGCCTTAGCTGTTTGATCGAAGACTTTCGAGTTCGAATGCTCGATAGGCCTAGACTCTAGAGTAGCCTAGACGAAAACATGCAGGGTGAACGGTGAAAGTCTACAAATTAAATTATTGCTACATGTAGTATGATAATCTAGATCATGGTCTATGCATATTTCACTTTCTTCGTATTCGAACTGTCAGTGGAAGCAATAACATCGTCGATATTAGCCCCTTGTAAGACTAAGAGGTCAAAGCGAACTTCCTCGGAGGCTAGGCCGCCATGTTTGCTTACATATCCGATCCGAACCGATTTTTACACTTAGGGGGCCTATGTGTCCAATCACTTAGACCAGTGAAAACCAGTATAACCAGTGTAACTATTTGACCTCCGTATGTTACTTACAAGTATGTTACTTACAACACACTTGGTATGTTACTTACATACGCCAGTAGCTGATTCGGATCCAGGCGCGGGGCTAAAGTACCGGTGACTTGCGCCGATACTGCAGGCGGCAAGGTTATGAGCAGTCCGTACAAGGTCAAGGACTCGCTAAAAGACAACTTTTCTTCAATGAACGGGGACTAAGTGAGCATGCGCAGTAGCGCCTTGGAAGAAAATATTAAATAGAGCATGCGCAGTTCTGCCCAGGAAAAAATAGTTAAAGATATTCGGAGCTCTGACAGCGATTTGTTTTTCCTAGTTAAATTATATTTTATCACGTGATCACCAATTGACCAATCATGTATTTAGAATACTCATGAATATTCATAGAAGGGATATAATGTTTTATGTTTTTCTTTCTTTTTTGTTCATTAGGCCTAGTTGTAAAGAAGGGATATAAAACAAATATACCAAGCATTTAGTTCGAAATTGTAGTGGAAATTATATAATTATCTTCGGAGGGACTGGCATTAGTAACTATGCCAGTCTCTCCTCAGATAAATAATTTCCACTACACTTTCTCACAGCTTGGTATATTTGTATACTATTCATAAAGACCGCTATCCATAACGCATGACTAAATGAATAGCGGTTTTGTATGAATAGCGGTCCTTCTGAATAGCGAGCAAACCATATACAAATTACCTCGCTATTCTAAATTTATAAGGTCCTTCGTTCATAAGGACCACTATTCATAACTATTCATAAAGACCGCTATCCATAACGCATGACTAAATGAATAGCGGTTTTGTATGAATAGCGGTCCTTCTGAATAGCGAGTAAACCATAGACAAATTACCTCGCTATTCATAAGGTCCTCCGTTCATAAGGACCACTATTCATAAAGACATAAAGACCGCTATTCATAACGCGTGTCAAATGAATAGCGGGTCTTATGAATAGCGAGCGGACCTGAAAAAACAGAAGAGGATACACGTTCGTACAGGCCTGATTCAATTCCTTCCCCCTTCCAGTCGTTAATTAGACATTAAGGAGTTTTCCGATGTGTCAACTAGAACGCCATCCTAGATCCTCCCAGCGACAATGGACTGCTTTGAGTTGACGGCATACAAATTAGGTGAAGCATGAAGCTAACAGTGGGTGAATCGAGGTTCACGTTTCAACGTGAACCATGTTTGACGCGTTCTCGATCTGACTAGTGGACGAGGGAGAAGTCAGTGGACGGGTGAGCCGTTCTTGCACAAAGCGCGGTATGCAGCTAACACAAAGCAGTCCATTGTAGCTGGAAAGATCTAGGACGGCGTTCAAGTCCACACATTCGAAAGCTCACTATTGTCAGAAAGGTAATCACTTGTGACTGCATTATGATGCTACCATTCCGACAACTATTTGCACTGGAATTTCTTATTAAAAAAAAAAAACTTTTTATAAAATGTTAAATGACTATATATTATTAGTAATGATTTCTTTTAAATTAATGTAGATTATTCTGGACTTAAAGGGTCACTAAAATAAAAAAATAATTGCCCATTTTTCGTAGGAAGGTGTCATCAGGAGCCAAAAAATATCCATCACACAATTTTTTATGCATTCAGTCATATTTTATAATCATTTGAAAAGTACATTTTTGCTGATTTACACAGTCATAAGCCCCGCCCCTAAAAAAACTCATCGAAGCGACATCGTGATCACGTGATCTGTGACGCATGAAAAGTAAGGGAAAATATTCCACTAACCTATATCGTGCGCGCCCGGAGTCCCCCGGCAGGCCCAGCCCGGTGCCGAGCATGATATTCACCGCATCGACCATTTGCATTGCGTATTTTCGTGTGTTTAATTCCTCACAATAACTTTGATTTTGGGACACAGTTTCATCAATAATGCCTAATGGGTGTATAGTTGCGGGCTGTAGCAAGACCCCTAAAGATGGTGTAAGCCTACATTATTTTCCTAAAGATGAAAATCTACGGAAATTGTGGGTCGCAAATGTAAAGCTCACGCGGGCAGAGTGGCAAGGGCCGGCCAAGTGAGTGGAGTACAATCTGCAGCGATCACTTTGCTGAAGATGATTTGAGTATCCTGGCCTGTATTCAGAATTTGACATGAAGAGAAGGATAAGCTAGCTAAAAGATTCAGCTATTCCAACGATCAGACTTGGAGTCAAGTCTTCCAATCTGTTTTTCAACGACAGCAGCTGCAGCAGCTTCACTCGTAGACCGAAAATTCTGTCTCTCTTTCGTTAGCTAAGACGACTAACGAACGAGAGACAGAATTTTCGGTCTACTTCACCCGTAACACCAGGGAGCTCCAACGCGTTGGAGCTCCCTGGAGTTACTTCACCCGCGGCCCTTCACCGTATTCTGCGAGGGGTTCAAAGATATAATATGGTCGAATTTCCCCTTGCCACTCGAGCTTCTTTGCCTTCGGTGTCTGATAAATCATTTGATAAATCAGACTTCGTATCTGCATGGCTCAGAAAAGTCCTCCAACTCGGAATCGCGGGCACTTTTCCTCTCTCTATATAAGTTACTCGAATTCAGCCAAAATCTAAGTCAGTACTAACGTACTATGTAAAGCGAAGTAAAAAAAAAAAGCCGTGTGAAATAAACAAAACAAAAGCGTTCACCAGTACAGTCGCTATGTACGAGGGGAACATAGTCACTGCCGTACTAAAGATGTGTAGGACATTGTACATAAAAAATATACAGACGCATAAAACGGCTGTGCACGCGTTTATGACCAATGCAAAACTTTCGTTCGGCAAGCTCAGATGGATGAGAACATTGTTCAAAAGAAAAGCTAAAAACAAAACAAGAGCTGTATATTTGGGCAAAAGCGTTTTCTGATCTTGTAGAAAATATATTGCTAATGATTATTCACTCCTAAGATTATATTGATTAATTTCCTTTTTTCATAAATTGTCCATTGAACAGAGGGGTCAAATACCGCATTCTGTGTACATTATTATATGCTGCAGCCTGCAGATCTTGTGCCTCTTACTTTTCATACGTCACTTGGGGGTTAGCCAATCAGCTCACGAGTTTTAAGGAACGGTCCCAAAACCTCTACTTTTCCCCCTTTTTCGCCAAAACGAGACATAATTTTGGACAATCGATTGGCAGATTCGTGATTAGAAGGCAAAACTACATGGAAAGAGCACCCATTTTCTCTCTAATTTAGTAAACCTTTAAGCATAATAAAAATCATTTTTTGATGCTGATCATTACCAGTTTACATGGTTTGGGCAGGGGATCTGTTTGCTAGCGTCCGCACTGGTAACATTTCACTCATGTGTTGTATTTTCTTGATGGCAATTAAGAGAAAACAGTTTTAAAAGGAAGTCTACAAACAAAATTAAACGTATTAATACCTTAATCTTGAAAGGGGTAAAAGGTAAAGGAGATGAAATGCACTTTGAATACTACACAAACATGGTCGCTCGAGCCATTTGAATATGGCAGGGAGTGTGAGACTAGTTATAATTCGTCCATTTTTGTATATATTCAATATTGCATAATTTTTATTTATTGTTCAATTTTCAAGTTGGACATTGCCAAGAAACATTGCAATAATAACCATTAATTATCTTTCGTACGTCACTCTGTGGTCGTCGACATCTTTTAGTGTAGATATTTGGTCTCAACTGACCATGACGTGTGTTTTACGTGGGTTTTCAGTGCAAAATATCAAACTTATACCACACGTTAAGTAAACTATAACCTGACTTTTTGAACAAAGATCAATTCATTGTATAAATATTTCGTTTTCTATTTCTGTATGATAAGGTGGCAACTGGGACAGTTTGAACCTTGGGACTCCTAAAGTTGTCACTTTCTATAATTATAAGAGACCCCTTTGACAAGATAATTATGTTCACATAATGCGTGTGTTTTTGAGACAGACAGGCATCATATTACTTACAAAAATACCGTTTCATGTTCTCAAGATCACTTGTTAATCTTAATTGGAGTTTTGTATAATGGAATATGGTACGTGTCTCCAAAAGTCACGTGTTTGATCATAGTGGCAGATTACAGGCGGATCCAAGAAGGGTAATGGCTGCAACCCCATGACATTGCCAAGAAGATGGAGCAAACTCCCCCCCCCCCCTTTTTTTAGGAAACCTCACGAGATTTGTTGTCATTTCTTTCTTCTCTTTTTTTAATTCCTTCTAACCCCCCCCCCCCCCCCCCTCCACCCTCCTTGAGAGAGAACTCGGAGGGCCCATGGAGTTCCCAAAATCATTATCAATTTCTTGGAAAAGAAAATGGCTTTCCCCCTTCCTCTTTCTTGCAATCCTTGATCCGCCCAATTTTGCTTTTAAACCATTTGCAGTTGCCTTTATAAATAAACGTCTGGGACAAGTTGTAGTATTTGGTAAAGCTTTATCTCCATGGGCAGACATGGCAGAGCCCGAATTTGTCGTGAGGAGACGAGCTGTTCATATTATTGTGTTTCCAAACGCTGATTCTGGCTTTACAATTGAGCTTTAAAAGTACCCTAAGACAATTTTGTGTACCACTCATTCATTTAAGGGCAATTGTTGATTGAACCTCTGATCGCGACTTTGTTTTGTTTTTTTTCAATTGATCTAACTTTTGTGAAGTTTGAAGTATTCATTCATATGCTGAAAATTTGGGTAAGAAATACACAGAAATATCCAGATCTTCAGAAAATAAGTTGATTGCTCTCAATTTTGTGCTAAAGACACATTGCTGAAAACGCTAACTTTTCTTACTTATGGTACTTAACATTATATTAGAAATACCAAACTGTTTCGACCCTGCAGCTGAGCAAAAACAGATCGTTTTAGAAATAATGGAAAATAATTCAAAGTTACACTTCGACTATTCCACTGATATAGTAACAGAAGTAGAATGTTTAATCATTGCAACAAATCCAGCTATTGCGATAGAAACATCAGTACTTGCCTTTCATCACCAGGTCATCATTGCGTCAAGTTGGATCGGACTTGCAATGATAGGCCTGTTCGGAAACTCCCTCGTTATCGTTTCCGTTTTCGTCACTAAGAAACTCCGAACGATCACGAATATCCTGGTGGTCAATCTCGCTTTTTCTGACTTAATGACATGCAGCTGTCTACCTTTTCTGGGTGCTGGCCTCTTGATACAGACGGACAGTTTCCTTTATAACGAGACTGTATGCGCATTCGTTGTCGGGATCTCATACACGTGCGTATGCAGTAGCGTCTCCACACGTCTGGCCATCGCAGTCGTTCGCTGGTACGTCATTACGAGATCTGTCCGTGGTCATCAGGGTATCCATACGCCGCGGAAGATTGGTTTGGTGGTCTTGTTCATCTGGATGGAGTCTGCAGCCTTAATGGTTATTCCGCCCGTTCTCGGGTTCGGGACGTTCGGCTATTCCGAATACTACGGGATGTGTTCTCTCAAAAGCGGACCAAAGACCACGAAATACGTTTTACTTCAAGGAATTCTCGTTCTATTACACCTGTCAAACACTCTGGTGTTTTATACGTTAATTTTGCGGCATGTACTCCTACACAATAAGCGATTTCGAGCCAAGTACGAGAGCGATAATACTACCAGTACCAGCACTCCTACACAATAAGCGATTTCGAGCCAAGTACGAGAGCGATAATACTACCAGTACCAGCACAACAAAAAGCGATGTTGCACCCACATCTGTAGTATCCCGTCCACCCATGATCAAGGCCATAAACAAGAAAGAAATTGAGATAACGAAGAATCTCTTTATTATCGTCTGTGTCTTCATGCTATGTTTCTTGCCCAGTGCTGTGAATCTTGTCATTCCTGGTGAAAGCCCATTCACCCTCTATAGCCTCGTCATCACAATGGTGAACAGCGTCATTAATCCAATCATCTATGGATTCAAGCATCCCAACTTTCATGACGTCTTCAAGAGCCTCCTGTGTTGCCGCATACCACACAGACGCGTCTCATCCTAAAGATATACTTAGGCCTACACGAGGCGTTCCACTACCGTCGATTACGCCCGACTGGTTCTTCAATTCAGTAGAAGTCAGTCCATAGTAAGTTGTTGTCTTCAGATATATATGTTCTGCATGCACTCATTTGTACGTGTGGATTGTACGCCAGCTTTTCGTCGAAAGTTGATTTTCGGACAAATCCGAAACCTTGCGATAGGCCATCTCAAAATGTTTCAAATGGTAGCGTCAGATTCCGCGTAGAGCTGTTCTGTGCATGTATATGCTTGGATTTCCTTGAATGGAGCAATTAACATAACGCCTTGAGTGCACCGGGCCGAGTCCGATACTTGTAGTCTCTTTCATAAATATACAGATTGGATAGCCCCAAAGGTACAGGAAAAAAAAATCGCCACCGGGCCATATGCTCGTTCCACACGTCAGTGACTTGAACGGTCTTTTGCGCGTCATGAAATAGTGGTATCGTTTAGAAAAGTGATTGAAAAATGAACAGTACAAACAATACTTTAAATAACTGGCGTATGGGTTAATTGCATTCACAGGACCAATTAGCGCATATACTGACACACTTGAAATGACGCCTCGTGTGAGCCGGGCTTATTTTTTGTGGCGCGGTTTTACGCACCAAGTAAGAGTGCCATCGTATGCATGCAAAACGAATAGTGCCAACATTACGTTGAATTATTAGCTACAATTGCCTACAAATTAAAGTCTCCATCGGCGTAGGCAATAATTCAGTTGAAATGACGACTCATGTGCACACTTGACTAGTTATTGATTTGATACATTTTGCTAGAGTGTCTGCAAACGAATAAAGAACTAAATGTGATCTGCTTATAAACTTGGGATAGTGCAAAAATGTGTTAGTGAATAGTTGTTGTCGTGTCTGCATTTCGCAGAAGAACCCATTTAGAATAGATATGTGGAGCTTTCAATCGTGAATTCGTTCTAGGCCTATATCTAAATATACATGTATATAGGGGTCATGTCGGTGTGAGTTAGATGTGCAATACTTTAAATATGTTAACTCGCATTGTGTTTTTAGGTGTCTGTATGTGTCTATATGTACTTATACAGTCTTGGAATATTTATGTACGAACTTTCGAAGGGTAATTTACCAGATGCTTTCATCCCAATATTTCTCTACTTCTATTCTGTTTCGCTTCTTATTGCATATTAATAAGACTTACTCACAATGTTACCCTATACGGGAGCCTTATCGTTTACAAGTTATACTTTTTATTTTGGCTCCCCACCTTTTACATTATTATATTTTTTGCCTGTCTTATACCTATATCTATTTACCGTACATTATAACTGATTTCCATTCTTTACCCGTACGTTTTGTAACCGACTCTTATGCTCGTAAAATCTGAATGTTTTTTTTTATGTATTAAAATAAACGCAGCTTCAGATTAAAAATACATTTATTTCTTTCTCATAATCAAATGCAAAATGAAATGTACATTCACAAATAAAATGGTGGGAGGAGGCACATTGCTTGTGATGGGGTCGCCTTTACAATACATATTTATGTATATAATATTATACAACCATTATAACATACACCAAAAAAATAATTTAAAAAAAAATCAAACTTTAAATATTACAGTCTATTTGGATTAAATGTAATTAAACTGGAAAAAGTCTATAAACGTAGTGTACTATTAAAAAGCACACCTTCTCAGCCTAAGAGTAATGAAACAGCAAACCTGAAGTTAGGAAGCCACTGTAAGAAAGACTATCAGTGATCACCAAATGTGTAATAAATACTAATATACAATACTCATATAAGAATTGTTTGCTGATCATGATACATGGTTGTGATAATACAGTATATGATATATATATACATATATGTGTGTGTGTGTGTGTGCGTTTGTTTAGCATTATGTCCGAGGACATTTTCGGACTGAGAACAAAAAAAAATCATGACAACAATGGTCCTCGGAAGGCGGACAATAGTCCTCGAACGTCGAACAATGAATTTATGCCTTATTCCGTCGACTGTCCGAGGACGAGTAACAATAGAGGAACAATAGTTGTCCTCGGAAGTAAAGGCATGTAAACGTGTGTGTGTGTGTGTGTGTGTGTATTTGTTTTTCTGGGAAGACTAACAAGCAATGCTTTTAACCGAGAACTCTGTGGATATGGCAAGTTAGAGGTTAGAGGTCATTTTATTTCCTCATAAGTTACCAATAATGAAACTATCGAAAAACAGCAGATAAACTAAATGGAGAATGTGAGCCGGTTTCGAAAATCTTTAATCTACAGATCTTATATCATCTTATGGCAGTCTTACGGCGTTTACAGACTCATGGGAAGAAGATGAAGTGGTCTTAGATGTGGTTCTATGAACAGCTTCACCAGTTGAAATTTGTAGTAATGAAAGTGTAGTAATTAAAGTGTACTCATCAGTGCTGATTGCATCTGCAGAGTGAGAAGATGGAACTCCTAGTAACACATCAACAGCTTCAGATCCAGCAACTGAATCAGATGAAGGAGCTGGTAATAGTGACCTTGGGTTTTATGATATGCTATTCCTGCCCCATTCCTTCATACTTTACAGTAGACAAATTCAATAAATGTAATTCAACATTTGATTATAAACAGCATCTATCAATTATGCATCTCAACTGTCGTAGTCTAACAAAGAACTTCGACAATTTATCGTTATATTTAAATGATTTTGAAAGACAATTTAGTATAATAGCTTTGTCAGAAACATGGTTGAATAAATCACATGCTAATCTGTGTTATCTTAGTAATTACTCATTTATAGGTCAGGAGAGAGAAAATAAACGTGGTGGTGGCGTTGGTTTCTACATTTTGAACAAACTAAGATAAAGAATAATCTCAATATAAGTAATGAATACTGTGAAGCAATGTTTGTACAAATCAATGACAGTTTGATTATTGGTTGTATATATAGACCACCCGGTCAACCAGTAAATGAATTCTTAAGAATATTACAAAATATTTTGCATCTTATTCCACGTTCTATGTCATGCTATTTCTTTGGAGATTATAACATAAATCTTACGTCATCTGAGGGAAATATCGTCAATAATGAATTTACAGATCTATATTCTTCGTTTTCATTTTGCCCAGTTATTAATAAACCCACCCGTATTACTAAATATTCTGTTACATTGATTGATAATATGTTTACAAATAGACCAGACATGGTTAAACAATGTGGTATTCTTCTTGGAGATATAAGTGATCATCTACCGATATTTAGTATTATAACCTCTTATTGCTTGTCTTCAAATTGTGACTATGTAAATATATTTAAACATGTAATCAATGATTATAATATTGCTCAATTTTGTAGACATTTAAAACATTTTGATTGGGATCTCCGTGAGACAAATGTAAATGATATGTTCAATGAATTTGTAGATAATTTCCTGGAGTTGTACAACAAGTGTTTCCCTCTCAGAAGATCAACAAATATTGCTAATCATAAGAATAAAACTTGGTTCACAAAAGAACTAAAAAGACTATGTAGGAAGAGACAAAAATTATACAGAAAATTTATTTTGAATCGAACAGCAACAAATGAAAGAATTTATAAAATATTTCGTAATAAATGCACAAAGATTATACAAAAAACAAAACAACAATTTTATAAATCTAAGTTCTGTGCTGCTACAGGTAATTCCAAGGCTACGTGGAAAGAAATAAATTCAATTTTGAATAGGAAAAAAAATCATAACGTGCCAACAAAAATTGTGAATAATAATATTGCTGTAACTGATATAAAAGAAATAGCCTCTGGATTTAATGAATATTTTATTTCGCTAGGCCCAAATTTACAAAATAAACTAGGCCTACATGACACTCCAGGTACATGTAGTGAACAGTTTTCAAAATTTCTTAAAAATCCTTGTTCGTTTTCAATATTTTTTCAACCAATTTCTGAAAGTGAAATTATATCTGTTGTTGAAAAATTAAAAAATGGTACTTCTTCTGGTTTTGACAATATAGATATAAAAGTTGTCAAAAAAATTATTCCGTTTATATGTAAACCTCTATCTCTAATCTTTAACAAATCTATTTCTACAGGCATTGTACCAGATAAACTGAAGGTAGCTAAGGTTATACCCGTATTCAAAGCAGGGTCAAAAGAAACTATGACAAATTATAGGCCGATTTCTGTACTTACTGTTTTTACTAAGATAATTGAAAAATGTGTCTTCACCAGAATTTCAAAATTTTTATTTTCTCACAAAATATTAAATGAAAATCAATTTGGATTTAGGGAGGGCCTTTCAACATCATTAGCAATTACAAAATTCACTCAAGAAATTACCAATTCCCTTGAAAGCAAACAAACAACGATAGGTGTTTTCTTAGATTTGTCAAAGGCATTTGACACGATGGACCATCATATTTTATTGCAAAAATTAAATCATTATGGTATACGGGGAATTCCTTATATATGGATTGAAAGCTATTTAAGTAATAGAAAACAATTTGTTACAATTAATTCAACCAAGTCCAATATGTTAGAAGTTGTGTGCGGTGTTCCGCAAGGTTCCATTCTCGGTCCCTTGTTATTTCTAATCTATATAAATGATATTCAGTGTTCATCAAATGTTTTAAACTTCATACAATTTGCTGATGATACCAGTATTTTCTTCACTCACAACGATATTTCCTTTGTTACTAGAACACTAAATAATGAATTGCATAATGTATGTGAATGGTTAAAGTGTAACAAGTTAGTTATAAATATATCCAAAACTAATTTCATGGTTTTCAGTAATATGAAGTACAATATTGAGGACATAACACTCCATATGAATCAATTTCAATTGTTACATACAAATCATTCAAAATTTTTAGGTGTTCATATTGATGAATCTATGTCATGGAAGTATCACATAGGAGATATTTGTTCTAAAATTTCACAAGTAGTAGGTATATTATATCGTTTACGAAATGTTCTGCCTGAAAAAACACTTCTAACTATTTATAACACTTTGTTTCTGCCTCACATATCTTACTGCAACATTAATTGGGCTGGATGCCCAAAGTCATATTCGGATAGATTGTTTAAATTACAGAAAAGAGCCATTCGCTTGATAACAAAATCTTCATACACCGCTCATTCTGCTCCTTTATATTTCAGGCTCAAGGTTTTAAACTTGTACGATATAAGGCAGTTACAAACTGGTATCTTTATGTACAAATGTAAACATAACTTACTTCCTCTTTACATTACTGCCATGTTTCCTATAAATGCTACCATTCATTCTTATCAAACTCGGTCTGCTAATGATTTTCACTTCCCCAAAATACGAACATCATATGCAAAATTTACTTTATGTTTTACCGGACCAAAATTGTGGAGTTCCTTACCCAACGATATAAAAAACTCAGTGTCGCTCCAATGCTTTAAACGCAATCTTAAAAATTACATGATAAATAAATATCAGGATCAGCAAAATTATTAGTAGAGATCTTAACATGTTTTGTCCCTTTCATTTCTTAATTAATCATCTTTTACTGATGGAAATGACTAGATTTGTTTTATAATCGTTATATTTACATAAACATTGTATTTAATTTAATACTATATACTGGGTGCTGATGTACTTAAGACTCTTTTCGGTCTTCCTGTTGGCTCCCTCCACAATAATAAGGTGTATCATTACATTTGATTCATTTCTGTTTCATGCTACAGATCAATGTCATCGCAATTGTATTTTGTTCGCTTGAAAGTAGTACTGTTACCTTGTTTTATACATTTGTTTATTTGATATGTACTTTTATGTACTCTATGATGTATTTTATTGTTGTGGAAAATAAATGAATTGAATTGAATTCATACAGGCTGAAAATCGAATATCGGATCCAAAGCTTCCATGTACGTCGGCGGCGGAGCTGCAGGCGTCACTTCGCTGTAAGCTGGCGGCGGTTGCAAGTCCCCCGAGACTCTTCTCATTCCTGGAACTCGACGCACAGAATACGGTGATCCTGTTGGAGTCGTATTGTCAAGATCTGTCGCTTGGTGGTTCACTGGTTCTCCAGAAAGACTGCGTGAACAACACTCCCTTGGTCTAAGTCCAACATACCTTAGACAAAGGCATATAGCACCACATATAAAACGTAATACGATAACACACAACCAGTCTTCGATGGTTTTGCCTCGGCAGCATACTACCAAGATGAAAATAAGCGAGATAATTATAGCAGGGATGAGAATATATTTATGAACAAAGCCTTTTGATGAATTGCCAGTGTCAACCTCGGTCCAGTAACGTCCGTCGGTGCCATCTACGTTTGCAAGACAAAGCAAAAGTCACAACGAAATCGAATGTTTGCATCATGATTAGGATATCACAGGTGTCAGTGAAATAATCTGATAATGCTGTGTGCTAAGAAAGGAAGAGAAATTTAGTCTTGCATAATTCAAAGACATTAACATATTTCCAGTCTCGTGCATATATCTGACACAAAAAAGTGTACGATAATCAATTACAAAATCTCTGAATTGTTCGTAATTTCATGTCAGCCACGAAATTTAAAAACTGTTATTTTGTTTTTGTTCAAATTTAGTTATATTTTCTTCCTTAGGCAATATTTTTCGGGTTAAAAGCACTAACAGCAGGGTAAAGAGATAACATAAATAAGCGTAATACCAAAGAATCAAACTTGAAGATTTCTGTAATTGTTTAAAAAAATTGGTCTGGGATTTCCCGCACAAAAATATAAGTTTCTCTTTTTCTCAGAAATAATGCTCACTAATAATATTTTCAAACATTTATTTGTATGAAATACCCTGATAGCAGAAAGTGTTAAAAAATGACGTGATATTTACGTCGTGGTTTTCGTCTTTTTTACGTCCTGTAATTACGTCAATAAGACGACAACTTGCACCAACGCAAGACGTCAAGAGGACGTCTTGTTTTGACGTCATCTCTACGTCTTCATTCCTCTTCCCTGATAGCAGAAAGTGTTAAAAATGACGTGATATTTACGTCGCGGTTTTCGTCTTTTTTACGTCCTGTAATTACGTCAATAAGACGACAACTTACACCAACGCAAGACGTCAAGAGGACGTCTTGTTTTGACGTCATCTCTACGTCTTGTACACTGTAAAAACTAAAGTGCTACTTTTAGGGGCATGTATAGTGACTGCACCTGAAATGCTGTTTATAGCACTTGTGTGCTAATTTACCAGCAAAAAAAAATGTGACCGTGACGAGCCTCGAACCAGGTTCCGCTGATTGAGAGGCGCTGACGTTACCGATGGACTAACGAATGCTTCTTGCATCCAGTTTAGTCATGGGAGTCAAGTAGATAACATGAACTATGTGGTGTCGTAAATTCACTATGTAACAATATGATCTGCTCTAAATCGTACAATGTGAGTTAGTCTAGCGGTAATGTCAGCAATTCTCGATCACCGGACCCGGGTTCGAAGCTCGCCCAAATCATTTTTTTAATGAATGTTTAGCAGTTTAAGGAGCCGCTCCAGCTCCCGTGAAAGTGCTGAAATAGCACGCTGTGTGCATTCAATAGCACTCTGAGTGCAGTCCCTATGCATGCCCTCAAAAAGTGCTATATACAGCACTTCAGTTTTTACAGTGTACAGATGACGTCAAAATAAGACGTCCTCTTGACGTCTTGCGTTGGTGCAAGTTGTCGTCTTATTGACGTAATTACAGGACGTAAAAAAAGACGAAAACGAAATTATCACATAATTTTTACCACTTTCTGCTATCCGGGTACATGTATTTCAAAAGAAAACTTTCCAGGAGGAACTCTAAGGTATCTTTATCTTTACATTACCAAAATTTCATGGCGAACGGGCATTCTGGACAGATATCAGATGAGGGATAGGGGAATCTTCCCACTGTCCCCTCCCCAGTCAGCAGTTCAAAAATAATAAAGAGCGTTTATAAGCATTGATGTATGGACCAAACATTGCTTTCAACTTTGACCTTCACTCTCAGAAAAATTGCAAATTATGATCTTTCAAGGTTTTAACCCTTATCCCATTTTGGTACCACAATAGAGTTCTCCAGTGGAACCTTTGTAATATGGTTTGGTTCTTCAGAGGATTCACTAGCTTCTTTCTTCAGTATTATTCGCGGCATAAAATAATCCATTTCGCTTTTATTCAGACAGAATAGATGGAGACGAAGGGGAGAATTCTGAATGACAAGTCACCCCCCCCCCCCCCCATTGAAAAAAAATCAAAACAGGCATCAACATACGAAAGGCGTATTGCGGCCCTCATTTATTCCTATGATGTGATACAATCATCAGTTGCTACGAAATGGTTAAAAAATGGCCAATTTTTCTCATAATTTATAGAGGGGTTCTCAAAAGAACCATTATGCTACGAAGAACCCATTTGTGTTGTTCAAAAACCTTTATTTAAACCTGCATAACTTTAATATGTTCATGGGGGAATGTGGTTCTCATCAGAATCACTGTGCAATATCAAGAACCCCTTTAGAACCTTTTTGTTTTCCGCCTTAGATTGCAGGAATGGAAATCACCTTGTCTCTTCTTGCATATAAATTTGAGATCCTCGCTTCCACAGCCCGTGACAGTCCATCGTCCATTATTAGCAAAATCAATGGCAGAACAAAGGTAGATGGAGGTAGATTCTCTTCCAATGAAGCTATATTGAGTAAGAAAAACACAATATTGCAGATTTGTAACTTTGATAATCTTACTCCTAGATACTAATTGAATGGAATGATTTGTGAAAATTAGTCACGTGTCACTCGTAATGTCTTGTATTTTAAACAGCTCACTCCTAGATCCTAATCAAATGACTGGTTGAAAGCAGTCACGTGTGAATCATTTAATGAGTTATCTTCCTTTCTCTTTTTTTTTACACAACTCACTCCAGGATTTTAATGAAACGATACATATAATTATGTAAAGGTTTTGTGGTCAAGTGGATAGGTCACCAGAATATGGACCTCAAGGTTCAGGCTTCGAGTCCCGGCCACAGCGATAATGTTCTTTGGCAAGTCAATAGCATACATTCTGGAATTTTCCGTTTTGAGATAATCCTTGGTCCACCATAATGTCAATTTAAAGAGAAGGTTGAGTTCTGGTAGAGGTGAAAAATACTTTGTGAGCTTTCTCATTCTTTTGAAGTCAGTTTGGAAGAATACAATAAAGGAAATGTCCTTATGGAAAGGACTGCTCTTCCAATGTGTCCTCAGTTTGGAAATATGACAAGCAATGTCTGAAATGTTTGAACTAAACTCTAATGCAACTGATTCTAGAACTTTCAATAGTCAGTTTTAAATTGCAGAAATTTGGAAATTTGGAAATGTCATTGTCTATGGTTATTTGCAAAGGTGTAAACATCCCTGGTTATCTTTATATTTTATGACAATCTCATCTTGTCTTTATTTGAATTATAATATCGTATTGGATAAAATGTAACATCACGAAGTGTATCAACATAAATCAGTGTTATTATAGTGACCCCCTGGCTCTGACTTGTCATTACTCAAACCTTTTTCGTTGTAATTTATATTTTCTGCTTTTACTTTTGAGATACAGCGTTAAAATGATAAAGCCAGCGAGTTTTAGTATAAGACAAATCAAGGCTATTCTGCCTCTTTATTCTTTATTCTGTTACAACAATTTATATTTCAACTGTACTGAACCGTATCTAAAGTTAATATACTTTGTTTTCTGTTATTGGAATTTCACTTTATAACAATATTGCCTGCAGTAATGTCAGCACAATACCACTATCTATCTGTATGGACTATTTTTTACTGTAAATATAGTCATTAATGTAATATATTTTGTTTTGTTGTTCTATTTATGTATGTATTTTAATATAGACATTCAAAGGTTTCAGCTTTCAGCTGCAATCTTGAATATTCTTCAATAAACCATAAACCTAACCTAACCTAACATGGGTGTGTAGTCCCATATACAACTATATGCGTCAAATCCTTTTCATTTTGGTGATTTCAAAACATCACAGCAATTCTTATATATTACATAATCATACTTTCCCAACTGCTCCCAGACATTGCCTTTCACAATGTAATCACATGACCTGAAGTAAGCTTTATCTTTAAATTGACAGCGTAAAATTAGAATATTAGAATAGAACGACAACAAAAGCGATATTGTGTTTTAAAGAGAAAGTTGAGTTCTGGTGAAGGTGGAAATGGATTTGCGAGCTTTCTCATCCCCTTTTATTACTATGTGGAGCAATATCATACATGCAATATTCCATGGAAAGGATTGGAATAAAAGATGCCCTCACATTCCCCCAAAATCATTTTAAATAGCTTAAAGTTTGGACAAGACTTTAATGCTACATGTATGTGTAGTCCTAGTTACCCATATTGTGTGCATTGCATTTCTCTGTATGTGATTTTGAGCAAGACTGCGTCAATTTATTATCTTTCTGATGATTCAAAAAGGATTGGAATAAAAGATGCCCTCACATTCTGGTGAAGGTGGAAATGGATTTGCGAGCTTTCTCATCCCCTTTTTTTTACTATGTGGAGCAATATCATACATGCAATATTCCATGGAAAGGATTGGAATAAGGGATGCCCTCACAATCCCCCAAAATCATATAGCTTAAGGTTTAGACAAAACGTTAATGCTACATGTATGTGTAGTCCTAGTTACCCGTATCCATGTGCAGTGCATTTCTCTTGTATGTGATTTTGAGCAAGACTGAGTCAATTTCTAGTATCATCCTGATGATTCTAAAACCTTTCCATTCATAATTATTCTTACGTACTACGTACTTTTTACCAACGACTCCTAGACAGTTTTTTTTTACACAATGCAATCGAATAGCCAGAACTCAGCTTTGTCTTGAAACTTACTTTGAAAATGTGGCACTTGAACCAGAACCATCGAGCCAGAAGCCGTATTGGTCCATTCCTACCCAGACTAGTGATGTCTCATTTTCGAAGACTTCTGGAATGCACAAGTGTCACACACAAAAAAAGAAATTACGAAACATTCGTTTGGGGAGTTGAATGCCTGAGGGCAACAGTGATAAGATGCACTTTTTTAACCCCCGTCAAACATTGTATTTTTCATATTGATTTGTGTTGATATCATGATTCAAGATTCATAATTCAAAATACATTTCCTTCTCATAATCAAATACAAAATGAAACATTAATTCACAAAAAACCATGGTGGAAGGAGACGAGGGTCCCTGTAGCACATGGCTTGTGGTGTACATAATATACAATATTATACAACAATAATAAGAAAAAAATTAAAAATTAAAAAATTAAGTAAAAAAAAAGTAGAAAGAAATCTGTAATATGTGCTACTGACAATAATGTAAAAAGTATCTATTTTTTACAGCACGAGTAAATATATGGAGTGAAGAGCATGATTTAATAGAGTCATTTAAGTTTTTCCAGAGTTCGGGACCAAAAAAAAAAGGAGTTTGAGAGTTTGAAACAAACAGATTAAAAAACTGTTCGGGGAGATATTTGTATATGACAAATAAAATAATAAATAATGATAATAATAAGCTATACCTTTAGATAGAATAGGCTATCAATTGGCTCTATTAGGCTACTATAGATAGCTATAAATTGCAAACTTATCGACTGTATTCTCGTTGTTAATAGAGACTTGTAAAATTAGCCTTAGTTGTGGATCATTAACATTTCATCATAAATAAATTTTTAAATGATTGTGGATCGATTTTTACAATTGTTCGTAAGGGCAATTATTTCAACGAATTGTACAGGTGGATTTTTACCATTAGTTGTCAATTGGTTTAACTCGACCTTATGTCGAGTGACTCGAGTGCTTGTATGAAGGAATGCCAATGATGAACTCACGCCTTCAACGTGGATACTAACAGGAGCCAATCCAGGATCTTGTAAAGGCGGGGGGGGGGGTACGATTGGAAAAAGGTAATTACAATTTTCGGTGCTAATTTACTCACAATATTCTCTGACAAACAATTTTTCAGTGCTAATTTACTTCAAAAGTGTTTTTCTTTTACTTATTTTTTGCCGCCTAGAATGGCGCTTTCCGTATGCAAAACAAAACTAGTAATAAGATATAATATATTTGTAATTTGTTTTATTTTCTAGATGGACAGGTTCCTCAGAATTTGTTAACTCCTGGTCGGTAAAATAGATATTTGTGTTTGCTTGTTGAAGTAGTTTCGGTCCGACATCTTTTGCCTCACCGGTTTAGCAGCTCACTATAGCAATAAACCTACCTACAAGGAAGTCATTTTCTTCTTGATTGACTATGGATGTCAGGAATCCGCCATCATACCCACATCGTGATGCTGCTTGTTGCCATGACAATGGCTCATCGTAGAGTTTGTAGCAATAAATATAGAATCCATGTAGATCACGTCTGATCCAACCAGGGGGACAGGACACTTGCGAATCTAACAACCCCAACAAAATGACACACAAATTCTTCAGCAGATTGTCTTCGCATTTTTCTCTTACATTTGCATGTTTTCATTATATAGATTAAACAAGACTTGTTGAATAATCATGATAATGGTACTGGTAATTTCTTCACTCTTATTATTCCTGGCCTGCACATTATAATGCTCTACTACAGTTGTAATTTACCGTAAGTTCGAAAACCACACAAACATTTAATTTTTTCCACCAAATAGTTTGAAATACTTTAAAACTTAAAATTAGAGAAAAAGGGGAAATATCTACAGATTGTGATGTCATCAGTTGAAAATAGATTTCAGCAGTTCTGTTAATGGAATCCATTCGTCAAAGTTAAAACGCAGGCAGCCTTGTGTTTAGAGACTGATCAAAGGAAAAAAAAGGGAATCTTCATAAGGATGGCCTTTAAGAATAATTTTTTTAATGCATTTTAGGTAGAGGTGGTGTCTTGTGAACAAGTCAACAGACTGCGGATCACAAGGTACATGGATCAAATTTCTGCCTTAGCACTAACGTCCTTTGGCAAGCCACTGATCTTAATAGTAAATTGGTGCCGGTAGGAATTAATTCCTTGCAGCTTCATCACCTTATTTAGGGCAGCTAGGCTGAGCCGGGGTAATAATCTAAAGCTATTTGCAGCCCATAGAGGCATTGAGAAATATATGGTATAAGCTATATACAACAACGGACTGCTTTTTGTCTTCTTTTTTTTAACGAGAAACATTTTTCAAGGGAAATTAACGAAATCTTTGTCAGCAGGTGGTTTCTGTCCAGGTGGTCTCTATTGCAGGTTTTAAGTATCACTATCAGGGCCCCGTTTCATAAAACTTGTTATCAGTAACAACTGCCACATTTCTATGACATATTAGCTCTCAGCCAATCAGATGCAAGGATTTCAGTAGCTTATAACAGTTATTGCAACTTGTTATCGATAACAAGTTTCATGAAACGGGGCCCAGGTCTGGAACGCAAAGGCTTTCGAAATATCAACCGAAGGAAATTTCCGTAGCCTTGTCCAGCATATAACACCATTTGAAATGTGCGAATGTTACAATGACGTGTTACGTAAGTTGAACATGATGTATATGGGATATAGTGTATTGAGTCAGCCCTTACTTAATCTTGAGTTGATTTCACGAAAGTCATTGCGATTGTTTTATGCCTACATAATTATGGAGGTGTGAATTTCCACTAGAAAAAATGTACGTTTTGCATGCTTATTCACCGTTTATTTTCGAAAATACATAGTTAGAAGTTAGTACACAAGGTAATGAGGAATATGGTTTTATGGGTAGTGACAGGGGTATGCAATTACTCATCCATTGGCGGATCCAGGGGGGGCACAGCCGGCCCGTGCCCCCCCTTTTGGAAGAGAAGTATGAATTTTTACCATAGACGACCCGCCATTTTCGCGATTGTGCCCCCCCTTTTAGAGTGAAGACCTCTTTGTTTTTTTTTTTTTTTTGCTTGTCAGGGAATTCTAGAGGGGAACTGGATCCCAGAACCCCCTTACTAAGCGATTTTTGAAGGTTTGGCGAAAAAAATTTTTCGTCCCTACCCCCCCCCCCCCCCCCCCCCCCCCCCCCCCCCCCCCCCCCCCCCCCACTGAGCGACTTTTCGAGAAGCTGGCGAGACCAAAAAAATACGGTCTACCTTTTCACAAACTTTCATTTTTGTGCCCCCTCTTTTACTAAATCCTGGATCCGCCACTTACTCATCCATATTAATATATGAATGATTTTAGATGCATATATCTTATTATTCGTTCATGGATATTTATATTAATTTTCCCTTAAACGTTTTCATTGATCTGTAATTTTTCGAGCATCCCTTTCTGACATTCGAAGCCAAACTGATAAGCGATTCAACTTTACCGAAGAGTGGTAATATGGTCTCTCTTGCTAAGATA